>JACEFZ010004761.1:0-264475 GCA_014155875.1 Cepaea nemoralis | reverse complement strand
TTGCTGACAAATTTCCCAAATTTAACTGAACATGGATATAGAACAAAGTTTAGACAGTTAGGGCCAGAGACAAATCAAGATTTCACAGACTTTGTTAACACAGTAAAGAACACATTTAACAAATGGATGGAGCTTGCAGAGGTAGGGAAAGATTTTAATAAATTAGTAGATCTAATGTTAAGAGACAAGGTGGTATCTGCATGCAATTCTAACTTAGTAGCTTTCTTTGAGGAGCGTAAGCCAAAGGACATAGACACAATGTCTCAGTTAGGGCAAAACTACATGACTGCACATCCTAACGTATCTATTGGGAAACTAATGAGTGAGGAAATAGTCTGTGCAGCGTACACTAAACAGAACCAGAATCCAGTCATCAGACCAAGGGCGAAAAGTGTGGATTCAGCACAGAAAGGTGAGCAGCAGGAACTTCAAGATAATGGTTTCCGAGGAAACAATGTTGGTAGAGTAGGACGGTACCCATATAGAAGAGGGAACTTCCAGAGACGTCCAAATTATGCCGGATGTTGGAATTGTGGGAGCTGGAGACACAGGGCAGCAGAGTGTGATGCACAACCATCAGATGGACCAACGAACAACACTAAAAGGGAGATTACTTGTTTCAAATGTGGAAAGAATGGGCATATCAGCCATCAATGTAGGATGAGAGAAACAGAGCACGCAAATGCAGCGCAAGTAATTGAGACGCTGAACAATGAAGATTGTAGTGGGTGCAAACCTCTTTTTGAAAAAGACAGTCAGCCAGTCCTAATATGTGGTCATACAGTAAAAGCAGGATCAGCAGTGCATGAAGGGGGAAGTCTGAAGCTGCATCAGGGATTTGTCAATGATAGACCAGCGTTAACAATTAGGGATTCCGGATGTACGTCTATCGGAGTGAAGAGAAGTTTAATAGATCCCTCGGATTATACAGGGAAAAAGATTAGATGCATAACATTCAATGGCACAGTAGAGTTCTACCCAGTAGCCATAATAACAGTAAAAACACCATATATCACTGGAAGAGTGACAGCTTGTGTTTTGGACTCACCAGTGGCTGATTTGATCATAGGAAATGTTATAGGAGTGAAAGATTGTACAGAAGAGGAAGTAGTGTATTGGGACCAAAAATATAGTGTAAGCAGTAATGAGGTAGTTACCACAAGAGAACCTAAATTAGAGAGTATAGCTGAGGTAGAAGAGGCACTTGAAGTAGGCACAGGAACTCAGGACAAGGATAGTACAGCTGAGCAGGTGAGAATGGATCCCAAATATAGTGCTAGTGACTCCCAGAGACAAGATACTACTCTGAACAAATGTTCCCAAGGGTGTAGGAGAGGAGAACATAGGCAGTCAAAGAAAGGTAGATGGTGCTTCGAGAGGAAGAACAATGTTCTCACTCGCAGGTTTTCAGATAGCAGAACTGCACGTGGGCAAGGAGCAGTACCTTTAGCACATAGAGACCGATATACTAGAACAGCTCAGGATAGTGCATGTGCAGGGCACATAGGCATAAGGCGTATGCAGCAGAAAGCAAGGTGCCAGGTATATGGGCCAAGATTGAATAAAGAGTTCAGACTAAACAGAGACTCAAGTGTAAAGGTGCAATATACAGATAGGAAAGTTGAGTCAGGTCAAAAGAGTTTTCGCGACATTACTGACCCAGGGCTAGGGATAGCAAACAGATGTTGTAATTGTAGAGGTACCATGAGTCATGGGTACATGAAAGGTAGACACAGCATCGACAGGAATCAGAGGTGGGTTAATGCAAGAACAGAACCACCTGATATAGAGTCGGTACACAAATAGTATTGTGGGGTCGTGAAGTAGTAAGAGACCTGTGGGTACATAAGTATAATGCTTTTCTATGATGTATTATTATTATTATGTGATGTATTAGTTCATGCATTGATACACAAGATAGAAAGTTGGTTGTATTTATGTGTGATGAATATAGGAGTGTAATATGAGCATTTGATGTAGTATTTAGGATGGTAGCTGAAGTGAGGTGGAGCCATACTTAGGTCTACCCAGGCTATATGTCTGAGTCACATGTTTAGTAAAGTTTAGTCTCCTAATATTTGAAAACGAAGTTTTCTTTTAAGAGGGGGGTGATGACATAAGCCTGGGTCATTGACATTGAGTTGAGTGGCCGGGCATGAGAAAGAATGGAGATGAAAGTGGGAGACAGTAAAGTGACTGACCTGGCTATGAGTAAACAGCCAGTCCTTAGAAATAATGGGAAGGGTGAGTGTGGACCCCAGGGGATGGGGCGAAAGACAGTGGTGTGTTGTGTGAAGTCAAGGGACTTCAGGGGGTGATGGGTAGATGCCGAACTGATCGGTAGGCTGAGTGAGAGAAGAGACTGACTGCGGGCAGTTGATGTTTGGACTCCGAGCTGAGGGGAGTTGAGTTTGAGATACCGAAGGAATCGGTAGTCCACGTACAACGGGGTGGTGTTATGCTCCGAGTTGTGAAGACAGGCCTGAACCAGAGTGGGTTCTATAGTTGAGCAGTGGCTCCAACCCAATGTGTGGGTTGTATTGTAGAAGATCCAGCCGTGCATAGTAGCTGGATTACCTTCTTGTGATTGAGATAAGAGCAGGCCGTGAGAAGGCATTGATGTGTGCTGGTTAAATTGTGAGGAGGATATTTATATTCTATGGATGTACATTGTTTCTGGATATATATATATGTTCCGTCTGTTCGTCTTATTTCTGGAATAAATGATTATGTGCGCCAACGGAATCTTGTTTCATGACTGGTGAAAGTGCACTTCGGGGGTGAGTTGGTTTAAGAGACAGTTAGATATCTCAATTGACACACCATGAACATCGTTACCTAGACAACGACCATCACACGACTATAACAAGCAAAGAACATCAAGAACATTGATATTATCATCAAGAAAACGTGTGACAATGTGCATGATGCCACTACATTCTTGGTCCAGACACTTATTATATGGCTCTCAGCTGAGGAATATGGCTGAACGCCTCTAAGTCATTATCCCCCGGATGTGAGGGCCAGGCCGATACTCACCCACTGCTAAATGGAATTGAGATGCTGAGCCTGATACATGCTTGGTCCAGATACTTGTTCTACGGCTCTCGGCTGAGGGATATTGCTGAACGCCTCTACGTCAATCTCTCTCTCTCTCTCTCTCTCTCTCTCTCTCTCTCTCTAGATCTTGTGTCTCATCTTCCTGTCTAGATGTGAGGATGTGTGTGTGTGTGTGTATGTGAGGGATGTGTGTGGGTGTGGGGAATGTATGTGTGGAGGGGTTGTGTGTGGGTTGATACGTGGATGGGCAAAGGGATGTGTGGTCGGTGAGGGATGTGTGTGTGTTTGGAGTATGCAATGGCAATCCTGACTCTCAGCCATAAGCAGATAGAAAGGATGGAAAGGATACAGAATGAAGCTATGCGCATTATTCTTGGATGTACAAGAGATACAGCATGCAGGGCGATGCGCTACCTTCTTGATTTTCCAACCATTGAAGAGAGAATACAAGTTTGCAGGGCACGCGCCTACCTCAGAATTAACTCAAACACACAACATCCACTGCATAGTGAAATTAGGAAGGTGAAGGGCAGCAGGTTAAAAAGAGGACGGTCGTGGATGGGTCAAGCCGAAGACGTTCTTCAACAGGTGTGTTCACTTGAGGACTTAGAACCTGGCGAGGAGTGGAAGAGTTTGGGAAATGCATACTACAGGCAGCGCGAGAAACAGTACCAAGAGGAGCCCGTAAACAATATAAACCCTACTGGAGTAGTGAACTGGAACAGTTGTATAATAATGTTGAAGTGTGTAGAAAGCAAGCAGAGGCCACACCCAGCCAAGAGCACCACAATAAATTCCAGCATGCAAAAGCCAAATTTCAAAGGGCCAAGCTGCAGGCTAGACGGAAAAGCTGGCAGGAGAAAACGGAGTCTCTGAACTTTGAAAGAGACACAAGGAAATTGTGGAAGCTAATAAAACAGCTTAATGACGAGGGCACAGGGAGAAACTCAAAAATTGCACTACATAAAGATGGAAAAATCTTAACAAGAAGGCAAGCAGCTGACCATTTTGCGGACTCGTTCGCACAAGATAGCAATATCAAAATTAGTCCAGAGAAACAACAAGAGATTCGAGAGAAACGACAACATACAGGACAGAAGGAAATAGTACATGAGGTTCTGGAGGCACCCATCACAATCAGCGAACTGGAGCTAGCCATATCAAAACTGAAAATGAGAAAGTCACCAGGAGCTGATGGTATCTCCAATGAAATGATCAGGAACCTAGGAACAGAGGCCAAAACAAAGCTGTTGCAGATCTTCAATAACAGCTGGACCTTAGGCAGTGTTCCACAAGCCTGGAGAGAAGCAATCATGATACCCCTCCTAAAATCAGGGAAAGATGGTTCCATTGCCTCTAGCTACAGACCAATTAGCCTCACCAGCTGTCTCTGCAAAACACTGGAGCGCATCATCAATCACAGACTGCAGTGGTACATTGAAAGTAAAAACATCCTTGTGCCACAGCAGGCTGGCTTTAGGCAGTGCTACTCTACGGAAGATCAGACAACCTACCTCTCTCAAGAAATTGAGGATGCATTCCAAGAGAAGAAGCTGGTGCTTGCAGGCATGGATAGATCTGAAGAAAGCCTTTGACAAAGTCTGGAAAGAAGGTCTGATGAAGAAACTGAGAAACTGCAAAGTCAATGGAAGAATGTACAAATGGGTGAAAGCATACTTGCACAACAGAAGAGCCCGAGTACAGATAGACGGACTCAAGAGCAAGAAAGTACTACTGCGTCACGGTGTCCCCCAGGGCGGAGTCTTGTCCCCCACACTTTTTCTAATCTTCATCAATGATCTTGTTGCTCACCTACCGCATGGAATTAAAGCAGCAATGTACGCCGATGACCTGGTTCTATGGAGCACAAATGAATATGCATCAGTGGCCACCAGATTGCTACAAAGAGCTGTAGATACATTTGCTGCATGGGCAAATAGATGGTGTGTCAGCATAAACACTGACAAGTGCAGCACCACCCTATTTACCCTCTCTCCAAAACAAAAGGCAGGGATCATCCAGATAAATGGAACACCCCTAAGAGAAGATAAAGAACCAACATACCTTGGAGTAACATTTGATGGCAAGCTGACATGGAGAAAGCACATCAACAAAGCAGTAGCAAAAGCCAGAAGGAAAATAGCCATCCTGAGAAAGCTAAGTGGAACCACATGGGGAGCCAGTACGAAAATACTTAGCAAAGTTTACCAACAGAGCATACGACCACACCTGGAATATGGGTCAACTGCGTGGTGTTCAGCATCAAAAACCACACCACAAGAGCTGGACAAGGTGCAAAATCAAGCACTTAGAGTCACCACAGGAGGGATGAGATCAACCCCTATAGTGGAAATGGAGAAGATGGGGAGGACACAGGCACTGAGTGAGCGCAGAGATACGAAAACGCTAATACAAGCAGAAAAGTTCCTCAGCTTGCCAGGCCACCCTATGAAGAACAGATTTGAAAACCTAGCTATGGGGCGGTTGAAAAGAAGTAGTTTTATCCACCAGGCCAAACGACTCTGCAGAGAAACCACTGATCTGCCCACAGTTGGTATCCCCCTAACAACTATTCCAGAGCGAACTCCATGGAAAGATGAGCATAGACTATCGTTACAAATCCAGACAAAAGTGAGAGGAATATTTGACAAGGAAGAACAGAACAGTGTGCAGCGCAGAACAGCCACTCTCAGCTTCCTTGATGAAGAATACCCAAAGGACCTCTGGATCCGAGTCTACACAGATGGGTCAGCACAAAATGCTGTTCGAAATGGAGGAGCGGGAGTGTACATAGAATACCCAAATAATACTAGGGACACAGCCAGAGTACCGACAGGAAAGTACTGCCATAACTATGATGCCGAAATTGAGGCAATCAAGATAGCAACAGAGAAATTACTAAATAACAGCAATGGTACACAACCTGTGGTGCTACTAACAGATGCAAAATCAGTACTCGAGGCGCTCCTCTCTGGGAAATTGCCAGTACTAAGGACACTACTTTCTGAACTTAGCAGTCAGCATAAAGTCACCATACAGTGGATACCATCCCACTGTGGAGTACCCGGAAACGACAGAGCTGATCAATTGGCTAAGGAAGGAGCCAAAGAAGAACAGCCTGATGTGTCCCGTTACATACCACCAAAAGAAAAGAATGATCAAATCAGTCAGAAAGCCACCAAAACCTGCTCAAGATGACTACCACGTTATGGACAGACCAGAACAAGTCATTATTCTGCGCCTCAGAACAGGACACAATAGATTACGCAACCACATGTATACAAAATTCAAGATTGGTGAAACAGCCATGTGCACATGTGGATTGGCGTCGCAGACAGCAGAGCACATACTCCAAGACTGCCCAAAATATAACATATCTAGGCAAACCTTCTGGCCTAGAGAGACGACAGTGGAAGATAAACTCTATGGACCACTGTGTGAACTGAAAAAAAAAACAGTTCAATTCATGCAAGAGACGACATTGCAGATATAGACATATTTCAAGCGAACGAAAGAAGAAGAAGAAAGGTCAAGACTTTCGAGTATGACAGTACAGGGCAAGATGTGGTGGCTAAAATAAGGCACGACAAACGCAAAAATCACAGTTGCAGGAAAAAGCAAAAACTGGGAGCAACCGCCATGGTGGAATTCTGAGGTGGAAAACGCCCGAGCGGATAAACATGATGCTGTAAGAAAATGGCAGAACGCCACAGGGAACAGAGTTGCCCATCCTAGTCTTATCGTGTACTTGGAAGCAGACACGGACAGAAACGTTAGCTGTTTTAAAAAAAACTGTTTAAATTAGTTAAAGTGAAAAATGGGCAGAGTTGTGAGTAGTTTACTAGGTACGTATCCACGCGTAAATGAGATGTCGCAACTCATCACCCCCCCCCCCCCCCCCCCCCCCCGACGAATCTCCACCTTGCCGTTGTAAAGGGGCTTGCGTGTTCCAATGACCCCAAGAGCTTTGCCGACGGTAGCACAGCTACTGGTAGGGTCTCCCGTGTCGGACAGGTCAAGGTAATAGGAACCAGACCAAGAGAGACACACACCTGCTGCCTTGCAGCTAGACTGGGGTTATCAAAGTCTCAATCAATCAATTCAATCATGTGCCATGCCGGAAAGCGTGGGCGGTCATGACTCGCCATTTCACTCGATCACCAGTGTCGTGGACCAGCTCAGTGTTCCTGTCTCGTCCATGCCATGTGGCCAAGCCATCCAGGTATTTTCCTCTCGGTCTTCCTCTTGGTCTGTTCCCCTCGATCTTGCCAGTTGTCACTAAGTTCTCCAATCCATTTCTTCTCATAACATGTCCAAAAAATTTTGACAGTCTACGTCTAATTTCTCTAATCAGTTTACGATGTTCATTTGTCTCCTGTAGTACTTGGTCATTGGTTTTTCTGTCTGTCCATGGTATTCTTTGCATTTTCCTCAGAAACCACATTTCTGCAGCATCAGATGCTTTTTCAGCTTTGACTGCTCATTATCCAAGTTTCACATCCATACAAAAGAACAGGCTCTATGTATCCCCTCAACACTCTTTTTCTCGTTTCAATTGACATCATTCTTATTGGTCAGAATGTTTTTCATCTTGCTAAAGGCTACTTTCGCTATGGCGATTCTTGTTCTAATCTCTTCAAGGCATCTCCCATCAGATGTTATAACTGTTCCAAGATAATTGTACCGATTCACTTACACAGAGTACCGTCTAGGGATAAGAAAATCCATTGCACTCAAAGTCCAAATCATGTGCATGATGCCACTACATTCTTGGTCCAGACACTTATTATATGGCTCTCAGCTGAGGGATATGGCTGAACGCCTCTAAGTCATTATCCCCCGGATGTGAGGGCCAGGCCGATACTCACCCACTGCTAAATGGAATTGAGATGCTGAGCCTGATACATGCTTGGTCCAGATACTTGTTCTACGGCTCTCAGCTGAGGGATATTGCTGAACGCCTCTACGTCAATCTCTCTCTCTCTCTCTCTCTCTCTCTCTCTCTCTCTCTCTCTCTCTCTCTCTCTCTAGATCTTGTGTCTCATCTTCCTGTCTAGATGTGAGGATGTGTGTGTGTGTATGTGAGGGATGTGTGTGGGTGTGGGGAATGTATGTGTGGAGGGGTTGTGTGTGGGTTGATACGTGGATGGGCAAAGGGATGTGTGGTCGGTGAGGGATGTGTGTGTGTGTGTGTGTGTGTGTGTGTGTGTGTGTGTGTGTGTGTGTGTGTGTGTGAGAGATGTATGTGTGGGTTGGGATATTTGGGAGGATGGTTGGAAGTATGTGGGTGTTGGTGGGTTGGGGTGTGGGTAGGGAATGTGTATTTGGGTTTGTGAATGGGTGTGTGGGAGATGTGTGTGGGTTGGGGGATGGGTGTGTAATGGTTGTGGGGGATGAGTGTGGGGGGTGTCTATGAATGGGATATGTCTGTGTGGGTGGGAGTGTGTGAGTGTGGATGGGGTAAATGTGAGTGGTGGAGGATGTATGTGTGGGGGTGAGGATGTTTGTAGGTGGGGATATGTGGGTGGTGGGGAGATGTGTGTGTGGGTGGGTGAGAGATGTGTGGGCGAGGATGTGTATGGGGAATGCATGTGGGAGGATGTGTGTGTGAGGGGAATGCGTTTATGGGTGGGGTGTTGTGTGGGAGGGGAGATGTGTGAGGGATGGGGGAGGTGTGGGATGTGCGGGTGGATGAAGGATGTATGTGAGGATGGGGGATGTGTGTTCTGGCTGGGTGGTTGGGTGTGTGTGGGTGGGAGGGTAGATGAGAGATGCATGTGTTGATGGGTGGGTGGGTGATGTGTGGGTGTGAGTGGTTGATGGATGAGTACGTGAGTGGGTGGATGTGTGTGAGAGATGAGTGTATGGGTGGGGGATGTGTGTGTGTGGTGGGAAGGCGGATGTGTGTGGGTGGGAAGGCGGATGTGTGTGGGTTGGTATATGTGGGTGGTGGGGTGTGTGTGGTGGTTAGGTGTGTGTTTTTGGAATGAGGAATGTGTGGTGGTGGTGAGGATGTGTGTATGGTGTGGGGATGTGTGTGTGTGAGTGTATGGGTGGTGAGATGTGTAGTTAAGGGATGTGTGATTGGGGATTGGAGATCGGTGGGAGGGGGGTGGTTGGCGAGTGGGTGGGTGGAGGATGTGTGGGAGGGTGAGTGTGTGTAGGTTGGGGGTGGGTGGGGGATGTGTGTGTGTGGGTGCGGGATGTGTGGGTGGGGGAGATTGTGTGGGTGGGGGATGTGTGTAAGTGGGGGATGTGTTGGTGGGTGCGGGTTTTGTGTGTGGGTAGGTGCGGGATATGTGAGTTGGCGGGAATATGTGTGTGTGGGTGTTGGATATGTGGTTGGGGGATGTGTGTTTGGCTGAGTGGTTGGGTGTGTGTGGGTGGGTGGTGGAGGATATGTGGGTGGGTGAGTGTTGGTAGGTTATGGGATGGGTGGAGGATGTGTGCGTGTGGATGGGGAGATGTATGAAGGTGGGGGATGTGTGGGTGGGTGATGGATGGGTGGATGCATGCATGTGTGCCTGGGTTTGTGTGTGGGTGGGTGGGGATGTGTGTGGAGGATGTGTGGTGGGTGGGAGATGTGTATGTGTGGGTGGGGAGATGGTGTATGTGGGGTGTGTGGGATGTGTGGCTTGGGGGATGGGTGGATGGATGGGGGAATGTATGTGCCTGTGGGTATGTGTGTGGTTGGGTGGTGGATGTGTGTGTGGGGGGGGGGGACACGCGGATGGATAGGGGGTGGGTGGGTGGGGGATTTGTCTCATAACATGGTAACATGCATTGTTTATGTTTACAACATTCATTTGACAATGTTTTTTTCCTATGTGAATGCAATATGCACTGATGAACGAAAGATGAGTGATTGGAAGGGCCGAATGTAAGACGGGCCTGCGTGCCCAATTTGTTATCCTTTGAAAATAAAGTTCGTTCGTTCGTTCGTTCTCTCTCTCTCTCTCTCTCTCTCTCTCTCTCTCTCTCTCTCTCTCTCTCTCTCTCTCTCTCTCTCTCTCTCTCTCTCTCTCTCTCTCTCTCTCTCTGCTGCATGGAGGTAAGATGCTGAGCCGGCAGCACGTGCAATCTTCCTCGCGAGTGTTACTAAAGGTGGAAAAAAGCGTCCCAGTTGCACGCAATGGATACGATGCACGACTGTATTTAAACTCATCGAGTGAGCGTAGTGAAAGGTGGAAAAACGTCTCATTAACATGTAATGGAACGATTGGCTAGAGAATCAGTTTCGTGGAAGTCCGAAGTAAAAGCTTGCTGAGAGAATGCCGTCTCATTAACACAAAATGGAATGCTTGACTAGCGAATACATTACGTGGAAGTCCAAAGTGAAAGTTTGCCGAATGGATGTCATCTCATTAACACGAAATGGAACGCTTGGCTAGCGAATCAAATACGTGGAAGTCCGAAGCAAAAGCTTGCTGAGTGAATGTCATCTGCAGACTGGCTGTTCTTGGTTTGCGTGGGGAGCAGCCAGTGCCGAACGAAATACCTAATACATGGAAGTGAGGAATGAAAGCAGCTATGAGCAGGACGTGGAAATTCCTTGGGTGAGCCCAGTACCAGAGCCCTTTGTGCCGGCTCTGCAATTATGGAAGCCTCCTTGGATGGCGGGGAATGCCAATGGTCTGCCCCTGCCTTCCCTTGAGGGTTGACCGTGATGTCTTTGGCCGTTCTAACTTGACCAGCTGAGATGCGGATGACAACACAACAGTAAAATGTCCCTCGAAACCCAAAGGAAGGCTAACCTGAACAAAAACGCCTGCAGAAGTAGGGTGTACCGTCCTAAGGGTGCAAATAAACTTGGCACAACGCGAAAACGTCTGAGTGAGAGTGAAACGTCTGAGTGAGAGTGGAATGTCCTTCGTGTCCGGAACAGCTCTATTTGTTTCTTCCGAACACAGCGTCCAGCACATATCCAAACCGAAAGCTCACCGAGTAGATGCCGTCTGCAGAAGCCTCCTTGGATGGCGGTAAATGCTCATGGGCTGTCCCTGCCTTCCCTTGAGGGCTGACTGTAAAGCCTTCGACCGTTCTAACTTGACCAACTGGGATGTGGACTGCACCACAACAGTGAGAGTGCCCAAGGATGCTAACCTGATAAGAAAAACGCCCGCTAAAGTCGAATGTGTTGGCCTAAGGGGTTTAGCCCAAGAGTGCATTACGAGACACACCGCAATTACGTCTGGAAAAAAAAACACCCCAGGTGAACGCATAAGATGAACTAACGAACGAACGAACGAACAGACAAACTTTATTTTCAAAGGGTAACAAATTGGGCACGCAGGCCCGTCTTACATTCGGCCCTTCCAATCACTCATCTTTCGTTCATCAATAGTGCATGATACATTCACATAGAGAAAAAAAAAACATTGTCAAATGAATATTGTAAACATAAACAATGCATTTTACCATGTTATGACACACATCCCCCACCTATCCACACATCCTCACCCACCAAAAAAAAAACAACCTACACACAATCCCCTACCCACCCACACACATCCCGAAGGTCACACATACATGACCCCCATCCATCCCCCACCCACACACATCCCCCGACCTACAGACATCTCCCCACCTACACATCTCCCAACCCATCCCATATCCACACACACTCACCCACCCACATATCCTCCACCACCCAGCCAAGCAAACATCCCCCATCCACACACATCTCTCCGCAAACCCACACATCTGCACCTACACACAAACTTGCCGCACCCACCTACATATCCCCTCTTACACACATTCCACCACCCACACAATCTCCTCCACCCACTCACACAATCTCCACCACCCACCCACACAATCTCCCCCACCTACTCACACATTCCGCACCCACCCACACACATCTCCCACCATATACCCCAACCTACACACAGTCACCCACCACACATCCTTCATCCTCGTCCCAACCAGACACCCCTTAACCACACATCCCCACCCACACACCCCACCCATACACACATCTCCCCACCCATACACACATCCACCACACATACATCCCCATCCACACACCCATCTCCCCACCCGCCAACACATCCTCTGTTCACCCACACACACCTCCCACCCACACACATCTCACACCCAGCCACACACCCCTACTCACACACACATCCCCCACCCATGTACACATCCACACCCACCCACACATCTCACTACCCACCAACACCCACACACCCCACAAACCCAAACACATACCCACACACACATTCCCCCACCCACACGTGCCTGATCTACACACACATCCCCACAAACATCCGGACCCACCCGCACATTTTCCCACCCACCCTCGCATCTCCCCCAACCAGACATAACTCACCCACAAATATCCCACCCACTCAAACTTCACCCACACATCCGCACCTGCACACGCATCCCCACCTTCACACGCATCCCCCACTCACATACACACATCCCCCACCCACACACCCATCCCCCAATCCACAAACATCTTCCTACACCCCCACACATACCCCCACCACACACATATATCCCTCACACACCTCCAACATACACATCCCCCACCGACGTACACACATCCCCACCCATATACACACATCTTCCACCCACATATATCCCCCACCCACACACCCATCGCCCAACCCACACACACTCACATCTTCCCGCACCCCAACATATACCCCCACCACACACACACACACATCCCCACACATACATCCCCACACACGCACAACCTCACATCTAGACACTTACATGATGCCTCACATAATCACTGAAAGTAATATGAACAAAGTTCAACACTTTACACACCCATACACTTACGACTATCGTGAGCATCACCACACACACAAATTTACAACTGAGGAAAATTTAGGAAAATGTGGAAAAACTGGGGGGGGGGGATGTGAAAATGACAACAATGTGTTATACATTGTGTGAAGTAAATAATAGTGGTGCTATTCAATAAAATAATTGAAGAAGAAGAAGAAGAAGAAGAAGAAGAAGAAGAAGAAGAAGAAGAAGAAGAAGAAGAAGAAGAAGAAGAAGAAGAAGAAGAACAACAACAACAACAACAACAACAACAACAACAACAACAACAACAACAAGATTACCCTCCTCTATATAGCTTCGTTTAACGTCATGAGTAAAGGTCACGTGCGGGCTCCGCAAGATTCATATTTTGCGGGATAAGGAGGTTATAACTACTTCCGGTTTTCTTTACTACTTCCGGTCTTAACATTTTAAAAATTAAAGATGGCGGTTATTATTGGTTGTAGTGGGTGTGTCTTAAACACTATCATCATACACAAGTTTAGGGGTACAGATTAGGGTTACGGGTTAATATCTTCATCGGATAACCTTAATAACCACAAAGACTGATATATAAACATAAGTAAAGAAGCAACAATCGGATATACTGGATTTACTCTAAGTTTATAATTACTAAAGGATGAATAGGGGTGCGATGGTCTGTCTGTGAGGAGGAGTGGCGTGGATACGTGGTGGGTAGTCGGGTTGGAGGACCGTGTAAGAGGTGGTGTGGGAATTATGACGCAAGCGGGTGAGCTTGGGTAACGTCTGTTCCGGTGGCAGGGTGGGTGGTCGAGTTGAGTTGAGGAGTGTGATGGAGAATAGGCGAAGACTGTGGGGTGGTCGACCGTCGTGGGCGGCTAATAACTATCGTATGGACATAACACCATGACCTTCGTGAGCGGTTTATCACTCTGTTGTATGGCCATAACCCTGTGGCTACCGCAGGTGGGCTATAACTCTATCGTGTGGACATAACCGTGTGGCCGTTATGAGCAGTTTCTAACTGTGCAAAATGGACATATCCCCATAGCCACTGTAGGTAGATTATAACTCTGTCGTATGGACATAATCCCGTGTGTTACATCTCTGTCGTATGTATTGAAACCCATCGTCATCAGCGCACCTGAAATATAAGCAAGTAGGGTCTCCATTCTCTCCGTCTTTCTTCTATTGTCTTTGTCCGTTTGGGTGGTCCGCCTATGGTCGCCAAGTAACAGCAAGGGGGAGTGAAACACTACCCCGTCATCAGAAAACCTGAAGTATAAGCAATTTTATATTGGAAATGTGCAAGTGCAAACCAGTGATGCCTCATTCTGGAAAGCCTGGCGTACATGAACGATGTTGTATAAATAAACACACATAGTATTATTTGGCGCTCACAGAAGGAGAAGAAAGAAGTAGAGATTAGAGGACTCACTAGACAACATTAAATTTGAAAGCTATAGTTACCGACCGGGATCGAACTCGTCACCTCCAAATGACAACAGCGCCTCGCTGCAGGAACAAGTGTACTTCGACGCATAACCAACCAGACACTCCAATAAAGTGTCTTCATTTGTCACATCTATCATACACATGAACCAAACAACTATGGAATACGGATAGAATTTGTATCAAACCATTGAGATAGCACCATAGGTCTCATAATTTATATTAAACCAGCATATGTCAAATAACAAACGCACAAACACATCGGACAGTAATCGGACAGTAAAGCTTTTTGAGTTTTAATTTCAGATCTGCTTCTAATAACTGATGATCTGTATCACAGTCTGCACTTCGTAGGGTTTTTGTAAATGTTATACTTGACCTCAATCTTCTTTGTATTAAAATATAATCTATCTGATTTGTGTTAATACTGCTCGGGGACTTTCATGTGAAGAGTCTTCTTGGGTGTTGTTTAAAAAGTGTGTTGGCAATCATTAACTCATTTTCTGAGCAAAATTCAATTAAGTTGTCACCTGCATCATTTCTGTTTCCCAGTCCAAATTTTCCTAAAATGTGTCTCTCATTTTCATCTCTCCCTGTACCTACGTTTGCATTAACATCTCGCAGTATTATTGCTATATCATTATGACCAATTTTATTTAATATGTCTTGCAGTGTGTTGTAGTAGGTGCATATATCTTTCCGTGTGTTGTGTTTTTTGGGCGGCCTTTAAGTCTAATAGTGAGGATTCTATCACTATCTGGGTTATATCCCAGTAAAGCTTTTGCAGTTGTTTTATCTAAAAAAAAAAAAATGTCACTCCACTCTGGCCTCCTACCAGAATAAATAAAAAGACTTCCATTTTCAGTTGTAAAATGTACCTTGCCTTTCCAGCGATGTTCACTGATTCCTAACATTTGAATATTTACCCTCTCAGTCTCATCACATACTACTTTAAGCTTCTCCTCATACAGACTTCCCACATTCCACGTTCCTATTCTCACTCTTTTTCTTAGTCTGACACGGGGGATTTCCTTGGTAACACAGTCAGGATTAACTCTGTCATCACGATTACTAGTACTGGTCCCTGTGTCACACTCTTCCCCAATGTTATCTGATCTGTCTGGCCTAAGGGGTCTCGCCACCAGATCTCTTTCTTATTATGTTTTCTGTCATAGTTGTTATGGTTTCTTGGCAAGTTTTGCAGAAGGTAGTTTGCCATTGCTTTCCTTCTGAGCAGTGACTGTACTAGTCGGTGGCCATAGCCATTGTCTCTACTGATGAGATCATCTGCCTATCGCCGGAGAGTGCAAGACCATAACCAACAACAATCTGTCGGCTGCTCTCACACTCAATCCACCACCTGCTTCCATGGTTTCACGTAACCCTGATTGGGGGGGGGGGGCTAAATGGGTACTCCACCTTGCCCAAGGGTGTCCCGTAGACTAACGGAGGAAAGGAGGCGTCTTAATCTCCTTTGATAGGGGATACCCGGCTAACCGGAGTAGAGAGAGTAAATTGAAATAATTGGGTAACCTTTGACAGGTGTTTGTCTTGTAAGGATCATGTGGAGGCTTTGGTGGTGAAGGTTGGTAAGGGACTTAGTGCATTGAAGGCGATGGCAGCAACCGGGGTTGAGCAGAGGATTCCAGCAGACTCTTCGATCAGTTAATACGAGGGGAAGTTGATATAATGATAAAGCACTTGAAAATAAGAATTTACAATCTGTATAGACCAGCAGATAAGGACTTACGCTCTCAAACATGAAAATAACTGGCACAAACTGCATTATTGTCGGAGACTTTAATAGCCGTTCAGAAAGATGGGGATACCCAGATACTGACAAAAGAGGAGATGAAGTGGAGGACTGGGAAATAGACTAAAATCTCCATCTACTCAACAAAGCGGATGACACACCGAGCTTCTACTCCAGAAGATGGTTTACCACTTCCACACCAGACTTAGCTTTCTGCACAGGAGACATCCTCCACAAAATCGATCATTATGTGCTTGACCAATTAGCAGGTAGTGACCACAGACCAATCAAGCTTGTAATGAATATGGAGTATGTTCCACAGGAGCAAAAGCCTTTACCCCGCTGGAATTACAAACGAGCAGACTGCGACAGATTTGCCATACTAACGGACAAATATTGTGAAAACATAAATACACGATATTGCAACATGAAGCAAATTGTGTAAAGTCTAATCAGAGCAATAATACAGGCGGCCACTGAGTCTATTTCAAGAGGAGCGAGGAAACATTACAAACCATACTGGACTGAAGAACTACAAATTTTGGAGGACAAAGTTGAAGATGCCAGGAAGACAGCAGTGAGAGAACAGACAACTGAAGTGAACATCTCTCTCAGAGCCATCTCAGCAAAATATAAAAGAACAGTAAATCAAACAACAAGAGATTGTTGGAGGGAAAAAACAAAACCTGAATTTTGACAGGGATCGAAACAAACTATGGAAACTAGTGAAAGCCATGAACAATGAAGGACCTAGAAACAGACAAATAACAATTAAACAAGGAAATGCCTTGCTTACAGGGGAAAAGGCTGGAAATGCACTAATGGAACACTATGCCAGTGCAAACCACATTGCTATTACAATCGAACAGAAGAAAGCAATCAAAGATAAACAGATACATCATGGTAAAACAGAGACAGCAGCAGAATATATGATGGCAAATCTAATAATGGAAGAAATCTAACAGGCAATGAATACCTTAAAAAAGAAGAAATCACCAGGAAAGGATGGAATCACAAATGAAATGCTGGGACGTAGAGGTGTTTCCAAGGCACCAGGGCCGGGGTATTTACTGGCCAAGACCTATTGACGCGTCCTCGTCGAGCGTCCTGGACAACAGGTCCCTTTGGGGTCCTGGCTAAAGTCAGTAGGATCGCCGATTCTTCCGAAGTCGGAGAATGTCTGCTTGTACGGCGAGGAACCACCAGTCTGCACACCAATAAGCTAGACATGGGACAACAGATACTCACGCAAACCTCAGGTCCTGTATGACATCACACTGATGTTGGACAACAGGATGCCTTCATCCGACATACATGACTTCGCACCGGAGCTCAAGCCAACGAACACAAGCAGGCAAATGAAATGCTAATAGGACTAGGCACTAAGGCAAAAAAGAAACTACTAGCAGTCCTAAATTACAGCTGGAAGAGAGGAATAGTCCAACAGGCATGGAAGGAAGCTATACTAATACCAGTCCCAAAGAAAGGTACCGGAAGAACCAAATGGCTATCGACCTATCAGTCTACTTAGCTGTGTAGGAAAATTAATGGAACACATTATCAATGGCAGGCTAACATGGCATCTGGAAGAAAACCAACTCTTAAAACCACACCAAGCAGGATTCAGAAAGTACAGATCCACTGAAGATCAAATAACCTATACAGCTCAGGAAATAGAGGATGCATTCTGTCAGGGTCTTGCTTTCAGCAAGAATCTAGGCTCGTATACACTGACAAAATGTGATACAAGACACGGTCACGAAATGACTTGACGTGACACACGACAACTACAATTCAAACACTTTATTCACGCTGCTCACTCATCACAATCATTACATACATCGCGCAAATACAATAGCGATGTCAAAAGACAATCAATAGATATACAAATATAATACAATGCAATACAACTTACAATCCTACAACCCAAGCGCACTGTCTCCTATATTCATACAGGCTTTCAATCTATACGCGTTCATACACACAACTCGAGCCGCATTCAAACCGTCTGTCCTCTACAACATTCCCAAGCCGTCTGAAGTTCACCACTGTGAAGGCTTGCTAGTCCCTGCGTGGAGTTCATGTTCCACGCCTGCACTGGCTAACCCGCTCTGCCACAGCGTGGTTAATGTTGCTCATCGTTGCCTGACCGTATTTGCCTGGCGCCGTCGAAGACGACGCGGTATAACTGGCGGGGAGATTCTGACATTCTCCCGCCCTCCTTTTCATGACAAGGGGAACCCTGTCATGTAAACTATATACATTTCATTCAACCTGTCAGAATCGACCCATTGATAGTCCTCTGACATGATACATTGGTTAATATTGAAATATGTAGGTAATTGCAAGTTATATACACACACTCCTCACTGCTGCTATCACGCAACACTCTTCAAGTACAATCCCTTAGATGGATTCTTACCCCAGCTGTAATTTGACACAGCCAGTCCGGTGGCTATCAGCGAAACACGCAACCACCTCCCGACAGTTTAAGAAAAATACAAAACACGACATGTCAGACTGTGAGCATCTCCCTATAAGATGACTCCAACATCAGACCCCAACCTCCTTTGGTCGGAGAGTCTTATGTAGGTCTACAGCTTAGGTAATTATCTCCATGCATAATTGACGTCATCTTGACGTGTTACCAATTCGGCAACATGAGGGTGGTTTCTGTAACTATTACACATTAACAACAATCTCAATAGTCTCCCTTGGTTGGTACAAAAATTATGGGCGATAATTTTAACATGCTTTCAAATTAAATAAATTACATTGGTAAATTAATTTCTTAGTGTCATAATTTGATACTTATTGACAAAAGTGAACTCAATGTCGCTGTTGTGAACAAGTAAATCAACTTATGATTCCTGAGATCACATCTATCAAAATCCTCACATACAATTCGCATATGAAAAATTTCAAATCACAAAGTTTATATAGAACGTCACTTCTTTCTGATAATTAATCTATAGTCTGCTAGTTTTCTAAATTAATATTCATAAATACCGGAAGTACACAACTGTTGTGTTCAGTTGTAGATAACACAATGTTCTCCCGTCTGGATGTTGTATAAATAAATGGAGTACACAATTACATAAAACAGCTGCTGGATTAACTATTTGTTTCAAAGTGTGGCCTAAAGTGTTCTTGTCGAAATCAGATGTCACAGTTCTTTTCGCACGGATTAAAATACGTCGGAACCCTCTGCTTGGCAGGTACTACAGCTTCTGAACAGTTCAAGTAGAGTAAGTCTTGAAGTCCTGTAGTACTGTTCGTAACCCTGTTATATATGTAATTAAACAATATATCCTTTCTAACACATACCACTCAATGTATTCAACACAATTATTCCAATAATATAAGATATACAATATATTTACATTGGGACGGTGTCCCTATCACAAATTGTACACATGCGTTACTGCAATGATTACATTATTCGCCGTGTTGCTGAGCGATATATCACTATGCAGATTACTCATTGGTCTGCTGTGTGCGCTCAGGCACTATTTGGCTGTTGGGTATGTCGTAAGGACATCTAGAGAGAAGATCTGCAATAGAATTATGTGTGCCACGTATGTGCCTGATTTCAAAACAGAAATCTTGAAGCAATAGTGACCATCTTGCCACTCTGTGGTTGGTAGGAGTCCCAGTTGTGATAATTGTCAACGGTCTATTGTCAGTTTCGACTATAAAATGTCGTCCTAGGAGAAATCGGGATAGTTTTCATTCCGAACACACAAGAGCGAGGCCTTCAATTTCAGGCGTAGACCAATTTCGTTCTCTGGTTTTTAATTTGCGGCTTACGTAGTACACAGGGTGGAGAATTTGGTTGTATTTCTTTAGGAGTACTGACCCAATCGCTACGGAGCTCGCGTCACACCTCAATATGAAAATAGTGTTAACATCTGGTAATTTAAGGATAGGGTTACTTGAAAAGTAGGATAACACTTTTGAAAATGCAGGTCGTAAGCATTCGCTGTCTACAATTTTGTTAGGTTTGTCCTTCGTTAGTAGATTAGTGAAACAATCGGTCAACGTAGCAAAATTTGGTATAAATTGTCTGTAATAATTCAAAAGACCTAAGACACTTCGCAACTCTTTCTTCGTTGTCGGAAGTGATAATTTCAGAATTCTTGACACGATGTTATCGTCAGTTGCTACAAAGCCATTGGAAATCTTATAGCCCAAAAATGATATTTCTTGGTAGGCTATGTCGACTTTCGATGGTTTGACTGTCAGTCCGTGCTGTCTGATGCGGTCGAATGTCAACTGTAATGTTGTTATATGGTCTGTCATATTACTTGTATGGATGTAAATTTCGTCCATGTAGGAAGTGATATTAGGGATGTCTGTCAGAAGAAGTCTCGTCATCCTGTACAAAAGTTGCTGGGGCATTAACTAGCCCGAATGGAAGCTTGCACCATTCGTATAGTCCCCAGGGTGTGGCAAATGCTGTCAGATGTATGCTGTCATGAATGTACCGGTATTTGCCAATACCCTTTTGTCATGTCCAGTTTCGTAAAGTATCGTGAGTCTGTCAGTTCAGTCAGTATGTCTTCACAGTTGCTCATTGGTTCTAAATCCAACGGCGTGATATGGTTCAATTTACGATAGTCAACACAGAGTCTTATCGTGTCGTCCTTCTTTTTCACAATCACAATGAGAGAAGAAAAATGTGACCGTGATCGTCTGATGATGTTGTTCTTCTCTAAGTCTAGAATTTCCTGTTGTAGTTTGTCCTTGTAATGTATGGGAATGGAGTATGGTCTGCATTTTATGGGTGTGTCAGATGTCAGAATAATGTGGTGATGCACTAAGTCTGTCTGTCCTGGATGTTAGAGAAAATGCTGCTGTAGTCCTTGTACAGTTGTCTGCAACTGTCAGTCTCTGTCTGAGTAAGGTTAGGATTTATTTTGGTGTCCTGCAGATTGTTTGTCGTGTCAAGTGATGGGTCGGTATCTCGTCGGTATCGTCGTCGTCTGTGATGTCCACTATCGTTGTGCTTGCTGCTGTCTCGTCTTGGTCCTCGTCTCTGGTGTAGTATGGTTTAAGCATGTTTATGTGAAATATTTTATGTTTGTCCTTAACTGCAATCTCGTAATCTACAGTCGAGATCTGTCTTAGAACTTTGAAAGGTCCTTGCCATGAGTCTGTCAGTAATGTCGGTCACTTGGCAATAGAAGTAGTACGTCCTGTCCAGGTGTCAATGTTATTGTCCTGTTTCCTCTGTTTGCGTACTGTCGGTAAATAGCACCTGATTGTTTCAGTGCTTCTTTAGCTAACACACAAGATTTCATTATCCTATTACGCAATGATGTTACATGTTCATATGATGATACTGGTTTATGTACAGTTATACTTTCAGTTAACATAGAATGGTACAATAGATAATGGGCCGCGTGGTTTGGCTCCATATACAAGTTCAAATGGTGAGAAACCTGTACTGGAATGAGGTACTTCACGATATGCAAATAGTATGGCAGGTAAATAAGTATCCCAGTCTTCAGGGTGTTCCTGGGTAACTTTGATAAGCATATGCTTAAGATCGCCGTTAATCTTCTCTACAATTCCCGTTGAGTGAGGGTGGTATGGGCTGTTAAAGCACTGCTTTACTCCTAACATTCTAGTAAAGGCTTGAGTGGCTGCAGCTATGAACTGACTCCCCCGATCTGAGAGAATGGTATCAGGAAACCCTACTCTAGAAAAAATATGGAAGAAAACTTCCATTACATCTTTGGCAGTTATGTTCTTAAGCGGAATAGCTTCTGGCCATCTACTACAGAGGTCAATTATCGTTAGAATGAAATTATTTCCTCTTGATGTTACATGGTTTAGAGGACCTACTATATCAACAGAGATCTTTTCAAAAGGTCTACTTGCTAAATCTGTTACTTTGCAGTTCAGCTTGCGGGTGTTTACCCTTTTTGACAAGCTTCTGGCAGATGTCACAAGTTCTGCAATATTGCTTGGTATCACTGCAGAATTTAGGCCAGTAGAACTGGGTAAGTAATCTAGATCTAGTTTTTGAATAAGCCAACCCATCCCATATCCACACACACGCACCCACCCACATATCCTCCACCATCCAGCCAATCACACATCCCCCATCCACACACATCTCTCCGCAAACCCACAAATCTGCACCTACACACAAACTTGCCGCACCCACCCACATATCCCCACTTACACACATTCCACCACTCACACAATCCCCCCCACCCACTCACACATCCTGCACTCACCCACACACACATCCCCCACCATATCCTCCAACCTACACACACTCACCCACCACACATCCTTCATCCTCGTCCCAACCAGACACCCCTTAACCACACATCCCCACCCACACACCCCACCCATACACACATCTCCCCACCCATACACACATCCACCACACACACATCCCCATCCACACACCCATCTCCCCACCCACCAACACATCCTCTATTCACCCACACACACCTCCCACCCACACACATCTCACACCCAGCCACACACCCCTACTCACACACACACATCTTCCACCCATGTACACATCCACACCCACCCACACCTCTCACTACCCACCAACACCCACACACCCCACAAACCCAAACACATACCCACACACACATTCCCCCACCCACACATATTCCTACCCACCCTCGCATCTCCCCCAACCAGACATAACTCACCCACAAATATCCAACCCACTAAAATTTCACCCACACATCCCCACCTTCACACGCATCCCCATCTGTACACGCATCCCCCACTCACATACACACATCCCCCACCCACACACCCACCCCCAATCCACAAACATCTTCCTACACCCCCACACATACCCCCACCACACACATATATCCCTCACACACCTCCAACATACACATCCCCCACACACACCCACATCCCCCACCGACGTACGCACATCCCCACCCACATACACACATCTTCCACCCACATATATGCCCCACCCACACACCCATCGCCCACCCCACACACACTCACATCTTCCCGCACCCCAACACATACCCCCACCACACACACACACACACACATCCCCACACACGCGCACACACGCACAACCTCACATCTAGACACTCACATGATGCCTCACATAATCACTGAAAATAATATGAACAAAGTTCAACACTTTACACACCCATACACTTACGACTATCGTGAGCATCATCACACACACAAATTTAAAATTGAGGAAAATTTAGGAAAATATGGAAAAACTGGGGAGGGGGTAAAAATGACAAAAATGTGTTATACATTGTGTGACGTAAATAATAGTGATGCAATTCAATAAAATAATTCCTGGAATTGACATAAACATATGAAATTAGAAGAAGAAGAAGAAGAAGAAGAAGAAGAAGAAGAAGAAGAAGAAGAAGAAGAAGAAGAAGAAGAAGAAGAAGAAGAAGAAGAAGAAGAAGAAGAAGAACAACAACAACAACAACAACAACAACATCAATGTAGCGTAGCGTCAGCTGCGATGATAAGGAATCTATCAAAGTTGCTGTGGATAGACTTTATAAGAATAGAAAAATAAGTCACTGGAGAAGACAAGACTGAATAGCTCGTAATTCTAGACGGAGTAAAGGTCCCAGAACCAGTCTAATCTTCTGACAGTGTTCAGGCAGACAGGAATGGCGTACAACTATACTGGTTTGATACAGACAGTCTGCCAAGGTTGTCTAGCTACGTGCCTGAAATAAAAAGCTCGAGCCCCCAAAACTCTAATCCCTCTCAATGACACGGAGAAAGACAGAGTAAAATATATAACAGAGACAAACTTTCATATCTTCTCACTCTACTATGACTAAGGTTAGTTAGGTAACAACTAGAGTTTGTAAAATTAAAATCACATTAACATTTAATATATGATAACACTTTGGGTGCTCCACTGGAGGCAGCCCTGTACATAAAAGGGGATACACTTCCCTGTATCCTATTGCATATCTAATATGGGTTGAATCTACTAGACTGTCTAATCATTGACGAAACTCTTTGGCCTATAGAATATTTTGAGTTGAATGATGATGGTGGTGGTGGTGGCCAACGGTAAGTTTGGCCACTTATCTTCTGGTTCTCCGGCTTACACAGTGAGTGTAAACCCTAGTTAGTAGGCATAAGTGAGATGGTGAGTGATGCTCCACAATGTCACACAGGTTGGCACATCTAAAGCTTGGTGCTGAAGGTGTCAAATCTGTGAAATATAGTGAGAGTACGTGACTCTTCTGTCGAGACATATGTAAGCATCGGCCCTGGATTGTTCCTGATGGCCAATAACATCTCATACAAAATTTGCAGAAACAGAATAGCATGAGCTATCTGTCCCTGCTCCCTATAAGTCCCTATCCTAGGATAAATAGTAAAACACTGACCTAGGGAAAACATTTCAATAAAATCATTCTATCTTTCTTATAAGTGAATATAATAATTATTCAGTAATAATTAAACATATAATCATATAATGCATATCATAATTATATTATTAAAATACAATAATTACAAAGTAATCTAGAGGTAGATACATATACAATCTATTAAACAGATTACATATTATAGATATTCATGTTCAAATTCTGATGCGATATTCCTAGCATATATTTAATATAGTGATTCTATGTAACATATTTTAAAATACACACAATGTAGGTAATTATCATAATGGAATGTGATAGACTGAAAGTTAATGGAGTGGCAGGCAAGAACAGGACTGCGAATTGGTGAGAAATCACCGATAAGAATTAACGAACATGCCTAGGATCTACCACGCTAGTATTTGACATTCGTACACGTGTTTAGTAAGATTTCCTATTTTCGCGGCATCGAAATATTCATTATTATCTCTAAGTATTCGCAATCACTATCACATCCTCGAATTATCACCACTATGAACGGCCTCATGTATTTCCTAAACTAACGGCTCGATTAGTATGGCCTAGTCTACTGCTATAAGGACTAATCGAAAATTGGGTTCTATCCGACTTTATCAAGTTTACAACTATCTCAAATCGTCTACACCTCTCTAAACCTCATGTAAAGGTAATTTTCTATACAGTTACGTTTTACCCTTTACCCTGCGTGCTTAGTAAACTACCTGTACGAAGTATAATATAGGCGATCGAGTTTAGTCGGTAAAATAACTTATTATGGTAAATAATTAGGTAAATAACCTATTATCGGCGGTTTCCAACTTTAACTACACACGGAAATCTCGGGCGCACACG
Source organism: Cepaea nemoralis (assembly GCA_014155875.1). Taxonomy (NCBI): domain Eukaryota; kingdom Metazoa; phylum Mollusca; class Gastropoda; order Stylommatophora; family Helicidae; genus Cepaea; species Cepaea nemoralis. The sequence goes on along the minus strand of JACEFZ010004761.1, from coordinate 239,212 downwards.
GCAATATATTATATCGATACACATAACTATTCCTTACCCTTCTAATCTACTGACCACACTTGGGTACGGAAACTGCTCTAGGTATCTCTCTAATATATTTTAAATATATTTATGGCCGTAATACGCGCCAAAGATAAAACTCTTAACACTGTATAAGTATTTTTTTAGAGCCTAGTTACTGGCATGTTTCTACCCCGACGTCTGTATTGCGAAAGGCCGAATTTCGTATCTCTTCCCTGACCGGAAGTCAGTCGTGCCAGGGAGTTCGTTGTCGTAATTTCGCCGACCAAATTGTGAAATAGTCGTAGCCAAATTTATAGATTTGGCTGGGTACCCTACTTTGTAAATTCAGCCTCTCCCCCGATCCTAATGTACCGTATTACTTCATATTACATTCATAACATTAAATAGGAGTAGATTTATGCTATAGACATGGACTATCTATATATAGAAAAATAGGAATAAAAACGCATATAAATTCTTCTATAATTACATAAGGGTTTTAAAGAGAATTTACTCTACTTTACTCAAAAGATGATGGGGAAGCTGGAGACTTCGTCACAAACAACAACAACAAGATTACCCTCCCCTATATAACTTCATGTAACGTCATGAGTAAAGGTCACGTGCAGGCTCCGCAAGATTCATATTTTGCGGGATAAGGAGGTTATAACTACTTCCGGTTTTCTTTACTACTTCCGGTCTTAACATTTTAAAAATTAAAGATGGCGGTTATTATTGGTTGTAGTGGGTGTGTCTTAAACACTATCATCATACACAAGTTTAGGGGTACAGATTAGGGTTACGAATTAATATCTTCATCGGATAACCTTAATAACCACAAAGACTGATATATAAACATAAGTAAAGAAGCAACAATCGGATATACTGGATTTACTCTAAGTTTATAATTACTAAAGGATGAATAGGGGTGCGATGGTCTGTCTGTGAGGAGGAGTGGCGTGGGTATGTGGTGGGTAGTCGGATTGGAGGACCGTGTAAGAGGTGGTGTGGGTATTATGACGCAAGCAGTTGAGCTTGGGTAGCGTCTGTTCCTGTGGCAGGGTGGGTGGTCGAGTTGAGTTGAGGAGTGTGATGGAGAATAGGCGAGGACTGTGGGGTGGTCGACCGTCGTGGGCGGCTAATAACTATCGTATGGACATAACACCATGACCTTCGTGGGTGGTTTATCACTCGGTTGTATGGCCATAACCCTGTGGCTACCGCAGGTGGGCTATAACTCTATCGTGTGGATATAACCCCGTGGCCGTCATGAGCAGTTTCTAACTGTGCCATATGGATATATCCCCATAGCCACTGTAGGTGGATTATAACTCTGTCGTATGGACATACCGTGGGTTACATCTCTATCGTATGTATTGAACCCCATCGTCATCAGCGCACCTGAAGTATAAGCAAATAGGGTCTCCATTCTCTCCGTCTTTCTTCTATTTTCTTTGTCCGTTTGGGTGGTCCGCCTATGGTTGCCAAGTAACATCAAGGGGGAGTTAAAAACTACCCCGTCAGCAAATGGACCCATGCATATACAAATGGATCAGCCAAAAATTCAATAGAAAATGGAGGAGGAGGAATTTCCTAAATTTAAAAAATGAAGTGAACAAAAACACAGTCAGTGGCAACTAGAAAATTTTCAAGTAACTTCAAAGCGGAGGTAGAGACCTTGAAAACTGCAGCAGAAATGCTCTTGATGGAGGAAAATAAAGAGAAGCAAATAGCTATCTTCACAGATGCAAAGTCAGCTGTCTCAATACTGAAGAGCAATAACAGCACAGAACTAGCTGACCTAAGAGCAGCACTCCATGGTCTATGCCAGAAATCCAAAAAAAGTTGTAATACAGTGGATCCCATCACATTGCAGTATACCTGGAAATGAAGAGGCTGACAGGCTAGCAAAAGAGGGCGGACGACTACCACAGCCTGACATAGACATAACCAATAGTGAGGCAAAGAGGTTTATAAAAAGCACTTATAGAACCAAATGGGAATCGGAGCATCCAGGACACCAGAAGGATGATGCATATTACAAATTCGACCGAGGAGAACAAGTAGCAATTTTCAGACTCCGCACAGGACATAAAAGGCTGAAATACCACTTGTTCAATAAACTAAAGTTAGTAGATACCGATGAATGTAATTGTGGAACTGGTAAAATGACAGCTAAACATTTGCTGCAGGAGTGCCCGATATATGCAGAACAGAGAATGATATTTTGGCCCACACCTGCTTCATTTGAGGACAAGCTCTAAGGAGATATCAACAAGCTCAAGTTGACCGCAGCTTACTTTAACTATATTCAGGTTGACATCTAAAGGTGCATGAAGAAGTATTTAGACTGCCACACTTCATACCACAGGTATGTCGGTTACAAAAGCGCCCCAGAGGCATGAAATGGAATATTTCTTAGATAGCAAATCCATAACATGAAAATTAGCACAAGCAAAACAGAGGTGGTGATTGTGGCTAGGGCAGAAGAGACAACAACAGTTCACTTAGACCAGGGGTCACCAAACTTTTTTCACTGTGGGCCGGATAATTGACAAAATGACGAGCGCGGGCCGGATACTCATTCTGTTCAATACTTGCGCCGGACTCCGTGGCGAAGGTCTTACGGACGCAGTTCGTAATCCTGTATACCGGCGTACGAAACAGAACTACGCGCGATTTGGCAGCAGACGGTGTTGCGCTGGTTTTTTACGCTATGGTATGGGTGCCGGTCGTTCAGAAAGCAATGGCAAACTACTGAACGTAAACTTGCCAAGACATCAACAACAGCAAAAAATGCTGGTGTTGACTGCAAACGTCCTGTAAAGGATATGCAACTAACTTTAACAATACTTGCAAGCCAGAACGAAAGCTCTGGGAGAAAAGACGAAAAACTAAGTTAATCATGGGTGAGTGGCGTGCAATGCACAAAAACAAAGACAACCAACATATTTATTTACTAAAAAAATGTTATCAAAGAAGGCGACGTTAGCAAAAAGATAGTTACATCAGACCTAGTGTGCACATATCCGAATCTCACAAACTAAGCAGCAAAAAGGTTAGTGAGATTTGTGAAACTGATATTTGGCTTTCAAGATATCATCAATGTTTGGTTTGGAATTGCTGCATCCAATCAAGAGAATTGCTTTCAAATGTTCATCAGTCAATCTCGTTCGATGTGTTGACTTCACATACTTCATTTTTGAAAATGTTTGCTCACAGACATAAGTTGTTCCAAACACTGATGCCATACCAGCGGCAAATTTCTTCAGTTTCGGAAACTCAACATCAGGTAAGCAGCGGTAAAATTCAACAAGTTTTCCTTCTCTGTGCTTCTCTTTCAACAAGTCATTTGCTTGCAAATCAATGAGCTCCAACTGTAGTTCAACTGGCACATCATCAAGGTTACAATCAAACGGATTCTGGAACAGAAGAATGTCACTCTCAATTCTGTCAAGATCTGAAAATCTCTCCAAAAATGCTTCTTCAAGTCACGAATAATTTTTTTTCGCGCGAAATCGAGGTTGACATCTTCGGCGATTGTAGCGCAAAACTCTTTGAAACAGTGAAAATGAGAAAAGTTTTCTCCTTCCAGTTGTGCTTCAAACAATGACAGCTTTCTCCGAAATCCTTTGATGATTCTGTAGAGATCACAGACGAGGTTATCCTTTCCCTGAAGTTTCAAATTCAGTTCATTCATGTGGGATGTGATGTCGACCAAAAATGACAACTTTGACAGCCAGGTAGGATCTGACAGTTGTAGATCAGATCTATCTTTTTCAGTGAGGAAAACATCTATTTCGTTTCAGGAGCTTGTAAAAACGAAACAGGACTTTAACGCAGCTAAGCCACCTCACTGATGTGTGATAAGGCAAGTCACAGAATTCAGAATCAATTTCTTCAAGAAAAGCCTGGAACTGACAGTGATTGAGTGCATGTCCCCGAATGAAGTTCACTGCAAAAATGACTGGTTTCAGAATACAAGAAATATCTAAGTCTTTCAGACAGAGTGCTTGCTGATGTGTTGTTGTTGTTGTTTGTCCATCAAGAATGATGATGACCATTCATTTCATCCAGTGGGGTTGAAGGTGTGGAGCCGTGGGTTCTAAGATGGCTGATAAGGCCTATTTTGGCTCGAAATGTTCTTTGACAATGTGGACAAAGAATGCTTGACGTCTCTGGAGGAGGAATTCCTGCAGTGGTTTTTCTGTCCTGCCTTTTCTTCACAGCTCTTGCAGTCCTGGTTGCCTCGCATATGACTGCACCTTTGTGCAATAATGCACGCCACGAATTTCGGTCTCTGGCTGCAGCCTCCCAGGTGTCATGATGAATTCCAAAAGCATTCAGTGAAATTTTCAGAGTGTCTTTAAAACGTTTCCTCTGGCCACCTTGGGAGCGTTTACCACAACGCAGTTCGCTGTAAAAAATTCGTTTAGGGAGCCTGTGATCTGGCATGCGAGTCAGGTGACCAGCCCAGCGAATCTGATTCTTCATCAGTAGAGTGTGGATACTGGGCATGGATGCTCTTTCTAGGACTTCAGTGTCTGGAATCTTGTCTTGCCATTTAATCTTCAGTAGCTTCCTTAGGCAGACTGTGTGGAAGTGGTTTAATTTCCTAGCGTGTCGCTGATAAACAGTCCAGGTTTCACAAGCATATAGCAGTGTGGATAATACAACTGCTTTGTAGACTTTTAGCTTTGTTTGCAGGCTTATTCCAGTTCTATCCCATACATTCTTGTACAGTCTGCCAAAGGCTGCACTGGCCTTGGAGATTCTTGCATTCACTTCGTCATCGATTGTGGCAGCTTGTGACAGGGTGCTGCCAAGATAGGTAAATTTGTCCACAACACTTAGTCTATGATCATTCACTTTGATATTCGGCACAGTGTGATTATTCCCTGGAGCTGGCTGGTACATAACTACAGTCTTCTCCAAGTTGATATTGAGCCCAAAGTTGGCACAGGCATGTGAGAAAGCTGAAACATTATGTTGCATGTCCGCCTCTGAGTTGGCGTATAGAGCGCAATCATCAGCAAACAGGAGCTCTCTGACGGTGCCACTGTTAATTTTGGTTTTAGCTTTCAGCCTTCTGAGATTGAATAACTTTCCATCCATACGGTAGTTGATGTCTATTCCAATGTCGTCGTTCTCGAAGGCATTCATCAACATGGCTGAAAACATGAGGCTGAACAGTGTTGGTGCCAGGACACATCCTTGCTTCACTCCATTGGTGACAGGAAAGGGTTCAGACAGCTCACCATTTTCCTGTACTCTTGCCTGCATGCCGTCATGAAATAGCCGCACTATTTGGACAAACTTTCGTGGACAGCCATATTTTGCCATAATCTTCCACAGTCCTTCTCTGCTGACTGTATCAAAAGCCTTGGTAAGGTCAATGAAAGTGGAGAACATTTCGCAGTTCTGTTCCTGACATTTCTCTTGCAGCTGCCTTGCAGCGAAAATCATGTCAACAGTTCCACGTTCTTTACTGAAGCCACATTGACTCTCAGGAAGAAGACCTTGATCGAGATGGGCTGTGAGGCGATTGAGAAGAATTCTGGCGAGTATCTTCCCTGCAATTGAAAGCAAGGAGATGCCTCGGTGGTTGTCACATGATTGGCGGTTTCCTTTACGTTTGTAAAGGTGGACTATTGACGCGTCCTTAAAATCTTGTGGCATGGTCTCGTTCATCCATATGTTTGTGAAGACTTGGTGAAGCTGCTCTGTTAGGACCGGCCCACCTGCCTTGTATATCTCTGCTGGGATGGAGTCAGGACCAGGTGCCTTGCCGCTGGAGAGTTGCTGGATGGCTTTGTTTATTTCCACTATGGTTGGCAGGTCATCAAGAGTCTCATTGGTGGGAACTTGAGGAAGGCAATTGATGGTTTCATCATCGAAGAAGGAAGTTGCATTTAAGATTTTGCTGAAATGCTCTGCCCAGCGTTGGAGGATTTCTTTCTTATCGGTGACCAATGTTTCCCCGTCTGCACTGAGGAGGGGAACTATGCCTGGTGATGAAGGACCATAGACCGCTTTCAGTGAGTCGTAGAAGTTTTTCATATCGTGTCTGTCAGCAAAGCCCTGAATTTCATCAGCTTTGCTGCTCAGCCAGGAGTCCCGCATGTGCCGAAGTTTCTGCTGCACTACTCTCTGAATGTTCTTGAAAGCATCTTTTTTTGATGTTGACTTTGGGTCATTCAAATGTGCCTTGAGGAGAAGATGTTTCTCGGCCAGCAATTTGGTTGATGTCTTCGGAATTTTCATCAAACCAGTCTTTATGCTTTCGGGGGGCTGGACCCAGGATTTCCATAGCAGTGTTGTAAATCGTGTCCTTTAGGGCTCTCCATTCTGTTTCTGTATCCTGTTTAGCTTCAGCATTGGGCTTGAGGCGGTCTTCCAGCATATTTTCAAACGACTGCTGCATTTTCTTGCTGTTTAGGCGGGTGACATTTAGCTTTGTTTGCATTTTCGCCCCTTGAGGACGCCGTGGTGGCCTGATGTGGATGTTCATTTTCGAGACAATGAGACGATGGTCTGTCCAACATTCGGCACCACACATGGATTTTGTCACTCGAACGTCTTGTCTGTCACTCCTCCTGACGATGACATAGTCAATGAGGTGCCAGTGTTTCGAGCGAGGGTGCATCCACGATGTCCTATTTCTCATGGGGAGACGGAAAATTGTGTTCGTAATCAGGAGATCATGTTCGGCACAAGTCTGAAGGAGGCGGAGTCCATTGCTGTTACAATTTCCGACTCCATGCTTTCCAATAATGCCACTCCAAGAGGTGGTGTCCGTGCCTACTCTAGCATTGAAATCCCCAAGGAGTATAAGTTTGTCTCCTTTGGGAACAGATGTTAATACATTGTGCAGGTCCTCATAGAACTTATTCTTGACATCATCTTCGTTGGTCATAGTTGGTGCGTAGACACTCACAATGGTTGCGTGCTTCCTTCCATTCAGCAGAGGCAACTTCATGGTCATGAGCCTGTCGTTTACACCCTTTGGAAATCCAGCTAATTTGCCGACCAGGGCCGACTTAATGGCAAATCCCACACCGGATTGGCGTCTTTCCTCGCTTTTCCTTCCACTCCAGAAAAATGTGTAGCCGGCACCAATTTCACAGATTTGGCCTTCTTCTGCAAGTCGTGTCTCGCTCAAGGCTGCAATGTCGATGTTGTACCTGCCGAGCTCTCTCCCAATCAGTGCTGTTCGTCTCTCTGGACCCGATGCAATGTATGAACAGAGCTCCCGGAATTTGCAAATCTTCCAAATGAGTCCTAATCTGCTCCATCAGACCCTTCCTCACTCCAGCCATGTTTTTTCTCTCCATCAACTGTAACATCTCGAAGCTGATTCCTCTGAAGGTTATAGTCTTGCTAAACTTTCTGCACTTCCATGAAAATGACTTTTTCAGTTGTTGTTCCATGCATGCTGCAAACGGATGCCAACTCTTCCGTTATCCGGAAGTCCAAATTGACACCACGAATGAACACGAAAGGTTGTGACGTACTCGAGAGATTAAAAGACTCATCCAGCGCCAGAGAATACCACAACAAGTTCCTAGTTTTCTCGCGTATCTGTAGCACTATGTTCTCTCCAAGTTCTTCTGTTCTTCACACACCTGTTTAGTTTAGTTTAGTTTAGTTTAGTCGTTGGATCAACATCACGGCACACGGGTCTCACCCATAAGTGATCCGTTCTCCTCCTAACTCAAACCTGAGTCTGGAGAAAATCAGTTCAATGCACGAACTCCGTAGCACCGGCGAAGATACTGAAATACTTTGGGTAGATTTTTAACTCAAAATTTTGCCCGGGCATGCGCCGTTAGGCTACTCTTTTTCGATTTCCAACTGCCAAGGGATTTCTTTACGTGCGCAACAATACACACGGGCGTCCGATCTCACTACCTAGAGACCACGGGAAATTTTATTACTAGAAGTCCACGTGATAAATAATCCCGGACCTCACTGGGGCTTGAACCCGGGACTTCCAGAACTCGAGATGGACACCGTACCTCGAGACCACGCAGCCCCAACTGAACTTGCTGAAAGACTGATAGTTCCAAACAAATTGGCTTTCTCAGGACACAAGTTATTTGCTGCTTCCACCATACGCTCTTTGAGGAAGTTGCCATCAGTAAACGGTTTTCCTCGTTCTGCCATCTTATGCACTATTTTGTAACTTGCACAAGTGACAGATTCATTGTCAGCACACTTTCTCGTGAAAAGACTTCTTTGTGTTTCTAAACCACGTTTCATTGACTCATTTTTCTCAGGTTGTAACTTTCCAGAAAACTTTGTATATGTTGATAGATGTTTTGTTTCGTAGTGACGCCGAAGATTGTACTCTTTCAAAACGACAACACTTTCGCTGCATATTAATATTAGGCAATTGATTTTCTGGTCGTTTGTTTCCACAAAGAAGTACTTTACTCACCATTCTTCATTGAAAACGCGACACTCGGCGTCCACTTTTCTTTTCTTAGAAGCCATAATGAAGAGTGAAGTACACGGGATTTGAAAATGAAGAAGACATTGAATTAGAAGCATAATTAACATCCTATTGAAACACAAGAAAAGCAGAGGACTAGGCGTCACTGTTGAAGCTACGACTCACCAAAGGTACATATAAAGTTTATAGGTATCTTTGGTAATAGAATATATCTCATAATAAGGTTTACAATATATATATATATATATATATATATATATATATATATATATATATATATATATATATATATATATATATAGGGCCGCCGGCTTCGTGGCTTAGAGGTTATGACTTTTCTCCGTAATCTCGTATACTCTCATCGGTAACGTGATGACGGTGAGAATCAGCAGTGGTTAGAATCGGATCGGTAACTTACGGGGTATGTGAGCCGGCCGCTCAGAAAGCAATGGCAAACTACTGAACGTACTCTTGCCAAGAAATCAACATACAGCCGAAAGATGCTGGTGTTGACAGCGATGTCCTGTAAAGCATATGCATATATATATATATATATATATATATATATATATATATATATATATATATATATATATATATATATATATATATATATATACACATATATATATATATAGCTGTGCGTCCATTCTATTCGCACTGAGGTCATTCGCACTGCGAGCGCTAACAAGGTAAGTCGCATTATTCTGTCAAGAAGCCTGATACGCGGGAAAATGTCACGTTGAAAATCCAACAACAAGAAACACGCTGTTGCCAAGATGTGCAGCGTGGGAGCGGACAACAAGAAGAAGAACGTCGAGAGCCCACCTGCTAGCTGCATCAAAGAGCCTGATACTACAGCCATCACTGAAGCTACTACGAGGGAGAAGATTGACAGCCCAACACAGTCAAGAACCAAGACAGCAGAGAAGGAGGAGAAAGACACCAGAGTCGGAAACACCGACTCAAAAACAGTCCGATGGGTTGTCAACTGGATTCCTGTGGAGCTGACAGATGAAGAAATCCTGAAGCAGCTACGTGAAGAGAATCTTCACATCCGATTCTTGAAGGCGGAGCGGCTTCCTCACCTACTCCAAGATACCTACAACCTTGGCAGTAGTGACGTCGGAGGGCAGCGAGAATGCCGACCACAGTATCATTCAACAAGAGAATGCAGCAACCAGAGAGATTCATCCCAAGAATCACTCAATGTTCCAGATGCCAGAAGGCCGGCCACAGCAGAGCTACGTGTCGCAGAAAGACGGAAATCTGCCGATACTGCGCCGATCACCACGCCTTCAAGGAGTGTCCGCTGGCCAAGCTGGACACGGACTTCCGAGCACCCAACAACAAAAGAAAGTGCGCCAACTGCCTGGGTGTCCTGTTAATTTCCCGAGAGGAGATTGGAATCAACAAGCACATCTTTAAACTTAGTATCTGTTGGGATTATTGACTGACTTTGGTCTACACTCCTCTCTTCTGTCTTCCATTCCATATATCTATTTCTTTCTCTCTCTCTATTATTCCCTCAACACATACTCCGACAACAGTTCCTTTCAACGATAAGATAAAAGATTTATTAATAAAAACTATGTCTGGTGTATGTATGGATATTGTCTATGTAGTTGGTATGTTCTTCTAGTGTGGCTGCCAGATAAGATGTTGATAGATAGTCTCCGTGTCTTCTCTCGTCTCTTCTCTCAGCTAGAGTACAGGACATGACATAGATACAACAGAACGGTCTCACCCTGACAGCTCCGTCTGCTTGAGTCTGTAGATATATCCGTTTTTTGTAATGAAAAATGTTCACCACTGTATGAATGTATTTAACCCGATCACCATATGCTGTCAGCTTAAACTGAATGTTCTTTATTATCTTATAGCGTTCTTAATTCCATCCTGGAAAACACATCGAGTTTCTAGTATTCTCTATTTTTGTCCTGTAAAAGTTCTACACTGGATAGTTCTTAATTGATATAGGCACTTTGTATGCACCTTGCAACTCTTCGATACTGAGTAATTTGAGTCTTTTTTCTTTAGTTTGTATGATCTCTATTTTCCGTTCTCTGTCCTCCTGACTTATTAAGATGACACTTCTTTTCTTTCCTTTCTTATGCACAAGTGTCGTGCTTTATTACTTTAAAGTGCCTTCTTGTGGGTTATCAACACTGAGTGATCTTGACCACAGCCATCTGTGTGATCTCTTAGTTGATAAGTCTCGCACTGGTATGGAAACCTTATTAACATCCTTTACTGAATTGGGAGTACTAATGCACCATAAATACACAAACGTTCTTCTGAACGCAGCACATCCCTTTTCATAATCCTTCTCTCCCGAAACCTAAGAAACACACTCTCCTCTCACAAAGACGTAGCCACTCTTTTATAGGTCATCTGTGCCGCATAGTCCTTGACATTGCTGGACACCTCACATCCAGACTTCATTATCATCGTTAGTGGAAAATTACAGCTCTGAACCGTTTCATATCCATACCGCAATATGCTGTCCAATAATACTCTCTGCTTTTGTCGCAAACCAATTTTTCCACTCGACAGTTTACCTGTGCGGTTAGCGGCCCCCTTTCCTGTCTTGACCTATAAACACATGCGCCTGGTCACTCCTTTGTTTGTTACCCTTACTGCTTCGTTTGTTAACCCTTCTTCTACCTGGTTAGTCGGTGTATACAGTCGTCTATCTGGGAATCATTAACTCTCAGTATTTCACGACATAGGCCCCCTCTTAAGAGATTAGACCGCGTCGAATCTTTCTCACTGTAGGTTTGATTCCCATGATCCACAACCCTAGTCTTCTTCCTCCGGAGCTGGATGTCTGGATAAGAAATCTGCTCCTACATTCTCCTTACCAAGGATGTATTCCACTGTGAAGTCCAGTTGCAGCAACAACGTCCATCACATCCACCGTGCGTTGAGCTTCTGCGAAGTAGCTATTAACATCACATGTTGATGATATGATTGGATCCTCACATGGCTCCACTCATTATCCAGTAGGCGCTCTAATTGACACCCTACTATACTACTCACGACTGAAACTAGTGTTGGCTCCTCGCTCCTGTACGTCGGTCGACCTACTTTCGACTTGCGTCAGCGACGGCTCACAATACAGACGGATTGTCCCATCCTGATTGTAACACTGCTTCCATGTCCTCTTGGTTTCCCCCGGCTTTGCCTCTGGGGATGTTCCACCTCGTCCTCGATGGACCGAGTCGTCTTTCCCAAATCTCCTGGACTTTTGCTTCCAGGACCATCTTGGGCGATATTGTATCTGGTCAGCCAATCTTCGGTTGGAGTCCTGGGTAATTCTCGCTTTTCCCGACGTTACCCACCCCTTCTGAACTTGGTTACCGGTGAAACTTTCACTCTTGTCCTTTCCCTGACTTGTGATTTCCCTCCTCCTGTCGTTGGGTAAATCTGACCTATCACGTACTGTCCCATAGGCCCTCCTATGTTGTACTGGCGATCTCTGGTCTTCGTCTGGACTGGTAACCTTTGTCCCAATGGCTGCCATCACCATAAAGTGCGAAGCTTTGCTCCCGGATCTCTCTTCATATTTCCTAATGAGATGTCTAGGGAGATTTTTCTTCTCTTCCCCGATCCGTATTTTGTAGATGTTCTTGGACACCACCTTTTCCACAGGATAAGGTCCTTTCCATCCTACTTGGAGTATATTGGTCTCTGCTGGACTCCACACTTCCACTTTGTCTTCCACTTTAAGAGCTAGTTTCCTCTTAATTCGCTTGTTGGGTGGTGCTTTCTGGCACTCCGAACAAGACTTCACCCACCGGCGTACATCTCCGGTCATTCCTGGCCAGCAATAATGGCCGGATATTTGCTGCAAGGTCTCTCTGACACCCATATGTCGATTCTCGCCTATGATGTGTCCACTCTGAAGAATGTGAGGACGGTGGGTCTCTGGAACCACCCACTGCTCGTGCAGGTTATCTCCCCTCCCAGCTCTCCGATAGAGTAGTTGATTCTTCAGAAAGTACTGTCCCCGTTCTGGTGGCTCAGCACTTCTTTGCAGCTTCCTGTAGCAAGGATGCAACGTAGTATCCTTCCTCTGGGCAGTATGCAATTCTCCTATCCCTGAGTTGTCGCATAGTGTCTCTGCCTCTTTTTCCTTCCCTTGAGATCCACTGACTACTGTTCCCTTTTGGGCTGGCTGTTTGGGCATCCCCAAAAAGACATATTTCGTGCCAATGATCATTGGAAATAAGGAGTCAGATAATACAGCAGCTGGAATAATGCCCGTGACGTACCTGGATTTAATCTCCACCTTGGCGATTGGCAGCGTCATGGTAACAGCACTCCTCATTGCCGGCTGTATTTCTATGGTCTCCCCTGTAAGTTGGTCTGGGCTTACCAAGCTGGCGTCCACCACCGCTTCCCCATCCAAACCGGTATCGTAGAGACAAGCAACCTGTTGGCCATTTACTTCAATCAGTTCAACCACAGGTGGTCTCTCTTGGTCCTGAGTGTCTTTCATCTCCTTGACCGTTTCCTTGCCTTCCTCTTTTGATTCCTCGAGGTTGGTTATGCAATTGGCGTGTTTGGCCTTGCATCTGCAGTCCACAGTATTATGTGTTATCGACTGGCAGTGTGTGCACCCTGTTCCCTTCCTAGGTTTCCGTGTGTCCTTTTTGTTCCTTTCTCCTTCGCCGACCTCAGCCTTGTCTGTGATCACCGATGTAGGAATCACTTTGCATGCTGCGAAGTAAGAACTTTTAGGTTTCGATCTGCAGTCTTTGGTGTTGTGAGAGGCCGCCTTGCAAAATGAACACCACTTCTCAGACCACTGTCGTTTCGCTTGAGAATTCGAGGTGCTCTGGTTTCCTACCTTCACCTTCTCTGAACTCTCCTCTGTGTGCTTTATATAAGGTTCCCCTTTTTCTCCTTCCCAGTTTTTAGGTTTCTTTTTCTCTGGTTTCTCCTGACCTTTGGTTTGTGTACTTAGTTCCTCAGTTTCACCATGTACTTCCACGAATCGTTCCGCCAGCTTATTCACAACATCAATCCGTTCCGCCCCTTGTTCTCCCAAGAAGGTTCTGAGAGGTTTCGACATTTGCTTTCGCATCTGGTCTACCACCATCATCTCTTCGAGACTCTCATAATCCCTCTTGAATTCTGCCAAGTCCATCCATTTCTGGAGATAGGATTTCAGCCTCAGACTGTAGGCGGCGAATAGTTCTCCCGGCTCTCGTCTAGACGATCTAAACTTCTTCCTATACGTTTGTGCGGTGATGTCAAAATGTTTCATCAAAGCGGCTTTTAATTCCTGGTAATTATTTTCCTGTCCTGGTGGTAAGCGTGTGTACACGTCGAATCCCGAACCGATTAATCCCTGGGATAGTTTAAGAGCCCATCTGCTCCGATCCAGCCCCATAGCGACTGACATTGCTTCGAAACGAGATGCGTACTGGTCAAAGCGTTCCTTAGACTGATCGTAGACAGCTAAGGGAAACTTCATGGCATGGTAACCATGTCCACTCATAGTGGGTTGCACCAGGTGACGAAGAACTTCCTTCCACTCCATCTATTTCTCCCTTAGTTTGTGTCTTGAGTTCTCAGTCTCTTCATGCGGTATTCATGTTCCCTTATCTTGTGGGCTTCTTCTGCTTCCAACTGGGTCTTCCGCTCCTCCCTTTCCGCTTGACGAAACTCTCGCTCTCTTTCTTGTATGTAATCCGTTAGCTCGGAACCAGCTAAACCAATTGCCTCCCCGTTGGCCCTCAGTTCGGCTGTAGTTACTTTAGGAGTTGCCATAGTTACAGCAGATAAGTCAGCACGTTGAGTAAAGACACCTCAAGGCAGTAAAGAAGTACTCACTATAAACCGATAATCTACCTAGAACCTATATCATTTATCTATGTCTATTAATATTATTAATCTACCAACACCACACAGTACATCACAACCACTCTCTCATCCACAAGAGGAGATATAGGATAAAGACTTATTTAGACGTGTGACCGTGTGACTAGGTATGTAATGTGTCTTACCACCTATCCACATTCACTCTGTCTGGAACTTTCTCCCCGTAAAGTCACCAGCAGTTAATGAAATGTTTCTACCATAAATGTAATGGCACCATATATCCAATGGACGTCCTTCCATTAAAAGTCATCAATGTATACTTCTTTTTATTCCAATCAGTATGTCCCAACATGCAGGTACTCCGCTATGCCTGTGCCAATATGCAAGTACCCCTTTATTCATATGCCATGTTATGCCTTCCGGTCATATGGGTATAATGTATGTACGTATCCCGCTCGCTCCACCAATTATGTCCTGTTAATTTCCCGAGAGGAGACTGGAATCAACAAGCACATCTTTAAACTTATTATCTGTTGGGATTATTGACTGACTTTGGTCTACACTCCTCTCTTCTGTCTTCCCTTCCATATATCTATTTCTTTCACTCTCTCTATTATTCCCTCAACACATACTCCGACAACAGTTCCTTTCAACGATAAGATAAAAGATTTATTAATAAAAACTATGTCTGGTGTATGTATGGATATTGTCTATGTAGTTGGTATGTTCTTCTAGTGTGGCTGCCAGATAAGATGTTGATAGATAGTCTCCGTGTCTTCTCTCGTCTCTTCTCTCAGCTAGAGTACAGGACATGACATAGATACAACAGAACGGTCTCACCCTGACAGCTCCGTCTGCTTGAGTCTGTAGATATATCCGTTTTTTTGTAATGAAAAATGTTCACCACTGTATGAATGTATTTAACCCGATCACCATATGCTGTCAGCTTAAACTGAATGTTCTTTATTATCTTATAGCGTTCTTAATTCCATCCTGGAAAACACGTCGAGTTTCTAGTATTCTCTATTTTTGTCCTGTAAAAGTTCTACACTGGATAGTTCTTAATTGATATAAGCATTTGGTATGCACCTTGCAATTCTTCGATACTGAGTAATTTGAGTCTTTTTTCTTTAGTTTGTATGATCTCTATTTTCCATTCTCTGTCCTCCTGACTTATTAAGATGACACTTCTTTTCCTTCCTTTCTTATGCACAAGTGTCGTGCTTTATTACTTTAAAGTGCTTTCTTGTGGGTTATCAACACTGAGTGATCTTGACCACAGCCATCTGTGTTATCTCTTAGTTGATAAGTCCCGCACTGGTATGGAAACCTTATTTAGGCATCTATGTTCCTGGAATCGAAAAACACTTAGCGAATAACACACTACTATCCCCTCTTTCCATCATTAGGGACGTGTATTTCTATTCCCACTCAAGAACATATCTCCTTCAGTTCAGTTTGGAACACACACTCAACTTACACAAAGAAGTGGACACTCTTTATAGGTCATTTTGCCGCATAGTCCTTGACATTGCTGGACACCTCACATCCAGACTGCATTATCATCGTTAGTGGAAAATTACAGCTCTGAACCGTTTCACATCCATACCGCAATATGCTGTCCAATAATCTCTCTGCTTTAGTCGCAAACCAATTTTTCCACTCGACAGTTTACCTGTGCGGTTAGCCGGCCCCTTTCTGTGTCTTGACCTATAAACACATGCGCCTGGTCACTCCTTTGTTTGTTACCATTACTGCTTCGCTTGTTAACCCTTCCTCCACCTGGTCAGTCGGTGTATACAGTCGTCCATCTGGGAATCATTAACTCTCAGTATTCCACGACACTGGGCAAACATGGAACAAGATACCTGGGCTGTCCGTACCTGCAGAGACACAGAGACGTCTTAAAGATCGCCATCATCACAAAGACACCATTCAAGGAAGCAATGCAGAGGGGCGAGACAGCCACGGGTATAGCACAAGCTGAAAGAGATCAACTTCAAAAGCAGATAGACGAGTTGAAGAAGCAAGTCAAGGCACTGCTGACGACGACTCCGACCAGCGATAATGAGAAGCTGCTGGCCGACATGAAAGAAATCCAGCTCAACATCAAACAAGAGATTCAGCGCATGGCTGAGATGAAGAAGGAGAACGAAGAAATCCTACAAATGATCAAGACCGAAAGAGAACTGCATAGAGCTGAAATGGAACTCTTTCAAAACAAACCAACAGAAGCCACACAAGAACTCACAGAAAAACCGCAAGAAGAAACCCAAGAGACCGAGTCTGAACAGCAAGCTAAAGCCAGCAGCCCAACCACAACGCCCAAGAGGGAACTACTATACCGTCGGATCTCTGAAGGAGGCACAGAATACCCAGTCGACAAGGAGGAACTCAAGCGCGAGGAATTCAGAAGGCGCTGGGAAGAAAAAGAAAAGAAGAAGCCTAAAAAACTCCGGGGGAAACCGATGGTATACCCAGTAGTACACTACAACTGTGAGGCCGACTTCGAGTACTATATCGAGGACGGTATAATCGTCCCATGGCTGACCACGGAGGAAGAAAACGCTAGGCAGCAGATACGCAAACGCAACAGTGAAAACAGGCGCTAGGAGGAAAAAGAAAACGTCGAAAAGGTCCTACAGAAACTACACAAGAAAGGAGACAAAAAGACCAAATAAAAAGTCCTTTTAAGGACTGCAACCAATCAAGCCAGGAGCCTGCACCAACAAAGAAAACAAGTGGAAACATGCACAAAGGACAGCCGCCGACCGATCCCCCAGCTGGAGTGGGATAACGAAAAGTCCTTATAAGGACTGCAGCCAGACGAGCCAGGAGCCTACACCAACAAAGAAAATCACAACAACAGAAGAGAACAAAGGATAGCCGCCGACCACTGTTGACGTCACAGACACAACCGCTACATAACCAGTCCGAGATATGACTCACAAGACAAGAATTAGGGCTAATAAACCCACAAAAACCACGTACCTCAACAATAACCACAGCTGATGAAGCAGGTTAGACGAGGTCGAATTTGGAATTTTTGTTTTTGACATGGAATCGGAATCGGAATATATATATAGGGCCGGCCAAAATAAACAGCCTAGAGCAGAGTTTTTCAACCGGGGTTCTGTGAGTGGCAGCCAGGGGTTCCGCCGAAACAGACCGAAATCGCCTACATGCAACATCTCTGCCCATCTGCTTTATTACATAAAGTAGGACAAACACTTGGATCATCGCACAGAGTTCCTTGAGCAACGTAAACATTTGCGTAAGGATCTGCCCCACC
Source organism: Cepaea nemoralis (assembly GCA_014155875.1). Lineage (NCBI taxonomy): Eukaryota > Metazoa > Mollusca > Gastropoda > Stylommatophora > Helicidae > Cepaea > Cepaea nemoralis. The sequence goes on along the minus strand of JACEFZ010004761.1, from coordinate 221,630 downwards.
GGAAAGGGTGAAAAACACTGGCCTGGAGACCAGCTCGATTAACACCTTTGACAGGGGAACTCTTCTGAACTGAGGATAATATTTTCGTAATAACACGAGCCGTCTATAGAATTTTTATGCTATGTTTGCTACTTTATTGCCTCTATTCACACTTGTAGTTCACTTACCTATCACTGTCAAACAAAGAAATCCTTGTTACATACCTATAAATGGATGACTGGCAAAAAGAAGTAAATATTTCTGGAGCATCGGACCTGTGTTGACAGCCGGACGCATCTGGGGGAGGGAAAGATGCGCGTGTGTGTGTGTGTTGCCATGGAAACCATGGTAACGTCAGAGCGTAGGCGGCGCTACCACGAGCCGGGGAAGGACTTGGGATGGCGCGAAATAAGCAAACATTACAATAAACAAGAAAATCTAGATACAATAATTTATAATTGAAAATAGTAAATTTAAGACACATAGCAGCCAGGAGGTCTCCGCACGTGTGAAGATCTCCTATTATTCTAAACATAATATTTACATTTAAATTGTATCACAACGTCTCGTGTTCCATACGTTATATCAAGCAAGTTCGAGTACCGTCGGCGGGCCGGATGAAATGACGTCGCGGGCCGGATCCGGCCCGCGGGCCGTAGTTTGGTGACCCCTGACCTAGACGAACGACCCTTGAAATAAGTAAAGATTTTCAAGTACCTAGGAAGTATAATATCATCAAATGGCAAATCAGAAGACGAGATCGAAAATAGGTGCAATAAGGCAAATCAACTCATTGGACAAATGGCATCCAATACTAAAGAACAAACATGTATCAATAACTACTAAGAAAGCACTTTACAACACAATCTTCCTACCAACTCTATGCTACCAATGCCAAACCTGGATAATGACAGAAAAAGAGAAAAGAAAAATCACAACAGAAATGAGATTCCTGAGAAGAATACTCAACGTATCAAGAGGAGATAAGATCAGAAATGAAGAAATTGGGACTAAAGTGGGGGTTATAGCAGCACTAGATTATATTAGAAAGAAGCAAGTCAAATGGTTTGGCCATGCAAGTAGGTTACCAGTCAACAGCATACTACAACAAGCAATGATGTATAGACCAGGTGGAAACAGAGGAAGAGACCGACCACGTAAACGTTGGACGGAGGGAATAGTAGAGTCCATGGGAATATCGATATATGAAGCCCATAATCGGGCACTCTCACGATGTTTATACTTCACCTCGACACCTCAAGGTACAAGAGGAACATGATGAGATGAGATGAGATGAGATGAGACGAGAGCAAATCCATTACGTGGAAAGTCAGAATCGAAAGCTCACTGTGTGGAAGTCATCTGCAGACTGCATTCTTCTGGTTTCCGGAAGAACAGGCTATGGTGAACGGAAGGCCCAATATACGGAAGTGAGACTAAGCAGCCATGTGCAGGACGTGACGATTCCTTGGGTGAGCCCAGTACCAGAGCGCTATGTGTCGGCTCTGCAAGTATGGAAGCCTCCTTGGATGGTGGGGAATGCCCATGGTCTGCCCCTGCCTTCCCTTGAGGGCTGACCAGGATGTCTATGGCTGTTCTATATGGGCCAGCTGGGATGGGGGCTAACACCACAAAAATGAGAATCAAACGTCCTAAGAAACCCCCGGGAAGGTTAACCCGGTCAACAAATGCCCGCAGAAATTGGATGTATCGGCCTAACGGCGCAAGAACGCAGCTCTGCTGTAAACAGGAATAATGCAATCACGTCCGAAACAACAAAAGAAACTCCGGATGAACGCAGCAGAAGAAGAAGAATACGAGGGGAAGTCAATAAGTAAGTCCAAATGGCTGTAGAAAAATATCTAAATGTGATAACAACTTGAAACCAGTTTATTTTTATACATACATTGTCCCTTTATTTCTCAACATAATTTCCACCAACATTGATGCACTTATCCTATCGTTTTATCAGTCCTCCCAAACCGGCTGCATAGAACTGCGTGCTCTGTTTTCTAAACCACGTTTTCACTTCACATTCAACTTCGGCGTCATTCGCGAAATGTCTCCCGCCAAGGTGGGTTTTCAGTGGACCAAAAAGGTGGAAATCGCTAGGGGCTAAGTCGGGGCTGTAAGGTGGATGTTCCAGAACTTCCCACCTTAGTTGGTTAATTTTCTCCTGAGTTAATCGAGCCGTATGTGGTCTGGCATTGTCATGAAGAAGCAACACTCCTCTAGTCAGCAGTCCTGGACGTTTTCTTCGAATTGCATCATGAAGCATCGATAGAACTTCACAGTACGATTCAGAATTCACATTGTCACCTTTCTTCTTGAAATTGGTTAAAAGCACTCCTTGACAATCCCAGAACACTGTCAGCATAACCTTCCCTGCTGATGGCGTAACCTTGAATTTTTGGACACAAGGCGAAGAAGGATGTTTCCATTGCATTGAAGCACGCTTTGATTCGGGCTGGTAGTCAGCATAAACAGGAAGCATTTCCTTATGAATGTCCTTTGCAGGCAGTCCTTTTGCCCCACAAAAAACGCACAACAGCACGTTGCTCTTTGGTTGTACACTCCGTAAGTACAGTCGCCATTTTGTTTATGCGCTGCGAATGCGCATGAGACACCTAGCGCCACCTGACGAATAGGAATATAAAGTTCGATGTTGCTGTTACCTAATGACACCTGTAGAAAACACCAACTACATTTACCTGCCATCCCACAGAAATATGTGACTTACTTTTTGACTCGCCCTCGTAATTGCTGTCAGTGCGTATGGTATGGGGCTGCTGACAGTATCAAAGAGCCAGCTTGAAAGGCTGGAGCGCATGCAGAATGTGGGTGATCCTGGGGTGCACAAAAGACACACCAGTTATATGCATGAGGCATAACCTGGCACTAATAACTATGGCGGATAGGCATAGGATCCTACAGTCCTAATTGTACATGAGAGTTGCTGCAGATAGGGATCAGATCCTGCCTAAAGCCATGGATATGATCAAGGGTCATAGACTAAGACGAGGCGGGTCCTGGATGCCACAGGCAGAAATATCTATACGTCAGGTGTGTGATCTATGACAATCAATCGTGAACAAGAGTGGGTTAAGGTACCGGAAGACATGACGGACTGGCGCAATGTAATAGTCACACTAGGTCGTGAGTGCAGAGAAAGGGCAGCGGACCGCACAGTGTATGAGGTGCAACGACTGGTTCCAAGTAACGTATCAAAGTGATCAACACCGATGGGTCAGTGGTGAGAAATAGACGTAGTGGATGGGGTTTCATTGTGAAGGCTAATGGACGAGTCTTGAAAAGGGATAGTCTGGGATATGAGACTACGACCTCCAGCATGAAAATGGAGGTGGAAGCAGCCACAGCGGAATTCCGTTGGTTAGAGGAGACCACTGCAACACATATTATATTCATTACCTCTTAGTGGTAGATCATCTGATGGGAGATGCCTTGAAGAGATTAAAACAAGCATTGATCTCCCTGGCCGAGAAGTTAGCAGCTTTCTCCTTAACCCCAAATACTCTCGTGGTTGACGTGAGCGCACGAGAATTGGAAGCGGTTCGAGTCGCGCCAGTGACTTATGAGAGTATGGAGCCGGTCGCGTGCTGATGAGCGTAATCTAGCCTAGGAATCAACATACAGTTGAAAGATGCTGATGTTGACCTCAATATCCTGAAACAGGATGGAAAAGCGGGAAAGGAGGGAGGGATTGCAGTTACGAAGGTAGCCTTTTGCAAGATGAAAACCATACTGACCAATAAAAATATATCAATTGAAATGAGAAAAAGTGTGTTGAAGTGCTACATAGAACCTACACTTTTGTATGGATGTGAAGCGTGGATAATAAGCAAATAAGCAGTCAAGCTGAAAAACAGCTCATGGCTGTGGAAATGTGGTTTCTGAGGAAAATGCAAAGAATACCATGGGCAGACAGAAAAACCAACGAATAAGTCCTTCAAGAAACAAATGAAGATCATAAACTGATTAGAGTCATTAGACGTAGACAGTCAAAAAAACATTTTTTTGGAGAAGAAATCACTTGGAGAACTTGGTGACGGGAAGAGACCAAGGGGAAGACCTAGAAGCGAATACCTAGATGGCTTGGCCTCGTGGCATGGTCGAGACAGGAACACGGAGCTGACCCACGGCTCTGGTGATCGAGTGAGATGGCAGAAAATGACCGCCCACGCTTATCGGCATGGCACATGATGGATGGAGTGGTAGATTACCTATGGCCAAGAGGGAGGTGGTCGTGCGCCTGTGGGACCCGGTGGAGAAGGCTGGGGAGCAGATTAAGATTATGAACCCGTATGTGGAAATAATGAGATTGCGGGGAATCGGCTGGAGTTATGGCAGAATCTCAAAACTGAGAGGGAAGACCAGGAGAACTTTCAATCAGATGGCGGTGGGAAAGACTAGTAGTATTTCTCTTCGCTGGCTGTTGAATGAGGGGAAGGAGCGCGTACAGGAATGTCATGAGTGCAGTGATGTCAGTTCTTAGCTCAACTCACCTCAACTCAACTCAAATTCATGGCAACCCAGTGTCATAGCACGAAAGGGGTTTAGTTAGTTAGTTAGTCGACAGATCATCCTCATTGCATATCGAACAATTCAGTCCATAAGTGCTCCGATCTCCTCCTCAGCAAATCCCGCAGCGTGTAACGGCTAACGACACCAGTTCTGTGTTGGTTTATCAATCTTCTTTGGCTTCCTGCATAGTGTTCTTGTTTGGCCACACCTCTTTTTAATTTGCTGTTCTCGCAGTCTGACCATGGTTGTAGATTCACAGTCATCACTTGGTTCTCGCAAAAGTCTTACTTCTCGTAGAGCATTCAATGAATCACCTAAAAACAAGAAGTAGATTGTGAGCTTTACTAAAACACGATTACAAGAAACAAATTGGACGTTGCAGTCAAAGCCTTCGTCAGCACAGAACAAACGGACACAAACCTACATGAAACACTCTACATGACAATATTAATAAACTACATGACAATATTAAGGGTACTTATCTGAATCTGTATCCTAGCTTGGATTGTCTGACGACTGACACGCATTCGACGGCTATCAGTGGATTGTATGGACCGGATGTATGGTCAACGGGTCAAAGGTCAATACCGTCAGAACGGTATTGGCTAAACAACTCAGCGGGTAGGGGTTGGGGTGGAGAGGGCCCATGTGGGCGAAAGTTAAAAATTAGGAAGCGAAGATGTCGCGGACGCACTATGCAATTAGCAATTCCTCGTTCCGCGCTCGAAACACAGCTGCGAAAGATTTCATTGCGTTTTTCCTTACAGAGGGGCATGAGTGGCGATCGCTCAGAAAACGATTGCAAACCACCGAACGCAAAACTGCCAAGAAATCCCAAACAGCAAAAATTATGATGGGGCTGACTGCGACGTCCTGCAAAGGACATACAAATACCTATTGGTGGACTATACCGCTGGGAGCGGGGGTATGGAAGTTAAAGGAAACTGTGTTGGACATTGAGGCCGTGAGGGGAGAGTGAACCCAACTGGAAGATGAGACGGTTTTCCAATGTTTTACGATCCCGTTCGTGGGATGCGCACGATTTTATCGCCGTGACCTGTATGTCAGCCACGCCACAGTGGTCAGGACTGTTGAAGTGCATGGAAATTGGTTTATGGTCGTCACTGTTAATATCAGATCGGTGTTGTCTAAATCTGTCAGCAAGACATAAATCTATCTCCCCAACATATTTCATGTCACAACGTGTGCAAATAAACGCTTAGATAACATTGTGACTCGTGCATGAGAAACCCTCACGGGTGTAGAAAGTCGTCATAGGGAATGCCAGACTCTGGGTTTGAAGTACATGTGGGCAGGTCTTGCACCGCGATCTAAGACAAGCCACCGTGCCAGGAAGAGACTTGTGAGGTTGGGGTAGAGCATTCAGAATGTTAGACTGATCCATGGCGCGTCCGCCTTCCACAGTAGCCTTACCTGCGAGCTTGTCAGCCCGCTCATTTCCTTGTGCTCCCGCATACCCTGGCACGAAGATAAAACTAATCTTTACCAGCCGAGACCGCTCCAGAGGCAGCAACCACTCTCTTCGGATCCACTCTATCGCTATCCTCTTGAGCATGCTCATTGAGTCGCTAAGGAAACATGCCCTAGTGAATGTCTGTGTCCCGAGCCATGTTATTGCTTTATTTACTGCCATGACTTCCATAGTCAGGCTTCTTGTGGTCTCAAAAAAAGCACAAGAGTCCTCCTTTACAATTCTCCCTCAGGCCTGAGCCGTAAAGGTCCAAGAGCTTCTCACATGTCGGACAACCGATCCATCTGTGTGAATGACAACATCACGTCTAACGAATTCTCGAAAATCAACGCTTGTACTTCCGCCTCCACAGCAGCCGGATTTTCTTGTCTGCATTTTCTGTCTAGTCGGATTCAAACTGAAAAGGACGTACAGAAATCTGTTGGCACTTGTACCCACTCCTCGCCAGGTTCTAAGTCCTCAAGTGAACACACCTGTTGAAGAATGTCTTCGGCTTGACCCATCCACGACCTTCCTCTTTTTAACCTGCTGCCCTTCACCTTCATAATTTCACTATGCAGTGGATGTTGTGTGTTTGCGTTAACTCTGAGGTAGGCACGTGCTCTGCAAATTTGTATTCTGTCTTCAATGGTTGGAAAATCAAGAAGGTAGCGCATCGCCCTGCATGCTGTATCTCTTGTACATCCAAGAATAATGCGCATAGCTTCGTTCTGTATCCTTTCCATCCTTTCTATCTGCTTACGGCTGAGAGTCAGGATCGCCATCGCATACTCAAAAACAGACATGACCAGCCCCTCGTATAGAAGACATAGATGGCGCTGCTCACAGTTTGCTGCCGCCATCACCCGCATCGCAGCCAAACCACGCTTGGCCTTTGTTATCACATGGTCTATGTGCTCATTATAAGCAAGGCTTCGATCAAAACGTATCCCCAGGTAATTCATTGCCTGCGTTCTTTCCACAGTCTCTGAACACATATTTACAGTTGGTGTTGGAGTGTTGACAATATGATTATTAAAAGATAACCATGTCACTGTTGCCTTTGTTGGGTTGACCATTGCCCCAGCTTCAACACACCAAGTACTTATGCGATTGAGTTCGGTTTGTAGTTCCTCAGCAACTTGATCTTTATCCTTACCTTGACGATACACTAAAACATCGTCGACATATGACAATGCCCTCCCCGGTCCAGTGATCTGCTCGCTGGTATTTCTCACAGTGTAGGCGTTGAACAGCTCCGGAGATAATGGTGATCCCTGTGGTAGGCCAGGATATATTGTTGTTGGTTCCGAAAGTCCAACTGCCACATCTAAAAACTATATTCCGTTGGAAGAGGGCTGCAGCGATCCAACTAAGGAGGAAAGGACTTATCTTGAGTTCAAGAAGCTGAAGCATTAAGAAATCCAATGGTACTTACGTGTCCTCAAGATCAATCGCTGCAGCAAAGGTTTTAATGCCTGAGTGGAAACCTTCATAGACGTCATGGGCAACAACTGCTTCATTGGTCAAGGTATCTCTTTTCTCTCACGAAAGGGGGTCAGTACAGTACATGAACTAATACATGCCTTTGGAGTTCGCAGGATTGAAGAAGCATGATCGTCCACACCAGTCGGCAAGATACTTGATGATGATGATGCTGAGCTTTGATATTGTCCCTCATTATACCCGTGATAAACACAAAATTGTCAGATGACAATGCCGCAGGTAATGAAAGCGAGACAATTATTTAGCTTGAAACATAATGTGCGATAATATTTAAGACCGAAATGGATGTAAAATGTTTTCTATCGTGCAAGAGCTTCAACAATAATGGAAAGATGGCAGCTGGGGAAGAGATTGTGAGGATATCGTATGCGCATTTGGAAAACATAATACTTTCTACACACTCAGGTGAATGTTACTTTCATTAGATATTTAACCTAGCAGCTTTGATTCAGGTTTCCCTCATTTTGGCAATTGTACAATAGTATTAATAATGCATTTATTGTCATAAAAAGGTATTTAGCATATTTTAAATTTAGTTATTAAGTTACAAGTTAAGTTAGTAAGTTAGTTACTACACACATTTTAATTTTAGTTAGTAAACAAAACATTTTCTAAATTACTTTTCACTTATGCCACCTAAATAGTTGGATACCTGTTGAAAAACCAAAATTCATGGATACCTCATTCAAGTTTGTAGGTCAATTGTAAGCCGAGATAATTAATCAAATTAATCATACATAATGTTAATGTTTGTGTGTCAATCAGAATAAGTCCTATGACGATTTTAATAGTATTTACTAATGAGAGCACCACCATAGAAAGGCCTTGAAAAACGAAATCTAATGGTTTCTCAATGATGCCTGTTTGTCACTTCTAAGTGAAGATATTCACATTTTTGTGAAGGTAGTTCCGTATAAAATTATCGCATGTTTGCCTTATTATTCGAACTCTTCAGTGTGGCCCGTTACTATCTCCCCTGCCGGTCCCGTGGTTGTCTCAAAAGGGTCATAGTCCGATCTTGAAAACTGACTACAAATATATGTTCCGTCATGTTAAATGATAAATAAATAATAAAAGTATACAAATAAATTATTAATAATCTTTAAACTTGTATTTTCTTTAACTTTAGTAGTTCAAATTGCAGGATGTTAGCCGATTGCGATCGATTTTCGCGTCGGCCGCCATCTTGGCTTTCCATGAACTCGTGAGCGGAAATAATGTTTTTCTACCACCCTCATCGACTCTCATCGATGAAACTTTCCACATTAATGTAAATATGGGTGCAGAATTCGAATATACTTCTAAAAGTATTGTACAATTAAGTACACAAGCTTTAAAAAAATAAAATTACTTAATTTACGGCAAATAATTAAATTGTTAAAAAGCTGTGATAATTTCAACCAATCACTGTGCACAGAATAGTAGACTGACCTTTCCTGGACAGCCCCAGATGACGTTTGTTATTGTCACGTGATATTTGAATGAATGAATGACGTGGGAAGCATGAATGGTCTGTACAGAAGCCATTTTTGATGACGCAATGGAAAAGTCCGTGGTGACTCAGTACATAACTTCCGGTTCAATTTCGGGTCACGGCACGATGGAACTCGCTAAAAGTCATATCAATTAACTGATTCAGTATCAGTTACAAAATAAAATCAAAAAGTTAAGTAGACTAGGACCAAACATTGTACACAATCATATGAACAAGTATTATATGAAAACAATGTTTTCCCATAATGAACTTGAATAACGAAGACACAAACAATAGCTTGCATGATTTATTACCTGGCATATTTTGCTGCATCTCGGCATGTACATACTGCAGAAATCACACAACATAAAATAATTAGATAAATCCATAAAGCTGAAGTATACACATATTTAGTAATACACAGTAATTTCAATTGTCTACGATTTTAATTTTAAACCGACCATCATGTATTTCTGTTTGCACAAAACTGGCCTATGCAGATTAATCATGATGGTGTCTGTGACCTTTTACATGCAACTTAACCCTTTACAGGGCAGACGTTTGCCCGTTTTTTAGCTCTGAACGGGCAAGATTTTTCAGGTTCGGTAAAATTTTGGTTACATTAGTAAAAACATCACATCTAAGGTGTTAGTCAACAGATTTTAGTTAAATAAACAACAAAATGAAGGAAAATACATGCAGATTATTTTACTCACGTGAATAAGTATGTTGAATGTTGCTGGTAATCCACACATGAACACAAATATTTACAAAATGCAACATATTGTTTGTGATTGTCAGTCATTTATACGGCAATTTACAAACACATTTTCAGAATCAGAATCACTTTCTTTAAAGTCCGACTCACGACTGCTAACGCTGATCACTGATATCTAGCTCCGATTAATAGTCAACTTCGTGCCCTTCAATGTCACTTAAATTGAACCCAGCGAAATCTCCGCTATCACTTGAAGAATCGTCAAAATCCATTTTGAAATACAAAGCGTAAAACCCCCAAAAACTATTTAAAAATCCGTTCAAATTCAAAGTACACGCTTGCAAATGTCGGCCACGTTGTCAAGCTATCGGCGAAACCGAAAGTAGACAATCGGAAGTCTCGGAAAGTCGCGAGATCGCGTTTTTAAAACGCTTAGTATTCATGGGCGTTTTCGGCTGTTCTGCCCATCCACGGGTAAAGCTGCTTTTGGCCGTTACGCCTGGTAAATGGTTAATTGGCACCTTGCCGTCTTGATAGATGGTAGTTGGTTACATTGTGCTTTAAAAAGGCATAATAACTACAACCTATGGCTGTAAATGTTCATCCACAATGGATGCATGTGAACTCATGGTCATTTCCACCATCATGCACACCATCTTATGTTTCACACGCTCAGTGTGTGACCTATCTGCTATAATTTTCTCCGTTGTCTTTATTCCATTTCTGATATTTGCCCTCTATGTAACACGTTCAGTGGCGACTTGCTTCCAATGTGCAATATCAATGCCGTATGTATATACCACCGTCCTGATCACGAAAGGCATATTTCAGTAGAAGTGAAAAGTATATTCCAAAGAGGGTGGGAGCTAGTACACAACCTTGCTTAACTCCACTCTTGATTTCTGAAGACTTCAAATCTGATTATATCCTTCATCCCTATGTTAAACGATTCCACAATGGACAGAAGAGTTGGTGGGCAGCCGATCTTCTTTAGTGTTTAGTTTAGTTTAGTGTTGGAACTCTTTGCTGGCTGCTGAGGATGGGGACGGAGCGCTTATGGGAATGTCCAGAATGCTGTGATGTCGGTGTCACACGTCTTTCTTTATGATCAGTGCTCGAAGTTCTTGATGATCTTTGCTTGATATTGTCGTGTGATGGTCGTTGTCTAGGTAACGATGTTCATGGTGTGTCAATTGAGATATCTAACTGTCTCTTAATCCAACTCACCCCAGAAGTGCACCTTCACCAGTCATGAAACAAGATTGAGTTGGCGCACATAATCATTTATTCCAGAAATAAGACGGACAGACGGAACATGTTTATACATCCAGAAATAATGTAATCCATAGAATATAAATATCCTCCTCACAATTTAACCAGCACACATCACTGCTTCTCACGCCTGCTGAATCTCAAATTCACAAGACATTTAGTCCAGCTACTATCCACGGCTGGACCTCCCACAATACGACCCACCCACTAGGTCGGAGCCTCTGCTCTCTATGTAACCCACTCTGGGTTTTAGGACTGCCTTCACAGCTCGGAGAATCACACAACACCGTTCTCCGTGGACTACCGACTCCTTCGGTATCTCAAACTCAACTCCCTGAAGTCCCTTGACTTCACACACAAATACCCTATCTCTCGCCCCATCCACCCTAGGATTTTTTTCTCTACCCTCACTATTTTATTTCTCAGGACTGGCTGTTTTCTCATAGCCAGGTCAGTCACTTTACTGTCTCCCACTTTCACCTCCATTCTTTCTCATGCCCGGTCACTCAACTCAATGTCAATGACCCAGGCTTATGTCAGTCGGTTCCTAAATCAATCAATCAATCTTCTTTAGTGCCTTGAACAGACCCTCACGACTGACCAAATATGCAATTATTTTGTGTTTTAAACAACAACACATGAAATGCATTGTTCCTATCAATCACATGACCGGTTTCCAAAATGTGCCATCCAATCGATGACGTAAGGAGGTTTGTGGTGTGTTGCTTGGCCAGGTTCCCATATCTTTGTGTGTTATTCTGTCAATCCAATCGGGTATGTGTTTCACCACCCTGTTGTTTAACTGCCTCTCTGTTCAGCCGATGTAGGTAGACTGGCACCTGCATGCGAATTGTAGATGCCATTGGATTTGTCGTACACAGTGACAGGTTCTTTTACTGCTGGGATGGGAATAGGTGTGGTTCCGTACGTAACAACTTGAGTTGCAGCATAGAATGTTTCGCCGACTAGCTGTAATGAGCCGGTCTGCTAGACGTTGCATTACATCATCCCCTTGAAAAGGTTAGCTGGATACATACTTGAGTTTAGGGACTGATGTTTTCGTCGGGTTTTGGTTTCGGCTGTTGGCAGTGGCAGCTTTATAAATCCTGTGGAGTACCCATTCAGGTGTAAGACATTCTTCAGAGTTTCAAATTCATCTGTCAGGTGTCCTGGGTGCATATCTTCCTGGCATGGTCAAACAGGGTCTGTACTAAGCCCATGTTTGTACTGGACAGGTGTGAAGCTCTGAAAGTGTAAGTGTTGGTCAATCCATGTTTCTTTGTGGTACACCGATCTTTGAATTGTGCCGTCTGCTCTACGCCTCATTAGAAAATCTAGGAACGGCAATGCTTCGTAGTGTTCGTGTTCCATAGAGAGATGTTTTTATGCGTCATGTTCATTATGCCTGGAATTATGTTGCTTGTAGCTCGTCTGTGGTAATAATTATTATATCGTCCACATAACGATGGTAGAAGACCACATTTTTAATGTCTGAGGATATCTTTTTTTCTAAATATGCCATGAAGATGTCCGCTAGAATAGGACCACGAGTACTACCCATGGCCACTCTGTCAATTTGGCGATATGACTTTTTTAGAAAATTGAATTGTATGTTGGTGGTACATAGTAATAATAGCCTCTCCAGAATATATGTCGGTATGCCTAGTTTTAGTTATCTGTCTTTAATGCGTTCATCTATTATTTCATCTAATGGAACGTTGGTGAATAGGGAAGTATATCCATGGATGCAATGCGTTTATTGGTTATGTCTATTGTATCCAATAATTCTACCAGTTCAAATGTATTTCTGAGTGCTTTTGGATTGAAGGACTGTCTTACTGGCTTTAAAATTTCAGCTAGCCATCTCACCATCCGGTGTTTTGCAGAGTTAACCATGAGGACCGGTCTTAGCGGGATTCCGGGCTTGTGAAGTTTAGGTAAACCGAACATTTGAAGAGTTTGGAAGCCACATTGTGGATTTATCTAATTACTTTATTTTATGTTGTGTCATGTCTGCAGTATGTACCTGACGAGATACAGCAAAGTATGCCAGGCCATAAATTGTGCAATCTATTGTTTGTGTCTTTGTTATTGAAAGTATTATGATGTAAATTTCCATTCACTGAGCATTTAAATTGTGGAAGATACCAAGAAACACAACAAATAACACAATAACCCTGGTATGGCGATATATCGTCCTTCTGTCCTAATGGAAGTTCACATTTGGTGATATATTATCCTTCAGCACTGAATCAGTTACTATGAACATAGAGGAAAATACTGTTTGAGCACTGTGATGACATCTGGCCCAACACTAAAACCATTGCTTCTTAACACTTCCGCCAGTGTCACTTTTCTGTTTGTGAACAAAGACCTTAGCAACCATATATCATTGTGTTCGTGACAATGAGACCTAATTAAGTAAAAACTTATTTTTGAAATATTTTGTCATTTAAGGTGATGTGCGGCAGAAAAAAAATAATGATTTTGGGTCAGGTCGGCTATTTTTGGGATAGTTTATTTTTACACACCTTAGCATGTCATCTGTCAGATTCAGTACTTGTTTTTTTTTGGTTTTTTAAATGTTATTTTAATGTAATATTCATATTTTACTTAACCTACCCTAGGTGTCAAACTGTCTACTTATTGAAAATTTTTACGAAATTGACGTTTTTCAAACGATAGCACATCTGCGCAAAGAGATAACCACATGTATTATACATCATTTTAATCGTCATGATCTTCCCTGAATTGTTCTTGAAGCTTTGAAATCATGCAATTGCAAACTCTCAGATGAAAAGCTGTTTCTTTAAACTCAACAATCTTCCAGAAACTTCCATATATGGAACACTACACATGACCATAAGCAATGCTCGATCCCCATTGGCTGAAACTGATTACGTGCATATCTGATTTTTGTCCAAGAAGGCCATTTTGTTATGTTTACACTTGTGACCTATTCACACGCCGAATTGAAAAATGCCTCATTCCAGAAATGTAACTTTCAGCCAACTGCTCAACGTAACAAATCACGCAGTCAACAACTGGCAAATGCTCGTAGGCATTTAAAAGTCTACCAGAACGTCGTAAACATTACAGGAGATATTGATGTATGTTCTAGTTGTAGTCTATACTGGAGATGTTGATGTATGTTCTAGTTGTAATCTATATTGGAGATGTTGATGTATGTTCTAGTTGTAATCTGTACTGGAGATGGTGATGTATGTTCTAGTTGTAATCTATACTGGATATGTTGATGTATGTTCTAGTTGTAATCTATACTGGAGATGTTGATGTATGTTCTAATTGTAATCTATACTGGAGATGTTGATGTATGTTCTGGTTGTAATCTATACTGGAGATGTTGATGTATGTTCTAGGTGCAGTCTATACTGGAGATGTTGATGTATGTTCTAGTTGTAATCTATACTGGAGATGTTGATGTATGTTCTGGTTGTAATCTATACTGGAGATGTTGATGTATGTTCTAGTTGTAATCTACACTGGAGATGTTGATGTATGTTCTAGGTGTAGTCTATACTGGAGATGTTGATGTATGTTCTAGGTGTAGTGTATACTGGAGATGTTGATGTATGTTCTAGTTGTAATCTGTACTGGAGATGTTGATGTATGTTCTAGTTGTAATCTATACTGGAGATGTTGATGTATGTTCTAGTTGTAATCTATACTGAAGATGTTGATGTATGTTCTAGTTGTAATCTATACTGGAGATGTTGATGTATGTTCTAGTTGTAATCTATACTGGAGATGTTGATGTATGTTCTGGTTGTAATCTAAACTGGAGATGTTGATGTATGTTCTGGTTGTAATCTATACTGGAGATGTTGATGTGTGTTCTAGGTGCAGTCTATACTGGAGATGTTGATGTATGTTCTAGTTGTAATCTATACTGGAGATGTTGATGTATGTTCTAGTTGTAATCTGTACTGGAGATGTTGATGTATGTTCTAGTTGTAATCTATACTGGAAATGTTGATGTATGTTCTAGGTGTAGTCTATACTGGAGATGTTGATGTATGTTCTAGGTGTAGTGTATACTGGTAATGTTGATGTATGTTCTAGGTGTAGTGTATACTGGAAATGTTGATGTATGTTCTAGGTGCAGTCTATTTTGGTGATGTTGATGTATGTTCTAGGTAGTCTATACTGGTGATGCTGTTGATGTATGTTCTAGGTGCAGTCTATACTGGAGATGCTGTTGATGTATGTTCTAGGTGTAGTCTATATTGGTGGTGATGTTGTATGTTCTAGGTGTAGTCTATACTGGAGATGTTGATGTATGTTCTATATGTAGTCTATATTGATGTTGATGTATGTTCTAGGTAGTCAATACTGGAGATGCTGTTGATGTATGTTCTAGGTGCAGTCTATACTGGATATGTTGATGTATGTTCTAGGTGTAGTCTATACTGGAGATGTTGATGTATGTTCTAGATTTAGTCTATATTGGTGATGTTGATGTATGTTCTAGGTAGTCTATACTGGAGATGCTGTTGATGTATGTTCTAGGTAGTCTATACTGGAGATGCTGTTGATGTATGTTCTAGGTAGTCTATACTGGTGATGCTGTTGATGTATGTTCTAGGTGCAGTCTATACTGGAGATGCTGTTGATGTATGTTCTAGGTGTAGTCTATATTGGTGGTGATGTTGTATGTTCTAGGTGTAGTCTATACTGGAGATGTTGATGTATGTTCTATATGTAGTCTATATTGGTGATGTTGATGTATGTTCTAGGTAGTCAATACTGGAGATGCTGTTGATGTATGTTCTAGGTGTAGTCTATACTGGAGATGTTGATGTATGTTCTAGATTTAGTCTATATTGGTGATGTTGATGTATGTTCTAGGTAGTCTATACTGGAGATGCTGTTGATGTATGTTCTAGGTAGTCTATACTGGAGATGCTGTTGATGTATGTTCTAGGTGCAGTCTATACTGGAGATGTTGATGTATGTTCTAGATTTAGTCTATATTGGTGATGTTGATGTATGTTCTAGGTAGTCAATACTGGAGATGCTGTTGATGTATGTTCTAGGTGTAGTCTATACTGGAGATGTTGATGTATGTTCTAGATTTAGTCTATATTGGTGATGTTGATGTATGTTCTAGGTAGTCTATACTGGAGATGCTGTTGATGTATGTTCTAGGTAGTCTATACTGGAGATGCTGTTGATGTATGTTCTAGGTAGTCTATACTGGAGATGCTGTTGATGTATGTTCTAGGTAGTCTATACTGGAGATGCTGTTGATGTATGTTCTAGGTGCAGTCTATACTGGAGATGTTGATGTATGTTCTAGATTTAGTCTATATTGGTGATGTTGATGTATGTTCTAGGTAGTCTATACTGGAGATGCTGTTGATGTATGTTCTAGGTGCAGTCTATACTGGAGATGTTGATGTATGTTCTAGATTTAGTCTATATTGGTGATGTTGATGTATGTTCTAGGTAGTCTATACTGGAGATGCTGTTGATGTATGTTCTAGGTAGTCTATACTGGAGATGCTGTTGATGTATGTTCTAGGTAGTCTATACTGGAGATGCTGTTGATGTATGTTCTAGGTAGTCTATACTGGATATGTTGATGTATGTTCTAGGTGTAGTCTATACTGGAGATGTTGATGTATGTTCTAGATTTAGTCTATATTGGTGATGTTGATGTATGTTCTAGGTAGTCTATACTGGAGATGCTGTTGATGTATGTTCTAGGTAGTCTATACTGGAGATGCTGTTGATGTATGTTCTAGGTAGTCTATACTGGAGATGCTGTTGATGTATGTTCTAGGTAGTCTATACTGGATATGTTGATGTATGTTCTAGGTGCAGTCTATACTGGAGATGTTGATGTATGTTCTAGATGTAGTCTACCATGTGCAGTGGCATCACTTCTGCCTCACCATTCAGTCATTCATAGTTCATGATAGTCCGTGTGTGAAGTTATATATATATATATATTAATTCATGACACTGTGTCAGTTCTGCAGTTAGAATGAGCTATGACTGCATTTCATTTGTTGTATCCATATTTTGCAGACCAGCATAAAACAAGCAAACACAAGTCAGTGAAGCATTACAAGAGCCGCCGCCCTGCCCAGCAGATTTACAGACCAGGGCAACTGCGACAGACCAAAGAACTGAGATTGCCATGTGGCAACGGAGACAGCTGTGACATTGCTGAAGGGAATGCAGCTGCTGGTGAAGAAGAGGACTGGGATGGAGAGGAATTGAATGTGAATTCTACAGATGAAGACAAAGAGAGTAGAGAAGGCAGCAGAGATGTCAGTGAGAGAGATATTCATCAATGCCTAGATGACCTATATATTGACTCACCGCCCAGAGAGCTGGAAATCATATCCACTCATTCTGATGTTCAGCCATCTCTTGATGCCAGCACATCTAGTAGAGATGATGACAGAAGATTAGAAACAGACAAGGCCCATGGAAAACGTAGAGGAAAGAGACCTGATATCCAGATCTATGTTCCAAAGGGCAGGCTTGGAGAAAGAGACAACAGAAGTGAAGAGAGAGATGGCACATGTGATAACTTAGTATCACCTAAAACAGATGGAGACACAACGTGTCACGGGCCCAGTTATCAGGAACAGGGTGATGAGATTGTTGTACTGGAGATTCCCAGGAGAGTGCAGGTGAAACACACAGGTGGCTCCATGCAGGTGACTGTCATCAATGAACTGCCAGCTTCTGACACTGAACATCTGCCTGCTGTTTCTTCCAAGGAAATGATTTCAACACAAAAGAAGAAACAAGAGCAAAATTATGAAACAATAGAATCGGAAGGCTAGTAAGAGACAAACAAAAAAGATAGAATATGAACAGAGAAATAAACAGTATCAACGGGAAAATGACAAGAGAACTGGGACTAAAAAGTCTTATGAAAATATTGAGAAAACAAAAGGCAAAACAGACTACAGGTACAGTGAAGTGCTATCTGGTGATGAGACAAGGAAACAAATGCAGTGGAAGCAAGAGAGACCTGTCAAATCGTACAGTAAAAATCGTAGGTCTAATTCAAGTGATTCAAGGCCACCTGAACAAGAGGCTGGCAGTCCGAAGTTAAGAAAGGAACATTTTTCTAAGTGATACTTTTCCCCGTGCCAAAGGCCCAGGTTCGAAAGGCTGCTGGTGTGGCTGGAAGAGAGATATTTTCACAAAGCAAAGGTGGTAAGGAAACAAAAGGAAATGGCAGAGAAGGTGACAAGTTCTACTGGGGCATGCGCAGACAGCGAACTGGCAGCATCAGCAGCGAGGCCAGCATGACCAGCAACCCCAGTAACGGATCCTTTTATAGTGGCAGCAGTGACTTTACTGAAGATGACGAACCTGAGCATATCCTGAACTGGGGCGAAGAAGTTGAAAAAGCCCACCTGGAGGAACTTGCACGTTTGGTGCATGATGGTGCCCAGAAGCTGACCAGCAGCCTGGATGTCTATCCTACCTACAGCCCTGAGGCAGCTTCCAGTGGCAAGAAGAAAGCAACTGTAGCAATGTCTACACAGGAAAACAGTGTTGTTTCTAGCAACAAAGCTAATCAATGCCAGGCTAAGGAGGGTAGAACCAGACGACGCAATAGACACAGGAAACACTCATCACATCATGGCAGTCGAGACTCTTCAATACACAGCAGTGCACAAGGAGACTGATGTCTACAGTGATGGCAGCCATCGCAGGCGCAGAAGGCGTAGAAATTCACATGGATCTCAAGCATCTTATGAACAACAGCAGCAGAATATTCAACAAAAACCACACCAGCATTGCGAAGACAGGTATTTTGGAGACAACACTAGGAGACAGCTCCAGAGGAAGCAGATCTGGACTTCAAGTAACAGTTGGCCATAATAACAGGCATGTGGAGATTAGCCGAGCTGGTGGATTGCGACAAAGGCATCGAAGTGATGAGAAATGGGATCCACATATTGTCAAAGATTATGATGTTGATGATGAAGAGGAGCACTGGGATACAGAGACAGATTATAATGATGACAAAACCTTGAGAAAGGTTACCAACTCCAGACAGTTGACTCTACAGAGATGGGAAAAAAATGTGCCACCTCGATTTAGAAAAGAGAGTGGAGGGATTAGTGGACGAGGAAGAAGGAACAGTGGGAGCAATGGAGGTCGAGAATCTGAAAGTTACAGGCATCAAGGAAACAGAGATGATGACAGTCACAGGCAGGATGTTGATAACCATGTCAGATGTGAGAGCAGTGATGTCTGGCGGCAGCAGAAAGATGCTGACCAGAGAGCTGTTTATCCAGCCCATGATGCCACCAGCACTGGTATAGCGGGCTTCAGTATTCAAGGTAGAGGCAGAAATATCAGTCGGGGCCATAGCTGGAAGCATTCTCACACAGTAAGACGATAGAGGGACGGCTGAGCACACAGCTGCGCACACAGCTGCACACACAGCTGCACACAATCACGATGACCTGGCAATAGCTCATACAACTCATGCAGGAGGGCTGCTGCATCTTCCAGCTCAACTAGAACCACCACGTCCTCATAGTAACCCCAATCCAGTTATACATGCAGATCATTTGTTTCATCATCACCATCACGAAAGTCACCATTCTGGTCCTGGGATCTGCACTGCAATCGCCTCTAACACACGCGGGTTGGCTCATGGAAAGAGACAACTATTTGATCCCAAAAATCCGTCCACACCTATATTTGTATCTGACACAGCACCTTCAGCTGCAAAGTTTGAGGACACAGATAGAATCTCACCGACATCTGGAACGGGAGGCATGCCATCTTCTCCTGAAAGTGGCATCTTGTACCCGCCAGCTTTTTATCCTGCTGTTTATGGCTTCAGACTACCAATGCCACATTTCCATCCACCTGCCAACCCTTACATGGCTAGCTTTCCTGCAGGCTCAATGCCTCCACACATCTTTTATCGCTTTCCTCGCATGGCTGCACCAGACATGGAATCATTCTATAGCAGGTAAAACCATATCCACCCATGCTGTGTGTGTGTATGTATGCATGTGAGTAAATGTATGTGAACTTGAAGTGAAACAGGAATTTTAAAAAAGTATGCAGATCAACAGTTGAGTTGGTACTTTGAAACATTTTGACATCAGATGACTGCCAGGTTAGCTTGGCTCTGGTTGTTTGTAAACTTTCTTCCTCTTCTCAAGTGCATTGCCAGCTGGCATAGATGCCCGTTCCTTGTGAAAAGCCAGACTTATATGGAGTTCATCAATTCATGTGCTGACATCTTTTCATTCCATGATGCATGGCTGTCTAGTATTCCCTCTCTTTGATTTTGTTTGTTTGTTTTATTTGTATCTATTAATCCTACCAGGCATAACAACATATTTCTTATGACGTGCTTTGAGAATGATATGTTTATCACCGTACTTCTCAATTCCTGACATCAAAGATGATATCATCTGCATTCTGAAAGAAACGAATGAACAAACAAACTTTAATTTTCAAAGGGTTCAGAATTGGACACCCTGGCCCATCTGACATTCTTGTATCTTATCATTTGTAGTATTTAATTGTGTCATGTTTCTGTTTTCTTAGGTCTTACCAGGTGGAGTATTTAATTTTTCATCCATTTCTCTTTTGCATTTGTTTTTATAGATGTAAAATCCTAATGTCTGAAGTATTACTTTCTCTTTAGTTTTCTATTTTAAATTCTTTTTGTGCCTGATCATTTGTAGTATTTCAATGTGTCATATTTTAGTTTAGTTTGTTTCTGTTTTCTTGTATCTTATCAAGTACAGTATCTTTTTTTTTTTGCACTCGCTCGCTTGGAACTCAAGCGTAGTCCATATACACTATTTTTTTTTATAGTAAAGATGGACTGATTTTTGCGTGTGGGTTAGCTTGCCTTATTAACAGTGTCCCTCACCATCAGGCGAATCCACTCAGACTTCAGAGGTACTTGTAATTAATGTCCCCAAGTCAAGGATGACAGATCAACATTTTAGTCCAGCTCTCCGGTGTAGGGGGTGAACCGCTAACCTCGGCGTCAGCACACTGGATGTATAAGAACACTGTTCTTATCCATTTGGCTATGTGGACCTGCGTATAGTATTTCATTTTTCACCAATTTCTACTTTTGCATTTGTTTCAACATGATTTGTTTCATTTCTTGGTCAACTTTATACATGAAAATGGTAACATGATTTGTTTCATTTCTTGGTCAACTTTATACATGAAAATGGTAACATGATTTGTTTAATTTCTTGGTCAACTTTATACATGAAAATGGTAACATGATGATATTAAACATGATTTGTGACATTTCTTGGTCAACTTTGTACATGGAAATGGTAACATGATTTGTTTCATTTCTTGGTCAACGTTACATGTGTGATGTGTCTTGGTCAACGTTACATGTGTGATGTGTCTTGGTCAATGTTACATGTGTGATGTGTCTTGGTCAACGTTACATGTGTGATGTGTCTAGGTCAACGTTACATGTGTGATGTGTCTTGGTCAACGTTACATGTGTGATGTGTCTTGGTCAACATTACATGTGTGATGTGTCTTGGTCGACGTTACATGTGTGATGTGTCTTGGTCAACGTTACATGTGTGATGTGTCTTGGTCAACGTTACATGTGTGATGTGTCTTGGTCAACGTTACATGTGTGATGTGTCTTGGTCAACATTAGATGTGTGATGTGTCTTGGTCAACGTTACATGTGTGATTTGTCTTGGTCAATTATAGACATGTTTGTTCTGTAATTGTTTGTTTCCCTAGCTCTGACATTGACAGTGAAGCGATGATGTCAGTGGGGTCGAAGGCACAATGTAGAACGATGGCAGAGCAAATACTGAGGGACTCTGTTCCGTTTGACAGTCAGCTGGGCAACATTTTGTCCAGACATCCACACTCGGAAGACAGCCTGAGGATGATGAATCAAATCAGGTAGTGTTGATGTTTCTATTGGACAGTTCCGCTGCTAACTATAGCCTATTTGTGTGAAAACAGTCCATAGTTTGGGACATATTTTAGATTTCTGTCTGAAATTTTTTTTACATACACAATTTGTGACCAGTGTTATATTTTCCCTCCCTGGACCAGGGCACATGTTGAGAAGTGTTTGATATGCCTGGGATGAATGAGGACAGATTGTATACACACAATTTGTGACCAGTGTTATATCTGCTCTCCCTGGGCCAGAAGTGTTTGATATGCCTGGGATGAATGAGGACAGATTGTATACACACAATTTGTGACCAGTGTTATATTTTCCCTCCCTGGACCAGGGCACATGCTGAGAAGTGTTCGATATGCCTGGGGAGAATGAGGACAGATTGTATTGTAAGTCTACGAAGACTGAGCATGAAACAAATCGTCATACAACCTGATCTTTCCAATTCTTGTGATTATTTGTGATTTTGTCTTGCCACTTAATACCAAGTATTCTTCACAGACACCGCATATGAAAGCTGTTTAAACATTTCTCTTGGTGTGAGTAAGTTGACCAGGTTTCACTGCCATAAAGAAGAGTATTAGGACACAGGCTTGGTAGACGAGGACTTTTGTTTTGGCAGTAAGCTTCCTGTTCTCGCAGACTCTTTTTGCTAACATGTTCATTTTTGTTGCTGCCTTACCAATCCTGATGTTGATTTCCTGATCTAGGGATAATTTGCTATTTACCTCTGATCCTAGATATGTAAAATGGTCTACCATCTCTAGTTCGGCGTCGTCAATAAAGATTGATGGTACCCCATGTGCACCTTGTGACATAATCTGTGTCTTCTTTCTGCTAATTGTTAAACCAAATTCAGAACAAGCATTGGAGAATGCAGATAGTAGACATTGTAATTCTTCCTCAGAGTGGGTCGTAACTGCAGCATCATCTGCAAAAGCAACTCTCTGATCAGTACCCTCCTAATTTTGGTCTTGGCCTTCAATCTCTGAGCATTGTAGAGGCCGCCATCTGAGCGTGAGTGAATGTATATACCACCATCCTGATCACGAAAGGCATATTTCAGTAGAAGTGAAAAGTATATTCCAAAGAGGGTGGGAGCTAGTACAAAACCTGCTTAACTCCACTCTTCATTTCAAACTCTTCTGAAGTTGCACCATCAAACTTGATTATACCCATCATACTTGTGTGGAACGATTCCACAATGGACAGAAGATTTGGTGGGCAGCCAATCTTCTTTAGTCTCTGATCCACTTTTCACATTGGACAGTGGGGAGCATTTTGTGTGATATTCACTGGCACAGGAATGGAGCATAATGGAGACGACCCATTGCCGTGAAGTTGGAACCTCGACTAACTAACTAACTAGCAATCTTCTTTAGTGCCTTGAACAGACCCTCACGACTGACCAAATCAAATGCCTTTGTGAGGTCGATGAAGGCAATAAACAGTGGCTGATTTTGTTCCCGACATTTTTTTTTGCATTTGTCGCAATCTGAATATCATATCAATGGTAGACTGGTTCTGTTGGAAGTCGCACTGTGATTCGGGGTAGACTTGATCTCCTAGGGCTTGAAGTCTGTGCAGAACAATTCTGGCAAATACCTTCCCAACAGTACACAGACGTGAAACACCCCTATAATTGTTACAGTCGCTTCGATGCTTGAATCTGTGAAATCTTGTGGGACTTGTCCTTCTTGCCAGCATAGCTCTATTAGCTGGTGTATCTGTAGATTGAGTGTGTCTTGCCCACTCCTGATAACCTCTATTGGAATCCCATCCTTACCTGGAGCCTTACCTGATGCAAGTTCATTTATAGTACACTTCTGTTATGGTAGGATGTGTGTCCAGGTGGTCAAGAGTTGGCAGGGCCTCTGTGGCGTTGAGGGCATCATCCGCTAGTTTGGTCTCACTTGAGTAAAGCTCTAAATAGTGCTCTACCCAATTATCCATCTGCTGTTTCTTATCAGTGATGATTTCTCCAGTCAAGGTTTTCAGCGGTGCACTTCTTTTGATCATTGGACCACAGGCTTTCTTTATCCCTTCATACATGCTTCTGATGTTTCCCTTATCATTTGGGATTTGAATGGACTCGCATAACTTGATCCAATAGTCATTTGGACACTGCCTGGCAGCCTTTTGCACATCATTCCTAGCTTGCTTCAGCTCACTGAAAGTGTTACGCGTTGTTCTTTCCTTGTTTCTTAAGAGAGCTATCTTCTTTTTATCAATCAAGGGCTGCAGTGTCTGGCTGTTTGCAACAGTGGCATTGCTATACAGTCTTGAGACATCTAAAACTGTAACTTTACAACAGTAACATATGCTATACAGTCTTGAGACATCTAAAACTGTAACTTTACAACAGTAACATATGCTATACAGTCTTGAGACATCTAAAACTGTAACTTTACAACAGTGACATATACTTTACAGTCTTGAGACATCTAAAACTGTAACTTTACAACAGTGGCATATGCTATACAGTCTTGAGACATCTAAAACTGTAACTTTACAACAGTGGCATATGCTATACAGTCTTGAGACATCTAGAACTGTAACTTGACAACAGTGACATATGCTTTACAGTCTTGAGACATCTAAAACTGTAACTTTACAACAGTGGCATATGCTATACAGTCTTGAGACATCTAAAACTAACTTTACAACAGTGACATATACTATACAGTCTTGAGACATCTAAAACTGTAACTTTACAACAGTGGCATATGCTATACAGTCTTGAGACATCTAAAACTGTAACTTTACAACAGTGGCATATGCTATACAGTCTTGAGACATCTAAAACTGTAACTTTACAACAGTGGCATATGCTATACAGTCTTGAGACATCTAAAACTGTAACTTTACAACAGTGACATATACTTTACAGTCTTGAGACATCTAAAACTGTAACTTTACAACAGTGGCATATGCTATACAGTCTTGAGACATCTAAAACTGTAACTTTACAACAGTGACATATACTTTACAGTCTTGAGACATCTAAAACTGTAACTTTACAACAGTGACATATACTTTACAGTCTTGAGACATCTAAAACTGTAACTTTACAACAGTGGCATATGCTATACAGTCTTGAGACATCTAAAACTGTAACTTTACAACAGTGGCATATGCTATACAGTCTTGAGACATCTAGAACTGTAACTTTACAACAGTGACATATGCTTTACAGTCTTGAGACATCTAAAACTGTAACTTTACAACAGTGGCATATACTTTACAGTCTTGAGACATCTAAAACTGTAACTTTACAACAGTGGCATATGCTATACAGTCTTGAGACATCTAAAACTGTAACTTTACAACAGTGGCATATGCTTTACAGTCTTGAGACATCTAAAACTGTAACTTTACAACAGTGGCATATGCTATACAGTCTTGAGACATCTAAAACTAACTTTACAACAGTGACATATGCTTTACAGTCTTGAGGCATCTAAAACTTAACTTTACAACAGTGGCATATGCTATACAGTCTTGAGACATCTAAAACTAACTTTACAACAGTGGCATATGCTTTACAACAAGCTGCCATAAAGACTGATAATGAAGTAGGTCAATATCAGCCTATTAAGATGGGTAATGTCTCCAGGTCTTTTTTCCCTATACAGTGAAAATATTTTTAAATATGTAGAAGATATGAGAGGAATCACAATTGGGGGACGTAACATCAATAACATTAGATATGCGGATGATACAGTATTGATTGCAAACAATGAGCAGGATCTGCAACATTTACTAGGTGCGGTTATTGCACACAGTCAACAACTTGGGTTAGAATTAAATTGTAAAAAGACACAGATTATGGTCACCATTAGGAAGAAAGAAATACCACAATGTAATGTACAGGCAAATGGTGATATTCTTAAACAAATGAATTGGTACAACTATCTCAGAAAAGTCATAACATCTGATGGGAGGTGCCTTGAAGAGATTAGAACAAGAATCGCCATGGTCGAAGGTAGCCTTTTTCAAAATGGAAAACATACTGACCAATAAAAAGATATCACTTGAAACGAGAAAAAGAGTGTTGAGGTGCTACATAGAGCCTGTACTTTTGTTTGGATGTGAAGCTTGGACAATGTGCAGTCAAGCTGAAAAACATCTGATGGCTGTGGAAATGTGGTTTCTGATGAGAATGCAAAGAATACCATGGACTGACAGAAAAAACAATGACCAAGTCCTACAGAAAACAAATGAAAACCGTAAACTGATTAGAGAAATTAGATGTAGACAGTCAGAGAAGAAATAAATTGGAGAACTTGGTGACAACTAGCAAGATTGAGGAGAAAAGAATAAGGGGAAGGCAGAGAAGTAAATACCTGGATGGCTTGGCTACTTGCTATAGTCAAGACAAGAACACAGAGCTTATCGACGACTCTGGTGATCATCCATCCATTCATCCATCCATCATGGGCCAGTCCATCCATCCATCCATCATGTGCCATGCCGATAAGCGTGGCGGTCATGTTCTGCCATCTCACTCGATTACCAGAGTCCGTGTTCCTGTCTCGACCATGCCACGTGGCCAAGCCATCCAGGTATTTACTTCTCGGTCTTCCCCTTGGTCTCTTCCCTTCAATCTTGCCAGTCATTACCAAGTTCTCCAAGTCACTTCTTCTCATAACATGCCCAAACAATTTTGACTGTCTACGTCTAATGACTCAATGAACCAGTTTACGATCTTCATTTGTTTCTTGAAGGACTTGTTCATTGGTTTTTCTGTCTGTCCATGGTATTCTTTGCATTTTCCTCAGATACCACATTTCCACAGCCATCAGCTGTTTTTCAGCTTGACTGCTTATTGTCCACGCTTCACATCCATACAAAAGTATAGGTTCTATGTAGCACTTCAACACTCTTTTTCTCGTTTCAATTGATATCTTTTTATTGGTCAGTATGTTTTTCATCTTGCAAAAGGCTACCTTCGCAATGGCAATTCTTGTTCTAATCTCTTCAAGGCATCTCCCATCAGATGTTATGACTGTGCCGAGATAACTGTATCGATTCACTTGCTTAAGAATATGCCCATTTACTCGTATATCACATTGTGGTATTTCCTTCTTCCCAGTGACGACCATAATCTGTGTCTTCTTAATATTCAGTTCTAACCCTAGTTGTTCACTGTGTGCAACAACCGCATCTACTAAATTTTGCAGGTCCTGTTCATTGTCTGCAATCAAGACTGTATCATCTGCATATCTAATGTTATTGATGTATCGTCCCCCAATGTTGATTCCTTCCATATCTTCTATATTTCTGAAAATATTTTCACTGTACAGGGAAAAAAGATCTGGAGACATTACACATCCCTGTCTCACACCTCTTTTAATAGGCTGATATTGACCTACATCGTTATCAATTCTGATGGCAGCTTGTTGTTTCCAATATATGTTTTTTACAAGTCTAAGGTCTTTTCCATCAATTTGTAGATCTTCAAGCATCCTTATCATGTCGACATGTCTCACTTTATCGAAAGCCTTTGTGTAGTCAATAAAGCAAAGATATAGATCTTTGTTTACTTCTATAGAACGTTCAATTACCGTTCTCAGTATATACACAGCATTTACTGCCTTCTAAAAATCCACATTGTTCTTCTCCTATTTAGGGTTGTATTTTCTTCCTAACTCTTTGCATGATAATACTCAGCAGAATCTTCATGATGTGGCTCATTATACTAATTGTTCGATGTTGATGGCATTCCAAGGCTCCCGATTTCTTCGGGATTGCAATAAATATAGAATTACATAACTCTGGGAAGGTTAACCCGGTCAACAAATGCCCGTAGATGTCGGATGTGTCGGCCTAACGGCGCAGGAATGCATCTGTGCTGTAAATAGGCACAACGCAATCACGTCTGAAAAAAACACTCCGGATGAACGCAGAAGAAGAAGAAGAATTACATAATTCAGGAGGTCGGCTAGCGAAGAGAGAGTGAGGAGGAGAAGGCGAGGAAATGGTGTGAGAAAAAGGCATAATTCAGGAAAATTCTCGCCCGGGTGATGTGATTATCTACACGGATGGGTCGGTGTTGAGAGGTAGGAGAAGTGCTTGGGGGTTCTTGGCAAAGACTAATGGTCGGCGTTTGGTGCAGGAGAGCCTGGCGTATGATGACACTACATCTAGCTTAAGAATGGAGGTGGAGGCGGTCAGTGCAGCTTTCCGCTGGGTAGAAAACACGATACATACACATATTGTGATTGTAACTGACTCAGAAAGCATGCTGAGAAGGGTGAGAACAGGCAAGCTTCATGCAGAGTGGCTTGCTTCGCTTCGGAGGTCACGGGTAGCAAGCATCACCTGGATCTTTTCTCCTGGGCATGCCGGGGTGCTGGGGAATGAACAGGCGGACAGATTGGCTGGCTCGGCAGAACTTGGTGGAGTATTGATGCATGACAAGGCAGATGTGGTTGCGGCCTTGTGGGAGCACGTGTACACCTCGGAGGAGCAAATGGATCACCATAGTCTGGTTAGAATGAGGCAGCGAGGAGTGACGAGGGGATCTGGCCGACGCTCGACGCTCAGAGGAAAGGCGAGACGGACATATAATCAGATTGCTACTGGAACTATTAGTGTTGGAACTCTTCGCTGGTTGCTGAGGATGGGGACGGAGCGCTTATGGGAATGTCCCGAATGCTGTGATGTCGGTTCCTAGATCAATCAATCAATCAATCAATTCAGGAGGTATATCTCCAGTATCGTATATTGTGTTCAGCAGTCTGGTGACTTGGTCTATTCCATATTCTTCTAAGGCATTGATCATTTCTATTGTGATGTTATCTGTACCCGGGGTCTTGCCAGTTTTCATATGGTTAAGAGCATTCTGAACTTCCATCTTCAAAATTGATGGTCCTTCATTATTATTCCGATGATCATATTGTTCTTCTCTTGTATCATCATAAAGGTCTTTCACATAATCTGACCACGCATGTAAAATCTGATCTTTTTCTATTATGATTTTGCCATCTTTGGTTTTTAGGCAACCCGTTGATGTGTGTGTTCTTTTGTTAGTGATGTCATTAATTCTTTTGTGCATTAATTTGGTATTCCGGGTGTTGTGTTGGTTTTCAATTTCCTTGCAATTTTCCTCAAGCCATGTTTCTTTTGCCTCTTTGCATAGCTTCCTAATTTTCCTGTGAATCTCTTCATATTTTTCCTTGTTATTTTTGTTATTTCTTCTTACTTCCATGAGTTTTAAGATGTCTTCCGTCATCCATTTCTTGCGTCCTATTATCTTTATTTTTGGGATGGTTGTTTCTGCAGCTTGGTTGACTGATTTCTTTAATATTTCCCATTGGTCACTGACGTCTTGAAATAATATTTCCATATCGGACAATGCATCGAATCTGTTCTTTACCTCTACGTTGAATTTATCTTTTATTTCCTCACTCTTCAGTGCCTGTAGATCAAATTTTGTGTTTCTTGGTGAATATTTGACTTTCTTTAATTTTATATGTAAATTGCTTAAGATTAATCTATGGTCGCTGTAGCAGTCTGCGCTTGGTATAGTTTTTGCGACTTTTAAGGCATTTCGAAATCTTCTGTTGATGAGAATGTAATCAATCTGATTTCTGATCTTATGATCAGGACTCCTCCATGTCCATAATCTCCTTGGGTGCTGTTGATACCAGGTGTTTCCAATAATCAAATCATGCTCTTTTGCCCACTGTACAAGTCTGCAACCTCTTTCATTCTGTTCCCCTAGTCCATACTTGCCTACTATGCATCCGTCCTGTTGATTTCCAACTTTGGCATTCAAGCCACCCATTATGATATTTCTTGTACATCAGAATTCTTGCATTTCTTGAAGGCTTTCTCTAAATCATTATAAAATTCATCAATGCTGTCACCACTACTGTCTGCTGTTGGTGCATAAACTTGTATGATGTTGACATCAAAAGGTCTTCCACTCAACTTCACCAGTAACACTGTCTGATACAGTCCAATATCCTTTGATCGATTTTGATCTCTCTGTATCTGGTGATCGTGTGAGATGGCAAAACATGACCACCTTTCTGATCGGCACAGCACATGATACTGATGGTGATGATATGGTATACAGTCTTGAGACATCTAAAACTGATTCAACAATAGGTACATATTACACCAGACTTGGGATTTGGACAAGCTGTGTTTATATCAATAATAGGTACATATTACACCAGACTTGGGATATGGACAAGCTGTGTTTATATCAATAATAGGTACATATTACACCAGACTTGGGATATGGACAAGCTGTGTTTATATCAACAATAGGTACATATTACACCAGACTTGGGATATGGACAAGCTGTGTTTATATCAATAATAGGTACATATTACACCAGACTTGGGATTTGGACAAGCTGTGTTTATATCAACAATAGGTACATATTACACCAGACTTGGGATATGGACAAGCTGTGTTTATATCAATAATAGGTACATATTACACCAGACTTGGATATGTATAAGCTGTGTTTATATCAATAATAGGTACATATTATACCAGACTTGGGATTTGGACAAGCTGTGTTTATATCAATAATAGGTACATATTACACCAGACTTGGATATGTATAAGCTGTGTTTATATCACTAATAGGTACATATTACACCAGACTTGGATATGTATAAGCTGTGTTTATATCAACAATATGTACATATTATACCAGACTTGGGATTTAGACAAGCTGTGTTTATATCAACAATATGTACATATTATACCAGACTTGGGATTTGGACAAGCTGTGTTTATATCAATAATAGGTACATATTACACCAGACTTGGATATGTATAAGCTGTGTTTATATCAATAATAGGTACATATTACACTAGACTTGGGATTTGGACAAGCTGTGTTTATATCAACAATAGGTACATATTACACCAGACTTGGGATATGGACAAGCTGTGTTTATCAGAGCCTTTGTCAGTTCATAAAATCATGTACACATTTCTTTGTATTCATTTCTTTCACAGAGCAGAACTCCAAAATAGGCTGGAGCAGGTGATACTGTTAGATATAGAAGTTGCCAGTAAGCACAACGTGGAGCAGATGCTGTGGAAATCTGTCTACTACCAGGTGATGGAGTCATACCGGAAAAAATGTGGAGAGCAACTACAAGATGTCACCTCCAAGCAGAGGCTCATTGAGATATTAGATGAAGTTTGTATTGCTTGAACATTTCATGTTTGTGAATGTGTACCTTCTTTGTGTGTTTGTCATTCATTCTGGTCTTCTTTATTCTTCTGCTTTTTATTCCCCAATAAAGCATAGATTCTCAACAATGTTCATCTATCCTTTGCTATCGCCTGTAGTTCCTCTCATCTTCTTGTGACTTTTATTGATCTCATGTAGGCCCACAACCAACCCACTGCAAACTCTCCTATCCTTTGCTATCTCCTGTAGTTCCTCTCATCATCTTGTGACTTTTATTGATCTTCTATAGGCCCTCAACCTACTCACGCCAAACTCTCCTATCTTTGCTATCTCCTGTAGTTCCTCTCATCATCTTGTGACTTTTATTGATCTTCTATAGGCCCTCAACCAACTCACTCCAAACTCTCCTATCTTTGCTATCTCCTGTAGTTCCTCTCATCATCTTGTGACTTTTATTGATCTTCTATAGGCCCTCAACCAACTCAAGCCAAACTCACCTATCTTTGCTATCTCCTGTAGTTCCTCTCATCATCTTGTGACTTTTATTGATCTTCTATAGGCCCTCAACCAACTCACTCCAAACTCTCCTATCTTTGCTATCTCCTGTAGTTCCTCTCATCATCTTGTGACTTTTATTGATCTTCTATAGGCCCTCAACCAACTCACTCCAAACTCTCCTATCTTTGCTATCTCCTGTAGTTCCTCTCATCATCTTGTGACTTTTATTGATCTTCTATAGGCCCTCAACCTACTCATGCCAAACTCTCCTATCTTTGCTATCTCCTGTAGTTCCTCTCATCATCTTGTGCATTTTATTGATCTTCTATAGGCCCTCAACCAACTCATGCCAAACTCTCCTATCTTTGCTATCTCCTGTAGTTCCTCTCATCATCTTGTGACTTTTATTGATCTTCTATAGGCCCTCAACCAACTCAAGCCAAACTCTCCTATCTTTGCTATCTCCTGTAGTTCCTCTCATCATCTTGTGACTTTTATTGATCTTCTATAGGCCCTCAACCAACTCAAGCCAAACTCTCCTATCTTTGCTATCTCCTGTAGTTCCTCTCATCATCTTGTGACTTTTATTGATCTTCTATAGGCCCTCAACCAACTCACTCCAAACTCTCCTATCTTTGCTATCTCCTGTAGTTCCTCTCATCATCTTGTGACTTTTATTGATCTTCTATAGGCCCTCAACCAACTCACTCCAACTCTCCTATCTTTGCTATCTCCTGTAGTTCCTCTCATCATCTTGTGACTTTTATTGATCTTCTATAGGCCCTCAACCAACTCACTCCAAACTCTCCTATCTTTGCTATCTCCTGTAGTTCCTCTCATCATCTTGTGACTTTTATTGATCTTCTATAGGCCCTCAACCAACTCAAGCCAAACTCACCTATCTTTGCTATCTCCTGTAGTTCCTCCTCATCATCTTGTGACTTTTATTGATCTTCTATAGGCCCTCAACCAACTCACTCCAAACTCTCCTATCTTTGCTATCTCCTGTAGTTCCTCTCATCATCTTGTGACTTTTATTGATCTTCTATAGGCCCTCAACCAACTCACTCCAAACTCTCCTATCTTTGCTATCTCCTGTAGTTCCTCTCATCATCTTGTGACTTTTATTGATCTTCTATAGGCCCTCAACCAACTCACTCCAAACTCTCCTATCTTTGCTATCTCCTGTAGTTCCTCTCATCTTGTGACTTTTATTGATCTTCTATAGGCCCTCAACCAACTCACTCCAAACTCTCCTATCTTTGCTATCTCCTGTAGTTCCTCTCATCTTGTGACTTTTATTGATCTTCTATAGGCCCTCAACCAACTCACTCCAAACTCTCCTATCTTTGCTATCTCCTGTAGTTCCTCTCATCATCTTGTGACTTTTATTGATCTTCTATAGGCCCTCAACCAACTCACTCCAAACTCTCCTATCTTTGCTATCTCCTGTAGTTCCTCTCATCATCTTGTGACTTTTATTGATCTCCTATAGGCCCTCAACCTACTCACGCCAAACTCTCCTATCTTTGCTATCTCCTGTAGTTCCTCTCATCATCTTGTGACTTTTATTGATCTTCTATAGGCCCTCAACCAACTCACTCCAAACTCACCTATCTTTGCTATCTCCTGTAGTTCCTCTCATCATCTTGTGCATTTTATTGATCTTCTATAGGCCCTCAACCAACTCAAGCCAAACTCACCTATCTTTGCTATCTCCTGTAGTTCCTCTCATCATCTTGTGCATTTTATTGATCTTCTATAGGCCCTCAACCAACTCAAGCCAAACTCACCTATCTTTGCTATCTCCTGTAGTTCCTCTCATCATCTTGTGCATTTTATTGATCTTCTATAGGCCCTCAACCAACTCACTCCAAACTCTCCTATCTTTGCTATCTCCTGTAGTTCCTCTCATCATCTTGTGACTTTTATTGATCTTCTATAGGCCCTCAACCAACTCAAGCCAAACTCACCTATCTTTGCTATCTCCTGTAGTTCCTCTCATCATCTTGTGCATTTTATTGATCTTCTATAGGCCCTCAACCAACTCACTCCAAACTCACCTATCTTTGCTATCTCCTGTAGTTCCTCTCATCATCTTGTGCATTTTATTGATCTTCTATAGGCCCTCAACCAACTCACTCCAAACTCACCTATCTTTGCTATCTCCTGTAGTTCCTCTCATCATCTTGTGCATTTTATTGATCTTCTATAGGCCCTCAACCAACTCAAGCCAAACTCACCTATCTTTGCTATCTCCTGTAGTTCCTCTCATCATCTTGTGCATTTTATTGATCTTCTATAGGCCCTCAACCAACTCAAGCCAAACTCACCTATCTTTGCTATCTCCTGTAGTTCCTCTCATCATCTTGTGCATTTTATTGATCTTCTATAGGCCCTCAACCAACTCAAGCCAAACTCACCTATCTTTGCTATCTCCTGTAGTTCCTCTCATCATCTTGTGACTTTTATTGATCTTCTATAGGCCCTCAACCAACTCAAGCCAAACTCACCTATCTTTGCTATCTCCTGTAGTTCCTCTCATCATCTTGTGCATTTTATTGATCTTCTATAGGCCCTCAACCAACTCAAGCCAAACTCACCTATCTTTGCTATCTCCTGTAGTTCCTCTCATCATCTTGTGACTTTTATTGATCTTCTATAGGCCCTCAACCAACTCACTCCAAACTCTCCTATCTTTGCTATCTCCTGTAGTTCCTCTCATCATCTTGTGACTTTTATTGATCTTCTATAGGCCCTCAACCAACTCACTCCAAACTCACCTATCTTTGCTATCTCCTGTAGTTCCTCTCATCATCTTGTGCATTTTATTGATCTTCTATAGGCCCTCAACCAACTCACTCCAAACTCTCCTATCTTTGCTATCTCCTGTAGTTCCTCTCATCATCTTGTGACTTTTATTGATCTTCTATAGGCCCTCAACCAACTCAAGCCAAACTCACCTATCTTTGCTATCTCCTGTAGTTCCTCTCATCATCTTGTGCATTTTATTGATCTTCTATAGGCCCTCAACCAACTCACTCCAAACTCTCCTATCTTTGCTATCTCCTGTAGTTCCTCTCATCATCTTGTGACTTTTATTGATCTTCTATAGGCCCTCAACCAACTCAAGCCAAACTCACCTATCTTTGCTATCTCCTGTAGTTCCTCTCATCATCTTGTGCATTTTATTGATCTTCTATAGGCCCTCAACCAACTCAAGCCAAACTCACCTATCTTTGCTATCTCCTGTAGTTCCTCTCATCATCTTGTGCATTTTATTGATCTTCTATAGGCCCTCAACCAACTCACTCCAAACTCACCTATCTTTGCTATCTCCTGTAGTTCCTCTCATCATCTTGTGCATTTTATTGATCTTCTATAGGCCCTCAACCAACTCACTCCAAACTCACCTATCTTTGCTATCTCCTGTAGTTCCTCTCATCATCTTGTGACTTTTATTGATCTTCTATAGGCCCTCAACCAACTCACTCCAAACTCACCTATCTTTGCTATCTCCTGTAGTTCCTCTCATCATCTTGTGACTTTTATTGATCTTCTATAGGCCCTCAACCAACTCACTCCAAACTCTCCTATCTTTGCTATCTCCTGTAGTTCCTCTCATCATCTTGTGACTTTTATTGATCTTCTATAGGCCCTCAACCAACTCAAGCCAAACTCACCTATCTTTGCTATCTCCTGTAGTTCCTCTCATCATCTTGTGACTTTTATTGATCTTCTATAGGCCCTCAACCAACTCAAGCCAAACTCACCTATCTTTGCTATCTCCTGCGACTTCCTCCATATCCTCCTTATATAAATCTTTCCTGCGCTACCAACAATGACGGACATGCATAGGATCCTTCAGGCCAAATGGTACATGAGAGTTGCTGCAGACAGGGATCACCCCCTGCGCTACCAACAATGACGGACATGCATAGGATCCTTCAGGCCAAATGGTACATGAGAGTTGCTGCAGACAGGGATCACCCCCTGCGCTACCAACAATGACGGACATGCATAGGATCCTTCAGGCCAAATGGTACATGAGAGTTGCTGCAGACAGGGATCACCCCCTGCGCTACCAACAATGACGGACATGCATAGGATCCTTCAGGCCAAATGGTACATGAGAGTTGCTGCAGACAGGGATCACCCCCTGCGCTACCAACAATGACGGACATGCATAGGATCCTTCAGGCCAAATGGTACATGAGAGTTGCTGCAGACAGGGATCGCCCCCTGCATGAAGTCGTGGATATGGTCAAGGCTCATAGACCAAGATGAGGCCGGTCCTGGATGGCACAGGCGGAACTTTCTATATGTCAGGTTTGTGATCTAGAGAACATCAATAGTGAAAAAGAGTGGGTTGAAGTTCCGGAAGACATGACAGACTGGCACAATGTAATAGTAACACTGGGTCATGAGTGCAGAGAATGGGCAGCGGGCCGCACTGAGTTTGAAGTGCAACAACTGATCCAGAGTAACACACATCAAGGTGTCATCTACACCGATGGGTCAGTGGTGAGAAACAGACGTAGTGGTTGGGGTTTTATTGCAAAGGCTAATGGACGAGTCTTGAAAAAGGAGTCTGGCATATGAGACTACGACCTCCAGCATGAGAATGGAGGTGGAAGCAGTAACAGCGGCATTCCGTTGGCTTAGAGGAGACTACTGCAACACACATTGTATTCATTACGGATTCAAAGAGTATGCTTAGTAAGGTGGAGAAAGGAATGTTTCGTGTGGAATGGCTATCGTCGCTTCAGAGGTCACAGATTGTGAGAATTGTATGGATATTTTGCCCTGGCCATGCAGGGGTGCGGGGGAATGAACAGGCTGATAGGCTAGCAGGGAATGCACCTCTTGGTGGTAGATTGCCTATGGACAAGGGGGAGGTGGTCGTGCGCTTGTGGGACCAGGTGGAGAAGGCGGGGAACAGATTGAGAACCCATATGTGGAAAGAATGAGATTGCGGGGGATCGGCAGGGGTTCTGGAAGAATCTCAAAACTGAGAGGGAAGACCAGGAGAACTTTCAATCAGATAGCGGTGGGAACGATTAGTAGTATGACTCTTCGCTGGCTGTTGAACGAGGGGACGGAGCACGTATGGGAATGTCCTGAGTGCAGTGATGTCGGTTCTTAACTCAACTCAACTCGGCACATGAATCTTTCTCTATAATCTTCTTCTTCAGGTATTTTAGATCTCCCTCGTCTCTCATATGTTTCCCATATTACTCATCTCTGTCTGTAATCCTCATCTCCACATGTTTTTGTCAGCCTATATTTATTTGATCACATGGATTAGAGAGGAAGGACTTTCTAACTATGCTATGTTTGTCTGTGTTATATATATACACACATCATTGTTTGACATTTATATACATATACACATCATTGTTTGACATTTATATACATATCCACATCACATAATCTGACATTTATGAGAACACATGATGTCACAGTTTTGGGGATGCATGTCAGGTTTTTGAGAACTACTGATATCAGGTTTGTGGGGACACATGATGTCAAGATTGTGGGAATACATCTCCGGCTTATGGGGACTACTGATATTAAGTTTGTGGGGACACATCTCTGGCTTGTGGGGACACACCTCATGACTATGGGGACTACTGATATCAAGTTTGTGGGGACACATAATTTTAGTGGAGATAATACATCATATGGGTATATGGAGGGCTGAGCACGTATGGGAATGCCCAGTGTGCAGTGATGTCGTTCAACATAAAATAGTATGACATAATTACAATTACCCCTCTCTTTCTAACTGCTACAACCAACTACCACTACTGCTAACTTCTACTGCTAATTGCGACTGCCACTGTTGCGACTGCTGCTGCTGCATCGTGCCAGGTAAGTGGGAATATATGTTTGTAGGACAATTTATGTCAGTGTTTAGAGGACACGTCATGTCAGTTTTTTGTGGGACACATCATTTTGAATTTGTAGGGACATCTTATGTCAGTTTTTTTTCCCCCCAATACTCTTTAGGGTACACGCTTTTTTGAGAATCTTCTGAAGAAGCTTCAGTCAAGTTATGAGTTTGATCTGGAATTGTTCACTGATGGAAACAAACCAATTCTTGAAAATGTCAACCGCAATGTCAAGCTGGCACTGCTCAGTGCTCAGCGAGTGATGATGTTCCTGGGTGACATTGCCAGGTACAGGGAGCAGTCATCTGACACGACCAACTATGGAAAGGCTAGGCAGTAAGTGCCTCTTTGTCTGTCCTTATCTGTGTCTATGTCGTGAAGGAGGGAGAGAAACTTGTTTTACCAAACAAATTACATTAAGAAATAATTTGTAGATCCTATTCCGGTTCGAACCTCAGGCCTTGTCCATGTGAGATTGGAAGCACTAGACTCAAGTTTTGAGCTCGTCAGTAGTGCATATTCCTGATTGGACCCAGGATATAACTCCGGATCACTGGCATGTGAGGTGGGTATGTAACCACTTGACCACGTGGCTCATGTTTAGACGCAATGAAATGATCATACTAGAATATCACAACATCACCCATTGTAGGCTATAGCTCAAAGTTTGTCCGATTGCCGCAACTGACATCTGTCAATCAATGTGGAACCGAATGATCAGGTCTTCTCAATTTAGCAAGGCACACCAGGAGCCTAAAGTTCAGCAAGCAATGATTACATTGATTTATTTGGTTGTCTTGGGATTTGAGGTTTGAAGATTTAGCGCAACCCACTACTGGCAATGCTGATCCTATTCTGTTATCAACCTCAGGCCTTGTCTACGTCAGATTGGATCAGCGTTGCCAGTAGTGGGTTGCGGTAAATCTTCAAACCTCAAATCCCAAAACAATCAAATAAATCAAATAATTTGTTTCCTGATAAGCACTAAAGCTGAATGACATAAGAAATCACAGCTGATTTGTATGCTTCATAGAGCAACTATCTTGATCTGGCATGGAATATGTATATTGGAGCCATGTTTTCAAACTCCCAGTTCAGCAGGTCGACATGGCTGAATGAATAAGAACACATGTTCTTAAACATCCAGTGTGCTGGTGCCGAGGTAAGGGGTTCAGCCCCTACACCAGACAGCTGGACTTGACCTGTCGTCCTTGACTTGGGGACGTAATAGGAAAAGCTAATCCACACGCAAAATTCAGTCCATCACTACTATAAATAGTGTGTATGGACTACGCTTGAGTTCAGAGTAAGCAAGCGCAAATAAAAAACAACAACCCCCCCAAAAAAACCCAGAAAAACCCCCAGTTCATCCAGCAATATCACCACCGGTAGCCATTTAATTAGGCGGTTCTTTAGCAAACATGATAATTCTGACGTTGGCCCATTTATCATAGGGAGAAATGCTGTTGTATTGAAAATATATATATATATAAAAACTAAAACAAAGGCTTGTAGTTCAGTGACAAACTACGACGACCTAGGGTCATACTGTAGGCCATGGTGCATAAATGTTTGTTGTTCCGCAAACCAAAAAGGGAATACCTGAAAGAAACAACTTGCTGAAAGTCATCTGCCACATTTCACAGTCATACTCAATGGTTGCCTTCACTTTCGGGCAAGACATCAGAAATATATAGTGTCATCATTCGTATACATGACTGCCTGATCCTTTGGCATGACTGGCAGATTTGATCAAGGATAGAGCATCATCTAACAGGTGGTCGACTGGAACAGCCTTGTCTGGTAGAGGCCCAGCTTGTCAAGACAGCTCTTGAGACCTGGAACCCATTTATACAAGAACACACTCCATCCCAATCCATTCACACACACTTTTCTTTTGTCCGTAAGAACTAATGGTTTAGGTCTCTTTGAGGTTTGAGGAAGAGACGTCACCCGGACGTCACTTTTGCCAAATATTACTCATTTTGACTAATGGTATTAGGTTGTGTTCTCCTGAAGAAGTGTGGTGTATTAAGTGCACGAAGCTATCTTAAGTTTACACTAAAATAATTTACCCGTCCTACTTTTAATGTCTAGTAAGTAGAGAAGATATTCTTTTTCATACATGTTTAGTTACCCCATGCAGAGGGCTTGATTTATTGAAGGATTAATTTCATCATCCCATCCCTTGAAAATTAGATGTAGTAATGAAAGGTTTCATGATACTATTGGAGCTAAATCAGTGGACATTGTACAATGCATTACTAATGCGTGGCACTAGCTGATTGTGGAATTTCTGATTTTTCTTTTCTCCTATTTTGTGCATTCTCAAATTGAAACTCCTTTAAGTAAGATATCAATACAGCCATCGCAGAAATGCATAGACGCTGCAGAATTATGCGGTAGACCGGTCTGTCTTTCAAAACCTAACTTCATTAATCAGGATAACTATACATAATAAACAGGTCACTCAAGCACTTTCGGCAGTAAGTGTAGACATGACCTTTTCACCCGTGCTTCTGTGCAAGAACATGGTAGCATCCCTCGGTAATCGATTAATCTAAACTACAATGTTAAGATAAATGTCAATTACCTTATCTTATGAAAACCACACCTTGTTCCCATGAAAATTGGATCTGTAGATCGCAAACTTGTGTGCTTGTATACAGCCAAACATGGTCGAATTTCTCCTCATGAAGTCTCGATGTTAACTGTAGCTACCAGATCTGCTAATGTGTAAGTAGATTCTAGCCTCGGTCCTGAATTAGTCTGGGACTCTCGAGTTTTCTGCCTCGTCACTGAATTGTGTTATGATTCCCATGACTAAACGAGTTATGCTAAATACTGCTAACTGTTCCTTTCCTTTTCTATTTTTAAAGTAGAGTTATAGTTTTCTACAAAGACCCAATAACAAAAGTTTCCCTTTCGATTAATAGCTTGGGACTCCTTTAGACAGGAAATGGAGAGGGGAATCCGAGGGAATCTCGCTACACCAACACTGGCCTAAACATCAGCAGCTGGCTGTGAGTCATTCAACAATTATACACCCAACACTGGCCTAAACATCAGCAGCTGGCTGTGAATCATTCAGTAACTATACACCCAATACAGGCCCAAACATCAGCATCTGACTATGTGTCATTCAGTGACTATACACCCAACACTGGCCCAAACATCAGCAGCTGGCTGTGAGTCATTCAGTAACTATACACCCAACACTGGCCCAAACATCAGCAGCTGGCTGTGAGTCATTCAGTAACTATACACCCAACACTGGCCCAAACATCAGCAGCTGGTGTGAGTCATCAGTAACTATACACCCAACACTGGCCCAAACATCAGCAGCTGGTTGTAAGTCATACACGCAACACTGGCCCAAATATCAGCAGCTGGTTATGAGTTATTCAGTAACTATACACCTTTGATTTGTTGTGTTTTCTTCTCTGGCTATAGTCATTACCACTGTTTTCATTCATTCATTCAGTAGCATGTCCTTTGCAGAACTTCGCTCCCATAACGACCTTCCGGAAAACTTCTCGAATATAAGCAAGATGTCCCTCGTCTAATACACCCATCTGGAGATCATCCGCCACATCCTGCACCCATCTTCTCTACGGCCTTCCTCTTCTTCTCTTCCCAGGCATACCACTGTTTTATTTGTGCCAATTTTCATGTTATGTTCCCTACACATTTTGTTTAGACTATTCATGTAGTCTTGTAATTCTGCTTCTGATTTTGCTATTAGTGCCTGATTGTCCACAAATAGTTCTTTAATGGTGTAATTTGCCTTTGGTTCTTCTTATTGTTCTGTTCATCATGAGATGTTCTTGCAGTCTCTGTTTGGCTGGTTTCTTTAAATATGCTGTCTATATAAGTTATGAACAAGAGAGGGGACAGGACACAACCTTGTTGTACTCAAGATCTTATGGTGAAGGGTGTCAAAAGTCATATTTTCTCCTAGGGTGTTTAGTTCTGGGTGCAGGTTGAAATCCCTTAACTTTGTAAGAAGCTGCTGAGCAAGCAACCACTTGTCAGAAATTGACTAAGTAGCTTAGGGACCGCCAACCACTTTGTCAGAGGTGACTAATTACTACCCCAGATCCCAGAGAGAAAACTCTGGACAAATCTCTCTTTTATGCTGATTTAAGAAACCGTCCCGGGATACTCAAGAAACAGCCAAGAAGTGGCTCGTTGAAAAGATAGATGTAGCTGTTCTTGGTACCCCCAGGAGTGAGAAAGAGGAATTAAGATATACAAGATAAGCTTGGTGCTTAAGCAGCTGCATAGGCGAGGTACCCCCCTGACATATTCCCCTCCTGTAAAGATATATTTGAACCCCCACTAAGAGATATGGGAATAAAGTGTGCACTCACTTTAGCTACATAAACATTTACGTACAGTTAGAAATATGGAAGAACTATAAGGTTTAACAAACTACCACCGTGTTTATTTACTTTTGATAATGTTAATATAATGATGATGATGATTCAAGTTGTTGTGATAAGCTGGTGGGATTCGATGAGCAAATAAGTATATTATGAAACAAATACCGGTCACATAACTTGTGTGATCCAATTACAATGACTCAGATGAGCATCAGGCGTTGCTCTTTCTGCTTGAAGGATTCCTAATTGGTCCATTCACAAGGATCAGCCGCTGACTGTCCGTGGCTCTTATGAGAGGTGAAATTGAAACAAACGGAGATGGGTAGTACCATCTGTCTACACATCTCACACACGCCCACATCCATACACGCACGCGTGCGTGCGCACACACACACACTCTCTCTCTCTCTCTCTCTCTCTCTCTCTCTCTCTCTCTCTCTCTCTCTCTCTCTCTCTCTCTCTCTCTCTCTCTCTCTCTCTCTCCTCTCTCTCTCTCTCTCTCTCACTTTACATAAACATATATACTTGAAAGCATAAATATATTCATAAAAACATATCTACTTCAGAGCATAAATATGTATACACATAACCCTGTATAGATGAGTGTTTCTCATCTAAGTTCACCTCGCTTACTCTCCCCCCCCCCCCCCCCCCCCCCACCCCCCCCCACCACCTCTCTCTCTCTCTCTCTCTCTCTCCTCTCTCTCTCTCTCTCTCTCTCTCTCTCACTCTCTCTCTCATCTCTCTCTCTCTCTCTCTCTCTCTATCTATATATATATATATATATATATATATATATATATATATATATATATATATATATATATATATATATATATATTATATATTATATATATATATATCTGTTTTATTCTCTCACACTGTCTGAAAGGCTTTAGTCGCACCCCTCGGTCGAACATCAAAGGCCTTCAATTCCCTGTCTGGATGAATGAGCATCCTAAGTCCTCTGACTATCCACATGCAGACATCATCAGGCAGACAAGGTGAACTGGTGACATTTCTCCCTCCAAGTGGTTTCACACCAATCTTGGTAGGCATTCTAAGTGCTTGTCCAAATATTCAACGTTATTGTGGGCGCTATCAATAGACCGCTTACCCTCAGGAATTCCTCCTGGGTAGTCAGTCTCTCCAATGTGTGTCGGCCTCATGCAGGATGAATCTAAAGGTCTATCCTGTATGTGAATAGGCTACACACACTCACATGGTTTCTCCAAATTACCTCATATAACAAGTAAGAAAACAAGTTTCACAGTGAAACAGTAATGGTTAGAGCTGGAACAATATATACAAAGAAAATCCACAAGCTTTAAGTTTGGGAGAGTACACAGAAACAGAAAACTAAACAAACCCTCAGCATGTAAGACAAACAATAGCAACTTTTGCTACTACCTGAATTAATATCTGCTTGTGTCTGAGGTTTGTATCGGTAAGGTCGTAGTTAAATACTCTGTTCATCCATGACATGATTTTCATTTCTCTCCTCCCCTTTTTCACTTTTGATTATTCCCTGGAAGCTTTATGTCCAGTATACTGTTAACTCCTCCCTCACTGTCACTATGGACTAACTTTCACTTGTCAATCAATTTGACCGACGTTATGCTATGCGTCTCAAACACCTTCCAGCCACTGTATGGAATGTGATGACATTACATCATACATACATTTAAATCTGCTGTTGCATCCTCGCTTTCCAAAAAAGGTGTCGGGCAT
Organism: Cepaea nemoralis; assembly: GCA_014155875.1. Taxonomy (NCBI): domain Eukaryota; kingdom Metazoa; phylum Mollusca; class Gastropoda; order Stylommatophora; family Helicidae; genus Cepaea; species Cepaea nemoralis. The sequence goes on along the minus strand of JACEFZ010004761.1, from coordinate 178,054 downwards.
CTGGTCTATTTCAACCGCTATGGGTCAGTTCACACGTGTCTGGCGGACTGTCTTATTCCTCAGTCTGAACTTAGGCGTTAACCTGTGATGTCAGCCTTTTCTCAAGCTAGAATGTCACATCTCTACGTTCCCTTTTCCCTGCTCTAGTGGTGATCGCCAATTCATTTTCCCACCGTTTCTAGAAAGCAGATCTAGCTTTGTGCGTTAGCGCAGATTTTACAGTTATGACGCAAAAGTGCTTCAGAGTTGAGGATGCATATCAGCGCAGTTAAACTTTTATTTTATCTATATTTTCATTTCTTTTTGAGTTTTTCTTATTTGCTTGTGGGATTTTTATTTTTTTACTTGGGTAATGATAGAAATATTCTGCAGCTGCTGAGGCGTTTCATCACGAAAGGTTCTGAGTATCCTCCATTTGTTTTCACTATGCATTCACTGTTGTTGTATAAGCTTCTACATAAGTTTGTTAGATGTGTGCTCACTTCATAATGTTTAAGAATTTCCCACAGCTTGCTTGTATCTACTCTATCATATGCGTTTTCTTGGTTGACAAAGACTAAGTAGAGTGTTTCATTAAATTTGATTGATTTTTCTATAAGTTGTCTAAGAGCGAAAATGGCATCTGTGCATCTTTTGTTTTGCCTAAATTCAAGTTGTGTTTCACTTAGCTGAGGTTCTATTGTAATTTGTAATCTTTCCTCTAGAATTTTGCAAAATATTTTCCCAGTATGTCTCAAAAGGAAAATGCCTCTGTATTGTGTGTTGTTTCTTTTACTGCCTTTGATTTTCCAAATTGGAATAATTATGGTGTTTCCCCAATCTCGTGGTGTCTGTTGTTCTACCCAAACATGGTTGTATAGTCTAGGTAGCCATGCTGTTCCTACTTCTTTTGCTGCTTTAATTAGTTCATTTGGTATTTCGTCTTGTCCTGGTGATTTATTGAGTGGGGCTAATCTGACAGTTTCTCCAATTTCTTCTTTCAGTATGTCTGGTTCTAGTTCTTTGATGGCATCTGTGTCAGTTTCCTGAATGTCTGTGATATCTGTAGCGGGGTCTTCCAAATGGAGAGGAGAATCCTCACAACCAAGCAGAAGATATAAAGACTAACTGTTAAGAAAGTCTATCCACTGTAGGAAAAGAAGACCGTGTCGTATCGTAGATTAGGAATATGGGTTCTTGGCCCAGGAAATGTCAACTTTCCTTACAATGGCACACACACCAGAAAGTAAAACTTGAAGCTGAACAACTGGGAAAAGACAGCAAGTTTAGTTATCTGGGCTACTATTGCCTGTGATAGAATACAGTCCCCCAGAGAATTATCATCACTCAAGAAATGAATTCTTACTCTAAATAATCAAAACATCAATCTTACATGTGCTTACATATACTGTATGCTAATAAATAGAAAAGTCTAAGAGCAATTTGTAAAGTTAACTCAAAATAAACATATAGTTTATTGTAGGTTTTTGTTGAAGCTGAAAGAGAATTAGCAATGCTCTGTGTGTGTCAGAATTGCCTAGATCTTCTTCTGTATTTTCTTTGCAAGTGCCCGACCTAAGTCTAGGCTCCTAGGTGAAGGCTCAAGCTGTCAGTGGATTGCAAGGTTCGCGGCTCACTTATCTTAGTGTGCTGCCTGGTGCAAGACTTTGCTCTGCTTCGGCCAAGTGGGTCAGACACTCCCTTGCTATGCTCGTCAGTAGCTCAGTGTTGTAAGCGTGGTGGTACAGTAGCAACTCTGGTAGCCTCTCACGCTGAAAATGACACAAAGGCACACTTGTAAGTTTCTGGAGAACTCCCATACCTTCCCACATGACTTTTGGCCTAACCTTCTATGGAAACCTATTCTCAGGCGATCACTTATCTGAGGATACAGAAGTCTGTTCTATAGTGGTTCCTTCACTCTGTGAGCAGACTAGATTACATATAGTACTAGACAAAGGAATAGCGACAGATCCTATCATCTACACAACCGTTGAAGCTTCATAGAAATGAAGATCAATCAAACATGAGTGAGAATTAGACGGAATGAAGTTAATTGTTGTGCGACAATCAACGTGTATCAGAAACACTCATGTCGCATCCTACTCTCTACTGAACACAAGAAGTCTACTATGATTAACTTCTGTTTATCCCAGCGATCACGACTCTCTACTCCTGACACTTCTAGCAATCCTGACTTTCTATGAACCAATACGTCTAACAATCAATCAAGAACTCAATCACCTAGAATTCTGAACAATCAGTCAAGAACTCAATCACCTAGATGTCTGAACAATCAATCAGGAGTGTAAATAGACTATGAATTTTAAACAATCATAGATTTTCCACGAACCAAGGATGTGGAAAAACCAGGATTATAATCGTCTCAACAAGAATTCTTATCACTGAGAATTCTAATAGAACCAAGAATTATAAGATAACCAAGAATTATAGGACACAAGCTTCTGCACTCTGGTCCAGTGATTTTCACTGCCGTCACAGTACAATCATGGCGTGTGTCCTCGCTAGATAATACCAACACGTGTTACTCTATCTTAATGACCTTTGTCATCCATGTGGCTAGCTATATTTATATTCTGTGGTTTCCACAATTCTACCGCGTAGATAATCCATCCTAACATATATTGCAATTACAAGCCTTCCCCAACAATCCTGACTAATCACCATCATAGACAACAAGCTGATGTACTCCTGCCTGGTGATATTCTTGACAATCAACGTACAATCATGGCTTGCCCTAGCAATGTGATACCAACACGTTTTTGACAATGTTAGCAAGCATGGTTTGCGTTATCCATTGTTAGTTATTTATGTAAGCCTCTGGACAACTGAATCTTCTCCGACAGTATATCAATCCTATATGCAATGAAACCTGCCATTAAGATTGAGCGTTAATCTAGAGATACGAGATCCTACAACTTCATAACTAACAGGGAGTATCATACAACAGCCTATCGAAATCTACTAGCCATGTGGGTTTCTAATGCTGTAAAAGAACTGGATTATTAGTACAAACAAAATGCATATAAATATTTATACATATATTTCCAACTCACCCTACTACTTTATTTAGCAACAAGGCATGGGCGTAAATTTATTGACAAGTCGTATGTATGTTTCGCCTTTTAGCAAGTGCGTTAAAAAATGGAGTTTGACCGTCTCGCTCAGGCCCTCACGGAGAAATGAAAGAATGTCCGCCGGGAATGCGTGGGTGCGCGTCTCCTGCATGCTGTCATTGGTCGGCTCCTGCCGTTTCATTGGTCAACCTTTGACCCCCACTGCTTCGCTGCTGTCCATATCATGACTAGGCACTGTTGGGCCAGTGTATATACAGGTTCTCTCCCCAAAATAATTTCCTGACAGGCATTCCCAGACATAGTTATAAAATGAAGGTTAAGAGTATAAAATATTTATATAATTCCGTCAGTAATACTCGACTGTTTGCATAAGCAACTGAATGGATTTTCAAGTGCACCACAACAACATCTGATGGAATGTTGAGAAGTTGTTCAAGTACTGCCTCCATCATTTTTAGGATTTTTGTTTGTTCACTTATTGGTTCTCCTTTTTCGCTGTTAATTATTTCAGTTGGGTCAAAGAGTTCTTCCCTGATTCTCATTGCGCTTATCTTTTTGTAGAAGTTTCTAGTTGCCTCCTTGTAGTTTTTATTTAAGGTTTCTCCATATTCCTCCTAGTCTTTTTATTTTTCCCTCTTTACTATTCTATTCACATGTCTTCTCGCTATTCTATACTCTATGTCAGGGGTGGGCAAACTTTTCGTGCGGAGGGCCGCATTGACAAATGTGAAGCTACTTATCACAATAAGTAATTATTAATTATTTATAGTTTATTAAGCAGTATAAATAACTAATTATTGCAATTTTATTTTACTTATACACTTATACATTATATTTGACAATATGGACAAAAACTTTTACTAATTTGTTAACAAGATTTTACAACTTGTTATTATAACAAATATTCTTTATTATCTATCAATGGCTTTAATTTAGACACACAGCGACTACATTGTCACTACAATTGTTGATTTCTAATGAGATGTATGTAACTGCTTGCAATTTTTGACAATATTCTTGAAATCTGGAGCAAGTTTACTTGTTGAAATTCGCATGACATCATGCAAGTTGCAGCCCGACAATAATGACCTATTCTTAGATTTGTTGATCTTCAAGCAAGAGAATGCTTGTTCGCAAATGTATGTTCATCCAAATAATGATAAAAGTTTAGCTGCAAAGTTTTTCAAGTTGGGAAATGATTCTTGTGATAAAGATCCATAGAAATCCAGCAAACCATCTGACTTGAATTTCTCTTTCAGGTCATGATCTGCTTGTAAGTCAAGCAGCTCCAACTGTATGTCCTCTGTGGCTGTATCAGCTTCTGCACTAAAAGGGGAACTGAGAATATTGAACTGTGGCTCTAAGTTCTTGAAATCTTGGAATCTCCATCCAAATTCTTCAATCAATGCATCTAATTGGGCTTTGTACTTTTCAGTCATTTCACCAGAAATGGTTTCTTGTTTCAGCAAAGGGAAGTGACAAAATCTTTTTTCACTTGCTTGTCTGGAGAACAGTGAGAGGTTTGCCTGAAATGATTTTACATATACATACAATTCATGTGCAAACACACCATTACCCTGAAGTTTGACATTCAGTTCATTTAACTTTTCCATAATTTCAATGGCAAACATAAAGTCTAACTGCCACTCTTTATTGACAATGTTAGTATTAAAGTCAGTTAGTATTAAAGATCTCACGCTCAGATGGCGGCCTTTACAATGCTCAGAGATTGAAGGCCAAGACCAAAATTAGGAGGGTACTGATCAGAGAGTTGCTTTTTGCAGATGATGCTGCAGTTACGACCCACTCTGAGGAAGAATTGCAGTGTCTACTATCTGCATTCTCCAATGCTTGTTCTGAATTTGGTTTAACAATTAGCAAAAAGAAGACACAGATTATGTCACAAGGTGCACATGGGGTACCATCAATATTTATTGACGGTGCCAAACTAGAGATGGTAGACCATTTTACATATCTAGGATCAGTGGTAAATAGAAAATTTTCCCTAGATCAGGAAATCAACATCCGGATTGGTAAGGCAGAAACAACAATGAACAGGTTAAGAAAAAGAGTCTGGGAGAACAGTGCCATAAGGCAGGTACCCGCTATTGACGTCACTAAAAATATGTAGAGAAATGCTTACAGAATCTAGGATCCAAGTAGTCAACAGAGAATCGTCACTCTGACGTCAGTAGACAACAGGGGAGTTTTTGCTAGAGTTTGCAAGGACAGGCTGTGTTTTAACATTCGAACTGGCAAAGCGATTATTACAAGGATGAAGTGGTGGCTAACAGTGGCTTGATAGAAGATCAGTGTATGGATGACACGGACAGGAAAAGGAATGAAACAAAGATGATGTTACAGAATGTCGCCGCCGACTGAAAACCCGCTAAACCTAGACAGATTGATCGAACAGCGTCACAAATGATGGACAGACGAAGGGAAGAATGAAGGTGATTCAGGGCTGAAAAGGAAATAGGGTTAGTATGTTTGCCTGTTAGATATTATTTAATTAATTCTATTGCCGGCCTGGCATCACAGGCCCTTTAGAGAAGATATCGACATTGTGACTGTAACTTGTATCAGCTGTGAGAATAAAGCAGCGATGATTTCCGATCTCTTCAGCAATAGAATTACCTTATCATTCATTGCCCGTTCCGGCTCCAGTTTATTTACAATTATTTGCTGTTGATCATTTGAGCCGTGAAATTGACTTACCGTTCATTCCTTCATCTTAAGCAGTGGAATAGCGATAAGGCAAACAGGAAGCTTACTGCCAAAACAAAAGTCCTTGTCTATCAAGACTGTGTCCTTAGTACTCTTCTTTATGGCAATGAAACCTGGACAGTTTACTCACACCAAGAGAAACGTTTAAACAGCTTTCATATGCGGTGTCTGCGAAGAATTCTTGGTATTAAGTGGCAAGACCCCGGGAAGGTTAACCCGGTCAACAAATGCCCGCAGAAGTCGGATGTGTCGGCCTAACGGCGCAAGAACGCAGCTCTGCTGTAAACAGGCACAACGCAATCACATCCAAAAAATAAAAAACTCCGGATGAACGAAGAAGAAGAAGAAGAAGAAGAAGTGGCAAGACAAAATCAAAAATACTTAAGTATTGTAAAGATCAGGTTGTGTGACGGTTTATTCCATGCTCAGTCCTCGTAGACTTAGATGGATAGGACATCCTAGGAGGATTGATGATGGTAGAATACCAAAGGACATCTTTTTGGTTAATTACAGATGGGTAAGAGATCTCAGGGTCGGCGTCTACGATGATACAAAGATGTGTGTAAGCGGGACATGATTGATACAGTCATTGATAATGCACAGTGGGAGCAAGTCGCCGCTGAACGTGTTGCATGGAAGGTAAAGATCAAAAATGGAATAAAGACAGAGGAGAAAATTATTGCAGATAAGTCTTACACCGAGAGTGTGAGACGTAAGATGGTGCATGATGGTGGAAATGACCACGTGTTCACATGACCCACTGTGAACGACCATTTACAGCACGAATTGGCCTTATCAGTCACATTCGCTACCGCCATAAGTAAAAGTTATTATGCCTTTTTAAAGCACAAACTATTGTCTGTCAAGACGGCAAGGTGCCAATGTGTTTAGTATTAAAGTCACATGCAATGCTCGTTATCTCTAGGAACATCACTATTTCTTCTCTGAGTTCCCACACTCGCCTCAACACCTTGCCGAGACTCAGCCATCGAACATTGGTGTGGTACAGGACATCGGAATGTTCAGTTTCCAAATCGTCAAGTAATGCCTTGAACTGTCTGTGATTAAGTCCTCTTGATCTGATGAGGTTGATGACACTGACAACTGGGTCAATAACATGCTTGATATTCAAAACAGTTTTACACAGACTTTCTTGATGAATCACACAGTGAAGTGGTAATAATGTGTGGTCTGGATATTCTGCTTTAATCTTATCACTTATCAACTTTACCAGACCTACATTTTTTCCAGTCAAAGCACGAGCTCCGTCAGTTGTAACACTTGCCATCTTGTTCCAAACCAACCCAGTTCTTTCAATACAGTTAGTAACAGCATTGAATATATCATGGCCTGTGGCTGTGTCTTTGAGTGACTCAACACTCAGTAACTCTTCAGTGAGTTTGAAAGAAGTGTTTATTCCACGTATAAATATCAATAATTGGCAGTATCATGTACATCGGTACTCTCATCCAATGCAGGAGAGTACCACAAAAATTGTTTACTTGCATCTTGAAGTTTATGCATCAAATTGTCACTTATCTTGTCAACACGTCTGACCACAGTTCTCCTTGATAAAGTAATGTTATCAAATCTGTTTTGTTTGTTCTGGACACATAATGTTTGCTGCATCTAGCAAACATTCCTTGATGAACTCGCCATCAGAAAATGGCTTGTTCTGTTTTACAATTCTGTGTGACAGCACAAGACTAGCTTCAGTTGCAGCATCTTGAATTGAAGACTGTTTAGTGAAAACAGTTTGCTGTTTCTCCAAATTTTTCACCAACTCCAGGCATTTCCTTTCCTCCTCTTCGGTCGTTAAATTGTATCCGAAATCGGAATGTTTTGTTTGATAATGTCTTTTTAAATTGTACTCCTTGAAGACAGCCACTGACTCACGACACAACAAGCAAACTGATTTGCTACCAACTTTTATAAAACAGTACTTAGTTGTCCATTCATCATTAAAAACACGGCATTCATCTTCAATCTTACGTTTGTTATTGACACTCATCATAACGGTACATGAAATTCTGTAAAATTCAACAAAATAACTTAAAAACGAATTAAAAATTTTTATTTCTAAATGCCCCCGCTGGCCGCATAAAATCACTTGGCGGGCCGTCGTTTGCCCACCCCTGCTCTATGTAATCACGGTCCTGTTTGCTCTTCACCCACTTTTTATATTTTTCCTGTTTGTCTTTTACAGCATTCTTTACCTCTGCGTTCCACTAACTGGTTATTTTCTTTATCTGTGTTTTGCGTTGTTTTCGTGGTTCCACATGTTATTTTTGCAGTTTTTAAAATGCTCGACTTGAACATCTCCCATTCTTCTTCCACTGTTTTTCTTTCTATAGGTAATTTTACAAAGATTTCAGTTCTTTCTCCTAATTTTCCATCACTGCCTCGTCTTTGAGGTTTTTTATGTTTACCGATTCACATGGTATATATTTTCCTGGTCTTTGCTTTCTTCTTCTGTTGGTTTTTATTGTGGCGATAACTGCTTTGTGATCTGTGTTTATAGTTAAGTTGGGCACTGCCCTTGCATCTAATATATTTTTCTTTCTGTTATTTCTTGTTAATATAAAATCAATTTGGCTTTTGGTACCTAGATCGTGCCATTTATGCCAGGTGTATATTTATGAGTCTTTGTGTTTATAGAATGTGTTTGTTATATAGAGGTCATGTTGGCTGCATATCTCTATCAGTCTACTTCCATTATCATTTCTTTCATTATGTTGGTCTCCGAATGCTCCAAGATGGTTTTCTATGCCCATTCTGTTATGTGCTAGTCTTGCATTGAAGTCTCCCATAACTATGATGTTGTCCTGCTTCTCTATTTTATTTAGTACGTTATGGATGTCTTCGAAGAACTCCTCGCATTCTGGCTCATTTTTATTTGTATTACATGATGCATATATTTGTAATTTGTAGTAATTGTCTGTTCTTTTACTCTCACTGTTATGATTCTTTTCCTTATGTATTTTATTTGTAATATTCTTCTTGCTAGCCGTAGTTCAGTCACTATTCCTACACTGTGTCTTGCCCTTTCTTGCTGTTCCATTCTGGAGTACACATCTGCAGGTAATATTGACACAATGTTTGTCTTTCAGCTGGTACTTAAAGGCACAGAGAATCCACCCACGAAATGGAAGGCCTTACAACCAGCTGGCTATTTTAGCAGTTTATACTGTAAGTACTTCTGTAGTATGTCATGATGACTCATGTAGCACTTTATACTATACGTAATTCTGTGTCTTGATGAATGATGTATCACTTTATACTGTGAGTAATTCTATATTTTGGTGAATGATGTAGCACTTTATACTGTGAGTAATTCTGTGTTTTGGCTTTATAGAGCATATCAAAAGTTGTTGCAAATCCTTTACAGGACATAGCAATTAACCCCAGCATTTTTTGGCTGTTTGTGATTCCTGGGCAAGTTTATGTTCTGTAGTTTGCTATTGTTTTCTGAACGGCCAGCACCTATACCATTTTATAAAAAACCAACGTAAGGCTGTCTGCTGCCAAATTGCCCACAGCTGTGTTTCTAACGCGAGTATGCATGATTACAAACTCCTTCGCCATGGAGCCGGCATTATCAAAGCATTTAATAAAATGAAACATGAAAGTGATTAAAATGTTGCAAAATATTAAAATGATTGGAAAGATCTCAGAATAATTAAAAACTATATATTGGAAACAGTAGCAGAAATTGTGAAATGAATGAATTGATGATTACACTCTGTGCAATTATGAACAGATAAAGCAAGGAGTAAGATAAGGACATGTTTTGTCAGCAGGTCTCTGTGAAGTAATAATGAGACAGATTAAAGAAAGGTCAGAAATCTGAGCTGGAGGGTATAATATAAACATTCTGCACTATGCTGATGACACAGTATTGATGGTGGAAAATGCACCAGATTAGCAACAATGTTACTATCAGACAGACTGTGGGATCAACACCTTGTGCCACATTTATTGAAAGACAGAAGATCAAGTGGTTTGGCCATGTTGTTAGAATGCAACATCAGCAACTACCATCACTGGCCTTACATCAAAGATCATCTGCGACGAGACCACGAGGACGTCCAAGAAGAAAATGGATTGACGACATCAGAGACATTGTACAACCACACGGAATGACACTATCCAGTGCCGCCCACCGGGCGCTGGAACGCAAATTATTCCTCCCCACGATGCTTGACGGCAGAAGTGGAAGATGATGATGATGATGATGATGATTGGGCTCTCTTCAGTCATATGTTTATCTGTCTGCAAAGTGGGATGTCAGTTAGCACCAGGCAATATCTTCACACTTACTCATCAGTGTTTCTCTTGTTTCATTTATGAATCCTAAACCATTGTCACCAACTACATCTTCCATTCTTTCTATTCTGACATTTGTGTTGAAATCTCTAACTAAATCTCATTGCTATTCTAGTACTACCAGCTACATCTTCCATTCTTTCTGTTCTGACATTTGTGTTGAAATCTCTAACTAAATCTCATTGCTATTCTAGTACTACCAACTACATCTTCCATTCTTTCTATTCTGACATTTGTGTTGAAATCTCTAACTAAATCTCATTGCTATTCTAGTACTACCAGCTACATCTTCCATTCTTTCTGTTCTGACATTTGTGTTGAAATCTCTAACTAAATCTCATTGCTATTCTAGTACTACCAACTACATCTTCCATTCTTTCTATTCTGACATTTGTGTTGAAATCTCTAACTAAATCTCATTGCTATTCTAGTACTACCAACTACATCTTCCATTCTTTCTGTTCTGACATTTGTGTTGAAATCTCTAACTAAATCTCATTGCTATTCTAGTACTACCAACTACATCTTCCATTCTTTCTGTTCTGACATTTGTGTTGAAATCTCTAACTAAATCTCATTACTATTCTAGTACTACCAACTACATCTTCCATTCTTTCTGTTCTGACATTTGTGTTGAAATCTCTAACTAAATCTCATTGCTATTCTAGTACTACCAACTACATCTTCCATTCTTTCTGTTCTGACATTTGTGTTGAAATCTCTAACTAAATCTCATTGCTATTCTAGTACTACCAACTACATCTTCCATTCTTTCTGTTCTGACATTTGTGTTGAAATCTCTAACTAAATCTCATTGCTATTCTAGTACTACCAACTACATCTTCCATTCTTTCTATTCTGACATTTGTGTTGAAATCTCTAACTAAATCTCATTGCTATTCTAGTACTACCAACTACATCTTCCATTCTTTCTGTTCTGACATTTGTGTTGAAATCTCTAACTAAATCTCATTGCTATTCTAGTACTACCAACTACATCTTCCATTCTTTCTGTTCTGACATTTGTGTTGAAATCTCTAACTAAATCTCATTGCTATTCTAGTACTACCAACTACATCTTCCATTCTTTCTGTTCTGACATTTGTGTTGAAATCTCTAACTAAATCTCATTGCTATTCTAGTACTACCAACTACATCTTCCATTCTTTCTGTTCTGACATTTGTGTTGAAATCTCTAACTAAATCTCATTGCTATTCTAGTACTACCAACTACATCTTCCATTCTTTCTGTTCTGACATTTGTGTTGAAATCTCTAACTAAATCTCATTGCTATTCTAGTACCCATAGCACTTTGTTTCAGTCACAGTGCATGCCATCTCAGTCACAGTGCACTTTGTTTCAGTCACAGTGCACTTTGTTTCCCCCTCATTTGTGATTGTGAGTGAGTATATGTGTATGCCAGGGAGTGTGTATCTGTGTGGTATCGAGTGGGTGCACATCTGTGAGAGTTTGGGTAAATGATGTCAGTTTGTATGCATGACTGTGTGTATGTCTTTATGCATGTGAGTGTGTACGTGTGTCTACCTGCCTGCCTGCCTGCCTGTCTTATAACATGGTAATATGCATTGTTTATATTTACGGCTTTCATTTGACAGTGTTTTTTTTTCCTATATGAATGTAACATGCACAATTGATGAACAAAAGATGAGTGGTTGGAATGGCCGAATATAAGATGGCCTGCATGCCCAATTTGTGACGCTGTGAAAATAAAGTTTGTTTGTTTGTTCGTTCGTTTGTTCATCTCAAGGTATATTACTTCACTGTCAGTGCACTTTGTTCCACCTCCAGTTATTTTGTTTCACTCCCTACACATTTAATTTATTCTCCAGGCAAATTGCTTCACTCCTGAGATAATTTATGCAAGCTGTTGGTTGTAATAAGTTCACTGTTTATGTTATTGGTGAGAGAATTGTGTGTTGCAATGGGTTCAGTGTTGATGATATTGATGAGAAAATTGTTGGTTATAATGGGTTCAGTGTTGATGATATTGATGAGAGAATTGTTGGTTGTAATGGGTTCAGTGTTGATGTTATTGGTGATAGAATTGTTGGTTGCAATGGGTTCAGTGTTGATGATATTGATGAGAGAATTGTTGGTTGTAATGGGTTCAGTGTTGATGTTATTGATGAGAGAATTGTTGGTTGTAATGGGTTCAGTGTTGATGTTATTGGTGAGAGAATTGTTGGTTGTAATGGGTTCAGTGTTGATGTTATTGGTGAGAGAATTGTTGGTTGCAATGGGTTCACTGTTGATGTTATTGGTGAGAGAATTGTTGGTTGTAATGGGTTCAGTGTTGATGATATTGATGAGAGTATTGTTGGTTGTAATGGGTTCAGTGTTGATGTTATTGATGAGAGAATTGTGTGTTGCAATGGGTTCACTGTTGATGTTATTGGTGAGAGAATTGTTGGTTGTAATGGGTTCAGTGTTGATGATATTGATGAGAGAATTGTTGGTTGTAATGGGTTCAGTGTTGATGTTATTGATGAGAGAATTGTTGGTTGTAATGAGTTGTGATGATATTGATGAGAGAATTGTTGGTTGTAATGGGTTGTGATGATATTGATGAGAGAATTGTTGGTTGTAATGGGTTGTGATGATATTGATGAGAGAATTGTTGGTTGTAATGGGTTCAGTGTTGATGATATTGATGAGAGAATTGTTGGTTGTAATGGGTTCAGTGTTGATGATATTGATGAGAGAATTGTTGGTTGTAATGGGTTCAGTGTTGATGATATTGATGAGAGAATTGTTGGTTGTAATGGGTTCAGTGTTGATGTTATTGATGAGAGAATTGTTGGTTGTAATGAGTTGTGATGATATTGATGAGAGAATTGTTGGTTGTAATGGGTTCAGTGTTGATGATATTGATGAGAGAATTGTTGGTTGTAATGGGTTCAGTGTTGATGATATTGATGAGAGAATTGTTGGTTGTAATGGGTTCAGTGTTGATGATATTGATGAGAGAATTGTTGGTTGTAATGGGTTCAGTGTTGATGTTATTGATGAGAGAATTGTTGGTTGTAATGAGTTGTGATGATATTGATGAGAGAATTGTTGGTTGCAATGGGTTCACTGTTGATGATATTGATGAGAGTATTGTTGGTTGTGATGATATTGATGACATGCTTGCATAAATCACTAACTGGAAGCAGTGATTGATCTCCAGAGACGGAAGCTGGACGCTGTCTATTATTATATGAGGAGCTTGGCAGCCAGCAATCCCATCCTGACGGCAAGAGAATCTCTGGTTTCTTTGTTTGATGAAGTGAGAAAAAAGGTAACATTGACATGTTTTATGTCTGGTCTAAAATACTAAAAAGTCTGTACCATGATGTCACGTACTTGACTCTTCACTTCCTTAACAATAATATTGACAGGTTACAAGACAATGGCATGGCTATTGTAATTTCTAGAACAATTTTAAAGTTTTAATTTGAAGCATCCTCTTACAAATATACAAATGTGATCCTTAGATATGTTCAACAGATATTCAAATGTGATCCTTAGACTTCTGTGTTCAAATATACAACTTGATCCTTAGACTTGTTTAAACAATCAGGAGATACAGTGACCAATGGCCTTGTATTAAACAATCAGGAGACAGTGACCAATGGCCTTGTATTAAACAATCAGGAGACAAGAGTGACCAATGGCCTTGTATTAAACAATCAGGAGACAAGAGTGACCAGTGGCCTTGTATTAAACAATCAGGAGATAAGAGTGACCAATGGCCTTGTATTAAACAATCAGGAGATAAGAGTGACCAATGGCCTTGTATTAAACAATCAGGAGATAAGAGTGACCAATGGCCTTGTATTAAACAATCAGGAGATAAGAGTGACAATGTTTTTTCCCCTATGTTAATGTAACATGCACATTTGATGAATGAAAGATAAGTGATTGAAAGGGCCGAATGTAAGATGGGCCTGCGTGCCAAATTTGTTACCCTTTTAAAATAAAGTTTGTTTGTTCGTTCGTACGTTCTCTCTCTCTCTCTCTCTCTCTCTCTCTCTCTCTCTCTCTCTCTCTCTCTCTCTCTCTCTCTCTCTCTCTCTCTCTCTCTGTCTCTGTCTCTCTCTCTCTCTCTCTCTCTCTCTCTCTCTCTCTCTCTCTCTCTCTCTCTCTCTCTTAGAGAGACTAATTTATAAAAACATAAGTTAATGTCTCTCTTAGTTTTCACCACTCTTAAAGCATTTTTAAATCGTCTGTTGATGAGGATGTAACAACTCTGATTTTTGATCGATCTTCTTGAGAGAATTCTTCCATGTCCACAATCTTGCTGGATGTTGCTTCCAATAATCATATCATGCTCTTTTGCCCATTGTTCAAGCTTGACTCCTCTTGCCTGACACTCCCTTAGTCCATAGTTACCTACAAAACACTACTGCCTATTAAAAGAGACAGAGAGAGAATGAATGATGAACGAATGAGAGGAAGCTAACCACTCCAGAAATTATCACAAGTAAATACACGCAGTGATTGTAAATAAGGAATTGATCATTACAGACAGAAGTCGGTGTGGCCAAAAGGAAACCGCCAGTGGTGAGTTAGGGGGTTCATTCCCCCACACCAAATTTAGTTGGACTCAAGACGTTGATGTGACATTAAGAAAGCAATGGTAAACTGCTGAACTTAAAATTACTTAGAAATTTACCCTGGGGTTGATCGCAAAGGACATGCAACAATAATTAAATGGTGTGATGTTTGAGAGGGTACTTCTACATCGTATTTCTCATATTTTACTTATTCAATGTCTGCCTAGGTTGATGTTGTTGAAAAGAAAAGATTTGAGGAGAGGCGGCAGAGACAGGCTCTCAAGCGTAAAAGACAAAGTCGAGGGCCTCGAGTTGAAATCTGGATTATGCCAGATGGGACCAGTACACAAGATAGAGTAAGAGAGGATGATGACGATGATGAAGATCTTAGTTCATTATCAGCCATAGAGGTAGGATATGGGATTATATTAGATATTTACATAACTATTAACCGTTCTCATTGTAATAGATCCCTGTTTAACTTTCTTCCTGTCATATCACAGCACTGTATAACTTTCTTCCTGTCATATCACTGTATAACTTTCTTGTTACCATATCACTGTATAACTTTCTTCCTATGACATCACTGTATAACTTCCATCCTATCACATCACTGTATAACTTTCTTCCTGTCACATCACTGTATAACTTCCATCCTATCACATCACTGTATAACTTTCTTCCTATCACATCACTGTATAACTTCCATCCTATCACATCACTGTATAACTTTCTTCCTGTCACATCACTGTATAACTTCCATCCTATCACATCACTGTATAGCTCCCATCCTATCACATCACTGTATAACTTCCATCCTATCACATCACTGTATAACTTCCATCCTATCACATCACTGTATAACTTCCATCCTGTCACATCACTGTATACCTTCCATCCTATCACATCACTGTATAGCTTCCATCCTGTCACATCACTGTATATCTTTCTTCCTATCACATCACTGTATAACTTCCATCCTATCACATCACTGTATAACTTCCATCCTGTCACATCACTGTATAACCTTCCATCCTATCACATCACTGTATAACTTCCATCCTATCACATCACTGTATAACTTCCATCCTATCACATCACTGTATAACTTCCATCCTATCACATCACTGTATAACTTCCATCCTATCACATCACTGTATAAATTCCATCCTGTGACATCACTGTATAGCTTCCATCCTATCACATCACTGTATAACTTCCATCCTATGACATCACTGTATAACTTCCATCCTATCACATCACTGTATAAATTCCATCCTATGACATCACTGTATAACTTCCATCCTATCACATCACTGTATAAATTCCATCCTATGACATCACTGTATAACTTCCATCCTATCACATCACTGTATAAATTCCATCCTGTGACATCACTGTATAATTTCCATCCTATCACATCACTGTAAAATTTCCATCCTATCACATCACTGTATAACTTCCATCCTATCACATCACTGTATAAATTCCATCCTGTCACATCACTGTATAACTTCCATCCTATGACATCACTGTATAACTTCCATCTTATCACATCACTGTATAACTTCCATCCTTTCACATCACTGTATAACTTCCATCCTATGACATCACTGTATAATTTCCATCCTATGACATCACTGTACAACTTCCATCCTATCACATCACTGTATAACTTCCATTCTATCACATCACTGTATAACTTCCACCCTGTCACACCACTGTATATCTTTCTTCCTGTCACATCACTGTATAACTTCCATCCTATCACATCACTGTATAACTTCCATCCTATCACATCACTGTATAACTTCCATCCTGTCACATCACTGTATATCTTTCTTCCTATCACATCACTGTATAACTTCCATCCTATCACATCACTGTATAACTTCCATCCTATCACATCACTGTATAACTTCCATCCTATCACATCACTGTATAACTTCCATCCTGTCACATCACTGTATATCTTTCTTCCTATCACATCACTGTATTGCTTCCATCCTATCACATCACTGTATAACTTCCATCCTATCACATCACTGTATAGCTTCCATCCTACCACATCACTGTATAACTTCCATCCTATCACATCACTGTATAACTTCCATCCTATGACATCACTGTATAACTTCCATCCTATCACATCACTGTATAACTTCCATCCTATGACATCACTGTATAACTTCCATCCTATGACATCACTGCATAACTTCCATCCTATCACATCACTGTATAACTTCCATCCTATCACATCACTGTATAACTTCCATCCTATGACATCACTGTATAACTTCCATCCTATGACATCACTGTATAACTTCCATCCTATCACATCACTGTATAACTTCCATCTTATGACATCACTGTATAACTTCCATCCTATGACATCACTGTATAACTTCCATCCTATCACATCACTGTATAACTTCCATCCTATGACATCACTGTATAACTTCCATCCTATCACATCACTGTATAACTTCCATCCTATCACATCACTGTATAAATTCCATCCTGTGACATCACTGTATAAATTCCATCCTGTGACATCACTGTATAATTTCCATCCTATCACATCACTGTATAACTTCCATCCTATCACATCACTGTATAACTTCCATCCTATGACATCACTGTATAACTTCCATCTTATCACATCACTGTATAACTTCCATCCTTTCACATCACTGTATAACTTCCATCCTATGACATCACTGTATAATTTCCATCCTATGACATCACTGTACAACTTCCATCCTATCACATCACTGTATAACTTCCATCCTATGACATCACTGTATAACTACCTTCCTGTCACATCACTGTATAACTTCCATCCTATGACATCACTGTATAACTATCTTCCTGTCACATCACTGTATAAATTCCCATCCTGTGACATCACTGTATAATTTCCATCCTTTCACATCACTGTATAACTTCCATCCTGTCACATCACTGTATAACTTTCCATCCTATGACATCACTGTATAACTATCTTCATGTCACATCACTGTATAACTTCCATCCTATGACATCACTGTATAACTATCTTCCTGTCACATCACTGTATAACTTCCATCCTGTCACATCACTGTACAACTTCCATCCTATGACATCACTGTATAACTATCTTCCTGTCACATCACTGTATAACTTCCATCCTATCACATCACTGTATAACTTCCATCCTATCACATCACTGTATAACTTCCATCCTGTCACATCACTGTATACCTTCCATCCTATCACATCACTGTATAGCTTCCATCCTGTCACATCACTGTATATCTTTCTTCCTATCACATCACTGTATAACTTCCATCCTATCACATCACTGTATAACTTCCATCCTGTCACATCACTGTATACCTTCCATCCTATCACATCACTGTATAACTTCCATCCTATCACATCACTGTATAACTTCCATCCTATCACATCACTGTATAACTTCCATCCTATCACATCACTGTATAACTTCCATCCTATCACATCACTGTATAAATTCCATCCTGTGACATCACTGTATAGCTTCCATCCTATCACATCACTGTATAACTTCCATCCTATGACATCACTGTATAACTTCCATCCTATCACATCACTGTATAAATTCCATCCTATGACATCACTGTATAACTTCCATCCTATCACATCACTGTATAAATTCCATCCTATGACATCACTGTATAACTTCCATCCTATCACATCACTGTATAAATTCCATCCTGTGACATCACTGTATAATTTCCATCCTATCACATCACTGTATAATTTCCATCCTATCACATCACTGTATAACTTCCATCCTATCACATCACTGTATAAATTCCATCCTGTCACATCACTGTATAACTTCCATCCTATGACATCACTGTATAACTTCCATCTTATCACATCACTGTATAACTTCCATCCTTTCACATCACTGTATAACTTCCATCCTATGACATCACTGTATAATTTCCATCCTATGACATCACTGTACAACTTCCATCCTATCACATCACGTATAACTTCCATTCTATCACATCACTGTATAACTTCCACCCCTGTCACACCACTGTATATCTTTCTTCCTGTCACATCACTGTATAACTTCCATCCTATCACATCACTGTATAACTTCCATCCTATCACATCACTGTATAACTTCCATCCTGTCACATCACTGTATATCTTTCTTCCTATCACATCACTGTATAACTTCCCATCCTATCACATCACTGTATAACTTCCATCCTATCACATCACTGTATAACTTCCATCCTATCACATCACTGTATAACTTCCATCCTGTCACATCACTGTATATCTTTCTTCCTATCACATCACTGTATTGCTTCCATCCTATCACATCACTGTATAACTTCCATCCTATCACATCACTGTATAGCTTCCATCCTACCACATCACTGTATAACTTCCATCCTATCACATCACTGTATAACTTCCATCCTATGACATCACTGTATAACTTCCATCCTATGACATCACTGTATAACTTCCATCCTATGACATCACTGTATAACTTCCATCCTATGACATCACTGTATAACTTCCATCCTATCACATCACTGTATAACTTCCATCCTATCACATCACTGTTTAACTTCCATCCTATGACATCACTGTATAACTTCCATCCTATCACATCACTGTATAACTTCCATCTTATGACATCACTGTATAACTTCCATCCTATGACATCACTGTATAACTTCCATCCTATCACATCACTGTATAACTTCCATCCTATGACATCACTGTATAACTTCATCCTATCACATCACTGTATAACTTCCATCCTATCACATCACTGTATAAATTCCATCCTGTGACATCACTGTATAATTTCCATCCTATCACATCACTGTATAACTTCCATCCTATCACATCACTGTATAACTTCCATCCTATGACATCACTGTATAACTTCCATCTTATCACATCACTGTATAACTTCCATCCTTTCACATCACTGTATAACTTCCATCCTATGACATCACTGTATAATTTCCATCCTATGACATCACTGTACAACTTCCATCCTATCACATCACTGTATAACTTCCATCCTATGACATCACTGTATAAATATCTTCCTGTCACATCACTGTATAACTTCCATCCTATGACATCACTGTATAACTATCTTCCTGTCACATCACTGTATAAATTCCATCCTGTGACATCACTGTATAATTTCCATCCTTTTCACATCACTGTATAACTTCCATCCTGTCACATCACTGTATAACTTCCATCCTATGACATCACTGTATACACTATCTTCATGTCACATCACTGTATAACTTCCATCCTATGACATCACTGTATAACTATCTCCTGTCACATCACTGTATAACTTCCATCCTGTCACATCACTGTACAACTTCCATCCTATGACATCACTGTATAACTATCTTTCCTGTCACATCACTGTATAACTTCCATCCTATGACATCACTATATAACTATCTTCCTGTCACATCACCTGTATAACTTCCATCCTATGACATCACTGTATAACTATCTTCCTGTCACATCACTGTATAACTTCCATCCTGTCACATCACTGTATAACTATCTTCCTATCACATCACTGTATAACTTCCATTCCTATCACATCACTGTATAGCTTCCATCCTATCACATCACTGTATAGCTTCATCCTACCACATCACTGTATAACTTCCATCCTATCACATCACTGTATAACTTCCATCCTAAGACATCACTGATATAACTTCCAATCCCTATCACATCACTGTATAACATCCATCCTATGACATCACTGTATAATTTCCATCCTATGACATAATGTATAACTTCCATCCTATCACATCACTGTATAACTTCCATCCTATCACATCACTGTATAACTTCCACCCTGTTACATCACTGTATATCTTTCTTCCTGTCACATCACTGTATAACTTCCATCCTATCACATCACTGTATAACTTCCATCCTATCACATCACTGTATAACTTCCATCCTGTCACATCACTGTATATCTTTCTTCCTGTCACATCACTGTATAACTTCCATCCTATGACATCACTGTATAACTATCTTCCTGTCACATCACTGTATAACTTCCATCCTGTCACATCACTGTATAACTTCCATCCTATGACATCACTGTATAACTATCTTCATGTCACATCACTGTATAACTTCCATCCTATGACATCACTGTATAACTATCTTCCTGTCACATCACTGTATAACTTCCATCCTGTCACATCACTGTATAACTTCCATCCTATGACATCACTGTATAACTATCTTCCTGTCACATCACTGTATAACTTCCATCCTATGACATCACTGTATAACTATCTTCCTGTCACATCACTGTATAACTTCCATCCTATGACATCACTGTATAACTATCTTCCTGTCACATCACTGTATAACTTCCATCCTGTCACATCACTGTATAACTATCTTCCTATCACATCACTGTATAACTTCCATCCTATCACATCACTGTATAACTTCCATCCTAAGACATCACTGTATAACTTCCATCCTATCACATCACTGTATAACTTCCATCCTATCACATCACTGTATAACTTCCATCCTATCACATCACTGTATAACTTCCATCCTATCACATCACTGTATAAATTTCATCCTGTGACATCACTGTATAATTTCCATCCTATCACATCACTGTATAACTTCCATCCTATCACATCACTATATAACTTCCATCCTATGACATCACTGTATAACTTCCATCTTATCACATCACTGTATAACTTCCATCCTTTCACATCACTGTATAACTTCCATCCTATGACATCACTGTATAATTTCCATCCTATGACATCACTGTACAACTTCCATCCTATCACATCACTGTATAACTTCCATCCTATGACATCACTGTATAAATATCTTCCTGTCACATCACTGTATAACTTCCATCCTATGACATCACTGTATAACTATCTTCCTGTCACATCACTGTATAAATTCCATCCTGTGACATCACTGTATAATTTCCATCCTTTCACATCACTGTATAACTTCCATCCTGTCACATCACTGTATAACTTCCATCCTATGACATCACTGTATAACTATCTTCATGTCACATCACTGTATAACTTCCATCCTATGACATCACTGTATAACTATCTTCCTGTCACATCACTGTATAACTTCCATCCTGTCACAATCACTGTACAACTTCCATCCTATGACATCACTGTATAACTATCTTCCCTGTCACATCACTGTATAACTTCCATCCTATGACATCACTGTATAACTATCTTCCTGTCACATCACTGTATAACTTCCATCCTATCACATCACTGCATAACTTCCATCCTATCACATCACTGTATAACTTCCATCCTGTCACATCACTGTATATCTTTCTTCCTGTCACATCACTGTATAACTTCCATCCTATGACATCACTGTATAACTTCCATCCTATGACATCACTGTATAACTATCTTCCTGTCACATCACTGTATAACTTCCATCTGTCACATCACTGTATAACTTCCATCCTATGACATCACTGTATAACTATCTTCATGTCACATCACTGTATAACTTCCATCCTATGACATCACTGTATAACTATCTTCCTGTCACATCACTGTATAACTTCCATCCTGTCACATCACTGTACAACTTCCATCCTATGACATCACTGTATAACTATCTTCCTGTCACATCACTGTATAACTTCCATCCTATGACATCACTGTATAACTATCTTCCTGTCACATCACTGTATAACTTCCATCCTGTCACATCACTGTATAACTATCTTCCTATCACATCACTGTATAACTTCCATCCTATCACATCACTGTATAACTTCCATCCTAAGACATCACTGTATAACTTCCATCCTATCACATCACTGTATAACTTCCATCCTATGACATCACTGTATAACTTCCATCCTATGACATCACTGTATAACTTCCATTCTATGACATCATTGTATAACTTCCATCCTATCACATCACTGTATAACTTCCATCCTATGACATCACTGTATAACTTCCATCCTATCACATCACTGTATAACTTCCATCCTATCACATCACTGTATAACTATCTTCATGTCACATCACTGTATAAACTTCCATCCTATGACATCACTGTAATAACTATCTTCCTGTCACATCACTGTATAACTTCCATCCTGTCACATCACTGTACAACTTCCATCCTATGACATCACTGTATAACTATCTTCCTGTCACATCACTGTATAACTTCCATCCTATGACATCACTGTATAACTATCTTCCTGTCACATCACTGTATAACTTCCATCCTATGACATCACTGTATAAACTATCTTCCTGTCACATCACTGTATAACTTCCATCCTGTCACATCACTGTATAACTATCTTCCTATCACATCACTGTATAACTTCCATCCTATCACATCACTGTATAGCTTCCATCCTATCACATCACTGTATAGCTTCCATCCTACCACATCACTGTATAACTTCCATCTTATCACATCACTGTATAACTTCCATCCTAAGACATCACTGTATAACTTCCATCCTATCACATCACTGTATAACATCCATCCTATGACATCACTGTATAATTTCCATCCTATGACATAATGTATAACTTCCATCCTATCACATCACTGTATAACTTCCATCCTATCACATCACTGTATAACTTCCACCCTGTTACATCACTGTATAATCTTTCTTCCTGTCACATCACTGTATAACTTCCATCCTATCACATCACTGTATAACTTCCATCCTATCACATCACTGTATAACTTCCATCCTGTCACATCACTGTATAACTTTCTTCCTGTCACATCACTGTATAACTTCCATCCTATGACATCACTGTATAACTTCCATCCTGTCACATCACTGTATAACTTCCATCCTGTCACATCACTGTATAACTTCCATCCTGTCACATCACTGTATAACTTCCATCCTATCACATCACTGTATAACTATCTTCATGTCACATCACTGTATAACTTCCATCCTATGACATCACTGTATAACTATCTTCCTGTCCACATCACTGTATAACTTCCATCCTGTCACATCACTGTATAACTTCCATCCTATGACATCACTGTATAACTATCTTCCTGTCACATCACTGTATAACTTCCATCCTATGACATCACTGTATAACTTTCTTCCTGTCACATCACTGTATAACTTCCATCCTATGACATCACTGTATAACTATCTTCCTGTCACATCACTGTATAACTTCCATCCTGTCACATCACTGTATAACTATCGTCCTATCACATCACTGTATAACTTCCATCCTATCACATCACTGTATAACTTCCATCCTAAGACATCACTGTATAACTTCCATCCTATCACATCACTGTATAACTTCCATCCTATCACATCACTGTATAACTTCCATCCTATCACATCACTGTATAACTTCCATCCTATCACATCACTGTATAAATTCCATCCTGTGACATCACTGTATAATTTCCATCCTATCACATCACTGTATAACTTCCATCCTATCACATCACTGTATAACTTCCATCCTATGACATCACTGTATAACTTCCATCTATCACATCACTGTATAACTTCCATCCTTTCACATCACTGTATAACTTCCATCCTGATGACATCACTGTATAATTTCCATCCTATGACATCACTGTACAACTTCCATCCTATCACATCACTGTATAACTTCCATCCTATGACATCACTGTATAACTTCCATCCTGTCACATCACTGTATAACTTCCATCCTATGACATCACTGTATAACTATCCTTCATGTCACATCACTTGTATAACTTCCATCCTATGACATCACTGTATAACTATCTTCCTGTCACATCACTGTATAACTTCCATCCTGTCACATCACTGTACAACTTCCATCCTATGACATCACTGTATAACTATCTTCCTGTCACATCACTGTATAACTTCCATCCTATGACATCACTGTATAAACTATCTTCCTGTCACATCACTGTATAACTTCCATCCTATCACATCACTGCATAACTTCCATCCTATCACATCACTGTATAACTTCCATCCTGTCACATCACTGTATATCTTTCTTCCTGTCACATCACTGTATAAACTTCCATCCTATGACATCACTGTATAACTTCCATCCTATGACATCACTGTATAACTTATCTTCCTGTCACATCACTGTATAACTTCCATCCTGTCACATCACTGTATAACTTCCATCCTATGACATCACTGTATAACTATCTTCATGTCACATCACTGTATAACTTCCATCCTATGACATCACTGTATAACTATCTTCCTCTCACATCACTGTATAACCTTCCATCCTGTCACATCACTGTATAACTAACTTCCTATCACATCACTGTATAACTTCCATCCTATCACATCACTGTATAACTTCCATCCTAGACATCACTGTATAACTTCCATCCTATCACATCACTGTATAACTTCCATCCTATCACATCACTGTATAACTTCCATCCTATGCACATCACTGTATAACTTCCATCCTATCACATCACTGTATAAACTTCCATCCTATCACATCACTGTATAACTTCCATCCTATGACATCACTGTATAACTTCCATCCTGTCACATCACTGTATAACTTCCATCCTGTCACATCACTGTATAACTTCCATCCTGTGCACATCACTGTATAACTTCCATCCTATCACATCACTGTATAACTTCCATCCTATGACATCACTGTATAACTTCCATCCTATACATCACTGTATAGCTCCATCCTATCACATCACTGTATAACTTCCATCCTATCACATCACTGTATAACTTCCATCCTTTCACATCACTGTATAACTTCCCATCCTAGTGACATCACTGTATAACTTTCCATCCTATGACATCACTGTATAACTTCCATCCTATGACATCACTGTATAACTTCTTCCTGTCACATCACTGTATAACTTCCATCCTTCACATCACTGTATAACTTCCATCCTATGACATCACCTGTATAACTATCTTCCTGTCACATCACTGTATAACTTCCATCCTATGACATCACTGTATAACTATCTTCCTGTCACATCACTGTATAAACTTCCATCCTGTCACATCACTGTATAACTATCCTTCCTATCACATCACTGTATAACTTCCATCCTATCACATCACTGTATAACTTCCATCCTAAGACATCACTGTATAACTTCCATCCTATCACATCACTGTATAACTTCCATCCTATGCACATCACTGTATAACTTCCATCCTATGCACATCACTGTATAACTTCCATCCTATCGACATCACTTGTATAACTTCCATCCTATCACATCACTGTATAACTTCCATCCTATGCACATCACTGTATAACTTCCATCCTATCACATCACTGTATAACTTCCATCCTATCACATCACTGTATAAATTCCATCCTATCACATCACTGTATAACTTCCATCCTATGACATCACTGTATAACTTCCATCATATCACATCACTGTATAACTTCCATTCCTAGTCACATCACTGTATATCTTTCCTCCTATCACATCACTGTATAACTTCCAATCACTATGACATCACTGTATAACTTCCATCCTGTGCACATCACTGTATAACTTCCATCCTATGACATCAACTATAACGTATCTTCCTGTCACTCACTGTATAACTTCCATCCTGTCACATCACTGTATAACTATCTTCCTGTCACAGTCACTGTATAACTTCCATCCTATCACAATCACTGTATAACTATCTTCCTGTCTACATCACTGTATAACTTCCATCCTGTCACATCACTGTATAACTTCCATCCTATGACATCACTGTATAACTATCTTCCTATGTCACATCACTGTATAACTTCCATTCCTATTGACATCACTGTATAACTTCCATCCTATCACATCACTGTATAACTTCCATCCTATGACATCACTGTATAACTTTCTTCCTGTCACATCACTGTATAACTTCCATCCTATCACATCACTGTATAACTTCCATCCTATCACATCACTGTATAACTTCCATCCTGTCACATCACTGTATATCTTTCTTCCTGTCACATCACTGTATAACTTCCATCCTATGACATCACTGTATAACTTCCATCCTATGACATCACTGTATAACTATCTTCCTGTCACATCACTGTATAACTTCCATCCTGTCACATCACTGTATAACTTCCATCCTATGACATCACTGTATAACTATCTTCATGTCGACATCACTGTATAACTTCCATCCTATGACATCACTGTATAACTATCTTCCTGTCACATCACTGTATAACTTCCATCCTGTCACATCACTGTATAACTTCCATCCTATGACATCACTGTATAACTATCATCCTGTCACATCACTGTATAACTTCCATCCTATGAGCATCACTGTATAACTATCTTCCTGTCACATCACTGTAATAACTTCCATCCTATGACATCACTGTATAACTATCTTCTGTCACATCCACTGTATAACTTCCATCCTGTCACATCACTGTAATAACTATCTTCCTATCACATCACTGTATAACTTCCATCTACTATCACATCACTGTATAACTTCCATCCTAAGACATCACTGTATAACTTCCATCCTATCACATCACTGTATAACTTCCATCCTATCACATCACTGTATAACTTCCCATCCTATCACAGTCACTGTATAACTTCCATCCTATCACATCACTGTATAAATTCCAATCCGTGTGACATCCACTGTATAATTTCCATCCTATCACATCACTGTATAACTTCCATCCTATCACATCACTATATAACTTCCATCCTATGACATCACTGTATAACTTCCATCTTACACATCACTGTATAACTTCCATCCTTTCACATCACTGTATAATTTCCATCCTATGACATCACTGTCATAATTTCCATCCTATGACATCACTGTACAACTTCCAATCCTATCACATCACTGTATAACTTCCAATCCTATGACATTCACTGTATAACTATCTTCCTGTCACATCACTGTAAACTTCCATCCTGTCACATCACTGTATAACTTCCATCCTATGACATCACTGTATAACTATCTTCATGTCACATCACTGTATAACTTCATCCTATGACATCACTGTATAACTATCTTCCTGTCACATCACTGTATAACTTTCCATCCTGTCACATCACTGTATAACTTCCATCCTATGACATCACTGTATACGTATCTTCCTGTCACATCACTGTATAACTTCCATCCTATGACATCACTGTATACCTATCTTCCTGTCACATCACTGTCATAACTTCCATCCTGTCACATCACTGTATAACTATCTTCCTATCACATCACTGTATAACTTCCATCCTATCACTATCACTGTATAACTTCCATCCTAAGACATCACTGTATAACTTCCATCCTATCACATCACTGTATAACTTCCATCCTATGACATCACTGTATAACTATCTTCCTGTCACATCACTGTATAACTTCCATCCTGTCACATCACTGTATAACTTCCATCCTATGACATCACTGTATAACTATCTTCATGTCACATCACTGTATAACTTCCATCCTATGACATCACTGTATAACTATCTTCCTGTCACATCACTGTATAACTTCCATCCTGTCACATCACTGTATAACTTCCATCCTATGACATCACTGTATAACTATCTTCCTGTCACATCACTGTATAACTTCCATCCTATGACATCACTGTATAACTATCTTCCTGTCACATCACTGTATAACTTCCATCCTGTCACATCACTGTATAACTATCTTCCTATCACATCACTGTATAACTTCCATCCTATCACATCACTGTATAACTTCCATCCTAAGACATCACTGTATAACTTCCATCCTATCACATCACTGTATAACTTCCATCCTATGACATCACTGTATAACTTCCATCCTATGACATCACTGTATAACTTCCATTCTATGACATCATTGTATAACTTCCATCCTATCACATCACTGTATAACTTCCATCCTATCACATCACTGTATAACTTCCATCCTATCACATGACTGTATAACTTCCATCCTATCACATCACTGTATAACTATCTTCATGTCACATCACTGTATAACTTCCATCCTATGACATCACTGTATAACTATCTTCCTGTCACATCACTGTATAACTTCCATCCTGTCACATCACTGTACAACTTCCATCCTATGACATCACTGTATAACTATCTTCCTGTCACATCACTGTATAACTTCCATCCTATGACATCACTGTATAACTATCTTCCTGTCACATCACTGTATAACTTCCATCCTATGACATCACTGTATAACTATCTTCCTGTCACATCACTGTATAACTTCCATCCTGTCACATCACTGTATAACTATCTTCCTATCACATCACTGTATAACTTCCATCCTAACACATCACTGTATAGCTTCCATCCTATCACATCACTGTATAGCTTCCATCCTACCACATCACTGTATAACTTCCATCCTATCACAATCCTGTATAACTTCCATCCTAAGACATCACTGTATAACTTCCATCCTATCACATCACTGTATAACATCCATCCTATGACATCACTGTATAATTTCCATCCTATGACATAATGTATAACTTCCATCCTATCACATCACTGTATAACTTCCATCCTATCACATCACTGTATAACTTCCACCCTGTTACATCACTGTATATCTTTCTTCCTGTCACATCACTGTATAACTTCCATCCTATCACATCACTGTATAACTTCCATCCTATCACATCACTGTATAACTTCCATCCTGTCACATCACTGTATATCTTTCTTCCTGTCACATCACTGTATAACTTCCATCCTATGACATCACTGTATAACTTCCATCCTATGACATCACTGTATAACTATCTTCCTGTCACATCACTGTATAACTTCCATCCTGTCACATCACTGTATAACTTCCATCCTATGACATCACTGTATAACTATCTTCATGTCACATCACTGTATAACTTCCATCCTATGACATCACTGTATAACTATCTTCCTGTCACATCACTGTATAACTTCCATCCTGTCACATCACTGTATAACTTCCATCCTATGACATCACTGTATAACTATCTTCCTGTCACATCACTGTATAACTTCCATCCTATGACATCACTGTATAACTATCTTCCTGTCACATCACTGTATAACTTCCATCCTATGACATCACTGTATAACTATCTTCCTGTCACATCACTGTATAACTTCCATCCTGTCACATCACTGTATAACTATCTTCCTATCACATCACTGTATAACTTCCATCCTATCACATCACTGTATAACTTCCATCCTAAGACATCACTGTATAACTTCCATCCTATCACATCACTGTATAACTTCCATCCTATCACATCACTGTATAACTTCCATCCTATCACATCACTGTATAACTTCCATCCTATCACATCACTGTATAAATTCCATCCTGTGACATCACTGTATAATTTCCATCCTATCACATCACTGTATAACTTCCATCCTATCACATCACTGTATAACTTCCATCCTATGACATCACTGTATAACTTCCATCTTATCACATCACTGTATAACTTCCATCCTTTCACATCACTGTATAACTTCCATCCTATGACATCACTGTATAATTTCCATCCTATGACATCACTGTACAACTTCCATCCTATCACATCACTGTATAACTTCCATCCTATGACATCACTGTATAAATATCTTCCTGTCACATCACTGTATAACTTCCATCCTATGACATCACTGTATAACTATCTTCCTGTCACATCACTGTATAAATTCCATCCTGTGACATCACTGTATAATTTCCATCCTTTCACATCACTGTATAACTTCCATCCTGTCACATCACTGTATAACTTCCATCCTATGACATCACTGTATAACTATCTTCATGTCACATCACTGTATAACTTCCATCCTATGACATCACTGTATAACTATCTTCCTGTCACATCACTGTATAACTTCCATCCTGTCACATCACTGTACAACTTCCATCCTATGACATCACTGTATAACTATCTTCCTGTCACATCACTGTATAACTTCCATCCTATGACATCACTGTATAACTATCTTCCTGTCACATCACTGTATAACTTCCATCCTATCACATCACTGCATAACTTCCATCCTATCACATCACTGTATAACTTCCATCCTGTCACATCACTGTATATCTTTCTTCCTGTCACATCACTGTATAACTTCCATCCTATGACATCACTGTATAACTTCCATCCTATGACATCACTGTATAACTATCTTCCTGTCACATCACTGTATAACTTCCATCCTGTCACATCACTGTATAACTTCCATCCTATGACATCACTGTATAACTATCTTCATGTCACATCACTGTATAACTTCCATCCTATGACATCACTGTATAACTATCTTCCTGTCACATCACTGTATAACTTCCATCCTGTCACATCACTGTATAACTTCCATCCTATGACATCACTGTATAACTATCTTCCTGTCACATCACTGTATAACTTCCATCCTATGACATCACTGTATAACTATCTTCCTGTCACATCACTGTATAACTTCCATCCTGTCACATCACTGTATAACTATCTTCCTATCTCATCACTGTATAACTTCCATCCTATCACATCACTGTATAACTTCCATCCTAAGACATCACTGTATAACTTCCATCCTATCACATCACTGTATAACTTCCATCCTATGACATCACTGTATAACTTCCATCCTATGACATCACTGTATAACTTCCATTCTATGACATCATTGTATAACTTCCATCCTATCACATCACTGTATAACTTCCATCCTATGACATCACTGTATAACTTCCATCCTATCACATCACTGTATAACTTCCATCCTATCACATCACTGTATAAATTCCATCCTGTGACATCACTGTATAATTTCCATCCTATCACATCACTGTATAACTTCCATCCTATGACATCACTGTATAACTTCCATCCTATCACATCACTGTATAGCTCCCATCCTATCACATCACTGTATAACTTCCATCCTATCACATCACTGTATAACTTCCATCCTTTCACATCACTGTATAACTTCCATCCTATGACATCACTGTATAATTTCCATCCTATGACATCACTGTACAACTTCCATCCTATCACATCACTGTATAACTTCCATCCTATCACATCACTGTATAACTTCCACCCTATCACATCACTGTATAACTTCCATCCTGTCACATCACTGTATATCTTTCTTCCTGTCACATCACTGTATAACTTCCATCCTATCACATCACTGTATAACTTCCATCCTATCACATCACTGTATAACTTCCATCCTATCACATCACTGTATAACTTCCATCCTGTCACATCACTGTATATCTTTCTTCCTATCACATGACTGTATATCTTTCTTCCAATCACATCACTGTATAACTTCCATCCTATCACATCACTGTATAACTTCCATCCTATGACATCACTGTATAACTTCCATCCTATCACATCACTGTATAACTTCCATCCTATCACATCACTGTATAACTTCCATCCTATCACATCACTGTATAACTTCCATCCTGTCACATCACTGTATATCTTTCTTCCTATCACATGACTGTATATCTTTCTTCCAATCACATCACTGTATAACTTCCATCCTATCACATCACTGTATAACTTCCATCCTATGACATCACTGTATAACTTCCATCCTATCACATCACTGTATAACTTCCATCCTATCACATCACTGTATATCTTTCTTCCTATCACATCACTGTATAACTTCCATCCTATGACATCACTGTATAACTTCCATCCTGTGACATCACTGTATAACTTCCAACCTATGACATAACTATAACTATCTTCCTGTCACTCACTGTATAACTTCCATCCTGTCACATCACTGTATAACTATCTTCCTGTCACATCACTGTATAACTTCCATCCTATCACATCACTGTATAACTATCTTCCTGTCACATCACTGTATAACTTCCATCCTGTCACATCACTGTATAACTTCCATCCTATGACATCACTGTATAACTATCTTCCTGTCACATCACTGTATAACTTCTATCCTATGACATCACTGTATAACTATCTTCCTGTCACATCACTGTATAACTTCCATCCTATGACATCACTGTATAACTATCTTCCTGTCACATCACTGTATAACTTCCATCCTATGACATCACTGTATAACTATCTTCTTATCACATCACTGTATAACTTCCATCCTATGACATCACTGTATAACTATCTTCCTGTCACATCACTGTATAACTTCCATCCTATCACATCACTGTATAACTATCTTCCTATCACATCACTGTATAACTTCCATCCTATCACATCACTGTATAACTTCCATCCTGTCACATCACTGTATAACTTCCATCCTACCACATCACTGTATAACTTCCATCCTATGACATCACTGTATAACTTCCATCCTGTGACATCACTGTATAACTTCCAACCTATGACATCACTGTATAACTATCTTCCTGTCACATCACTGTATAACTTCCATCCTGTCACATCACTGTATAACTATCTTCCTGTCACATCACTGTATAACTTCCATCCTATCACATCACTGTATAACTATCTTCCTGTCACATCACTGTTTAACTTCCATCCTGTCACATCACTGTATAACTATCTTCCTGTCACATCACTGTATAACTTCCATATCTTCCTGTCACATCACTGTATAACTTCCATCCTATGACATCACTGTATAACTATCTTCCTGTCACATCACTGTATAACTTCCATCCTATGACATCACTGTATAACTTTCATCCTATGACATCACTGTATAACTATCTTCCTGTCACATCACTGTATAACTTCCATCCTATGACATCACTGTATAACTATCTTCCTGTCACATCACTGTATAACTTCCATCCTATGACATCACTGTATAACTATCTTCCTGTCACATCACTGTATAACTTCCATCCTGTCACATCACTGTATAACTTCCATCCTGTGACATCACTGTATAACTATCTTCATGTCACATCACTGTATAACTTCCATCCTGTGACATCACTGTATAACTATCTTCCTGTCACATCACTGTATAACTTCCATCCTGTCACATGACTGTATAACTTCCATCCTATGACATCACTGTATAACTATCTTCCTGTCACATCACTGTATAACTTCCATCCTTTGACATCACTGTATAACTATCTTCCTGTCACATCACTGTATAACTTCCATCCTATGACATCACTGTATAACTATCTTCCTGTCACATCACTGTATAACTTCCATCCTGTCACATCACTGTATAACTATCTTCCTATCACATCACTGTATAACTTCCATCCTATCACATCACTGTATAGCTTCCATCCTATCACATCACTGTATAGCTTCCATCCTATCACATCACTGTATAGCTTCCATCCTACCACATCACTGTATAACTTCCATCCTATCACATCACTGTATAACTTCCATCCTATGACATCACTGTATAACTTCCATCCTATGACATCATTGTATAACTTCCATCCTATCACATCACTGTATAACTTCCATCCTATCACATCACTGTATAACTTCCATCCTATGACATCACTGTATAACTTCCATCCTATGACATCATCGTATAACTTCCATCCTATCACATCACTGTATAACTTCCATCCTATCACATCACTGTATAACTTCCATCCTATGACATCACTGTATAACTTCCATCCTATGACATCATTGTATAACTTCCATCCTATCACATCACTGTATAACTTCCATCCTATCACATCACTGTATAACTTCCATCCTATCACATCACTGTATAACTTCCATCCTATCACATCACTGTATAAATTCCATCCTGTGACATCACTGTATAATTTCCATCCTATCACATCACTGTATAACTTCCATCCTATCACATCACTGTATAACTTCCATCCTATGACATCACTGTATAACTTCCATCTTATCACATCACTGTATAATTTCCATCCTATGACATCACTGTACAACTTCCATCCTATCACATCACTGTATAACTTCCATCCTATCACATCACTGTATAACTTCCACCCTGTCACATCACTGTATATCTTTCTTCCTGTCACATCACTGTATAACTTCCACCCTATCACATTACTGTATAACTTCCATCCTATCACATCACTGTATAACTTCCATCCTGTCACATCACTGTATAACTTTCATCTTATCACATCACTGTATAACTTCCATCCTATCACATCACTGTATAACTTCCATCCTGTCACATCACTGTATATCTTTCTTCCTATCACATCACTGTATAGCTTCCATCCTATCACATCACTGTATAACTTCCATCCTATCACATCACTGTATAACTTCCATCCTATCACATCACTGTATAACTTCCATCCTGTCACATCACTGTATATCTTTCTTCTTATCACATCACTGTATAACTTCCATCCTATCACATCACTGTATAACTTCCATCCTATCACATCTCTGTATAACTTCCATCCTATGACATCACTGTATAACTTCTATCCTATCACATCACTGTATAAATTCCATCCTATGACATCACTGTATAATTTCCATCCTATCACATCACTGTATAACTTCCATCCTATCACATCACTGTATAACTTCCATCCTATCACATCACTGTATAACTTCCATCCTATTACATCACTGTATAATTTCCATCCTATGACATCATGTATAACTTCCATCCTATCACATCACTGTATAACTTCCATCCTATCACATCACTGTATAACTTCCACCCTGTTACATCATTGTATATCTTTCTTCCTGTCACATCACTGTATAACTTCCATCCTATCACATCACTGTATAACTTCCATCCTATAACATCACTGTATAACTTCCATCCTGTCACATCACTGTATATCTTTCTTCCAATCACATCACTGTATAACTTCCATCCTATCACATCACTGTATAACTTCCATCCTATGACATCATTGTATAACTTCCATCCTATCACATCACTGTATAACTTCCATCCTATCACATCACTGTATATCTTTCTTCCTATCACATCACTGTATAACTTCCATCCTATGACATCACTGTATAACTTCCAACCTATGACATCACTATAACTATCTTCCTGTCACTCACTGTATAACTTCCATCCTGTCACATCACTGTATAACTATCTTCCTGTCACATCACTGTATAACTTCCATCCTATCACATCACTGTATAACTATCTTCCTGTCACATCACTGTATAACTTCCATCCTGTCACATCACTGTATAACTATCTTCCTGTCACATCACTGTATAACTATCTTCCTGTCACATCACTGTATAACTTCCATCCTGTCACATCGCTGTATAACTATCTTCCTGTCACATCACTGTATAACTTCCATCCTATCACATCACTGTATAACTTCCATCCTATGACATCATTGTATAACTTCCATCCTATCACATCACTGTATAACTTCCATCCTATCACATCACTGTATATCTTTCTTCCTATCACATCACTGTATAACTTCCATCCTATCACATCACTGTATAACTTCCATCCTATGACATCACTGTATAACTTCCATCCTATGACATCATTGTATAACTTCCATCTTATCACATCACTGTATAACTTCCATCCTATGACATCACTGTATAACTTCCATCCTATCACATCACTGTATAACTTCCATCCTATCACATCACTGTATAAATTCCATCCTGTGACATCACTGTATAATTTCCATTCTATCACATCACTGTTATAACTTCCATCCTATCACATCACTGTATAACTTCCATCCTATGACATCACTGTATAACTTCCATCCTATGACATCACTGTATAACTTCCATCCTTTCACATCACTGTATAAATTCCATCCTATGACATCACTGTATAATTTCCATCCTATGACATCACTGTACAACTTCCATCCTATCACATCACTGTATAACTTCCATCCTATCAAATCACTGTATAACTTCCACCCTGTCACATCACTGTATATCTTTATTCCTTTCACATCACTGTATAACTTCCATCCTATCACATCACTGTATAACTTCCATCCTATCACATCACTGTATAACTTCCATCCTGTCACATCACTGTATATCTTTCTTCCTATCACATCACTGTATAACTTCCATCCTATCACATCACGGTATAACTTCCATCCTATCACATTACTGTATAACTTCCATCCTATCACATCACTGTATAACTTCCATCCTGTCACATCACTGTATATCTTTCTTCCTATCACATCACTGTATAGCTTCCATCCTATCACATCACTGTATAACTTCCATCCTATCACATCACTGTATAACTTCCATCCTATCACATCACTGTATAACTTCCATCCTATCACATCACTGTATAACTTCCATCCTATCACATCACTGTATAACTTCCATCCTATCACATCACTGTATAACTTCCATCCTGTCACATCACTGTATATCTTTCTTCTTATCACATCACTGTATAACTTCCATCCTATCACATCACTGTATAACTTCCATCCTATCACATCACTGTATAACTTCCATCCTATCACATCACTGTATAACTTCCATCCTATCACATCACTGTATAAATTCCATCCTATGACATCACTGTATAATTTCCATCCTATCACATCACTGTATAACTTCCATCCTATCACATCACTGTATAACTTCCATCCTATGACATCACTGTATAACTTCCATCCTATCACATCACTGTATAACTTCCATCCTATCACATCACTGTATAACTTCCATCCTATGACATCACTGTATAATTTCCATCCTATGACATCATGTATAACTTCCATCCTATCACATCACTGTATAACTTCCATCCTATCACATCACTGTATAACTTCCATCCTGTTACATCACTGTATATCTTTCTTCCTGTCACATCACTGTATAACTTCCATCCTATCACATCACTGTATAACTTCCATCCTATCACATCACTGTATAACTTCCATCCTGTCACATCACTGTATATCTTTCTTCCAATCACATCACTGTATAACTTCCATCCTATAACATCACTGTATAACTTCCATCCTATGACATCACTGTATAACTTCCATCCTATCACATCACTGTATAACTTCCATCCTATCACATCACTGTATATCTTTCTTCCTTTCACATCACTGTATAACTTCCATCCTATGACATCACTGTATAACTTCCATCCTGTGACATCACTGTATAACTTCCAACCTATGACATCACTGTATAACTATCTTCCTGTCACATCACTGTATAACTTCTATCCTGTCACATCACTGTATAACTATCTTCCTGTCACATCACTGTATAACTTCCATCCTATCACATCACTGTATAACTATCTTCTTGTCACATCACTGTATAACTTCCATCCTGTCACATCACTGTATAACTATCTTCCTGTCACATCACTGTATAACTTCCATATCTTCCTGTCACATCACTGTATAACTTCCATCCTGTCACATCGCTGTATAACTATCTTCCTGTCACATCACTGTATAACTTCCATCCTATGACATCACTGTATAATTATCTTCCTGTCACATCACTGTATAACTTCCATCCTATGACATCACTGTATAACTTCCATCCTATGACATCACTGTATAACTATCTTCCTGTCACATCACTGTATAACTTCCATCCTATGACATCACTGTATAACTATCTTCCTGTCACATCACTGTATAACTTCCATCCTATGACATCACTGTATAACTATCTTCCTGTCACATCACTGTATAACTTCCATCCTGTCACATCACTGTATAACTTCCATCCTATGACATCACTGTATAAC
Organism: Cepaea nemoralis; assembly: GCA_014155875.1. Taxonomy (NCBI): domain Eukaryota; kingdom Metazoa; phylum Mollusca; class Gastropoda; order Stylommatophora; family Helicidae; genus Cepaea; species Cepaea nemoralis. The sequence continues at coordinate 139,493 of JACEFZ010004761.1, read as the reverse complement.
TATCTTCCTGTCACATCACTGTATAACTTCCATCCTATGACATCACTGTATAACTATCTTCCTGTCACATCACTGTATAACTTCCATCCTATGACATCACTGTATAACTATCTTCCTGTCACATCACTGTATAACTTCCATCCTATGACATCACTGTATAACTATCTTCCTGTCACATCACTGTATATCTTCCATCCTGTCACATCACTGTATAACTATCTTCCTGTCACATCACTGTATAACTTCCATCTATAACTTCCTGTTGCCAACCATCTGGGACTTTTCTTTCTTCCCCTACTATATTAAAAGTCTTGTTAGCCATCTAACTCCTGTTTTCCCACAGGCCTGAATAGCTTTTGTGGTTATTCCATCTGAACCCAATGATTTGTTTTTAGGACTTTTCTGTATAACTGCTTTGACTTCTGCAGGTATAAAATTTGGTTCTTGTTGTCCATGACTTTTAGGCACAAAAGTGAGGTTTTCTATGTTATGTGTTAGTTAGTTAGTCGACAGATCATCCTCATTGCACATCGAACCATTCAGTCCATAAGTGCTTGGATCCCCTCCTCAGAAAATCCCGCAGCGTGTAGCGGCTAACGACACCAGTTCTGTGTTGGTTTATCAATCTTCTTTGGCTTCCTGCGTAGTGTTCTTGTTTGGTCACCCCTCTTTTAATTTGCTGTTCTCGCAGTCTGGCCATGGTTGTAGATTCACAGTCATCACTTGGTTCACGCAAAAGTCTTACTTCTCGTAGAGCATTCAGAATGTCAGCCTGGTCCATGGCGCGTCCGCCTTCCACAGTAGCCTCACCTGTGAGCTTGTCAGCCCGCTCATTTCCTTGTACTCCCGCATGCCCTGGCACGAAGATGAAACTAATCTTTGCCAGCCGAGACGGCTCCAGAGGCAGCAACCATTCTCTTCGGATTGACCCTTCCTCTATCCTCTTGATCATGTTCATTGAGTCGCTAAGGAAACATGCCCTAGTGAATGTCTGTGTCTCGAGCCATGTTATTGCTTTACTTACTGCCATGACTTCCATGGTCAGGCTACTTGTGGTTTCAGTGAAAGCACCAGAGTCCTCCTTCACAATTCTCCCTCCGGCCCGAGCTGTAAAGGCCCATGAGCTTCTCACATGTCGGACGACCGACCCATCTGTGTAGATGAGAGCATCACCGTCTAGCGAATTCTCGAAAATCAATGCTTGTACTTCAGCCTCAACAGCAGCCGGATTGTCTTGTCTGCATTTTCTATCTAGTTGGATGCAAACTGAAAAGGATGTGCAGAAATCTGTTGGCACTTGCACCCACTCCTCGCCAGGTTCTAAGTCCTCAAATGAACACACCTGTTGAAGAATGTCTTCGGCTTGACCCATCCACGACCGTCCTCTTTTTAACCTGCAGCCCTTCACCTTCATAATTTCACTATACAGTGGATGTTGTGTGTTTGCGTTAACTCTGAGGTAGGCGCGTGCCCTGCAAACTTGTATTCTCTCTTCAATGGTTGGAAAATCAAGAAGGTAGCGCATCGCCCTGCATGCTGTATCTCTTGTACATCCAAGAATAATGCGCATAGCTTCATTCTGTATCCTTTCCATCCTTTCTATCTGCTTATGGCTGAGAGTCAGGATTGCATTGCATACTCCAAAACAGACATGACCAGCCCCTCGTACGGAAGACATAGATGGCGCTGCTCATAGTTTGCTGCCGCCATCACCCGCATCACAGCCAAACCCCGCTTGGCCTTTGTTATCACCTGGTCTATGTCCTCATTATAAGCAAGGCTTTGATCAAACCGTATTCCCAGGTAATTCATTGCCTGCGTTCTTTCCACCGTCTCTGAACACAGCTTTACAGTTGGTGTTGGAGTGTTGACAATATGATTATTCAACGAGAACCAAGTCACTGTTGCCTTTGTTGGGTTGACCATTGCCCCAGCTTCATCACACCAAGTACTTATGCGATTGAGTTCAGTTTGTAGTTCCACAGCAACCTGCTCTCTATCCTTACCCTGACGATACACTAAAACATCATTGGCATATGACAATGTCCTGCCAGGTCCAGTGATCTGCTCAATGGTGATTCTCACTGTGTAGGCATTGAACAGTACCGGAGACAATGGTGATTCCTGTAGTGGGCCAGGATATATTGTTGTTGGTTCCGAAGTCCAACTGCCACATCTAAAAACTACTTTCCGTTGGAAGAGGGCTGCAGCGATCCAACTAAGGGGGAATGGACTTACTTTTAGTTCAAGAAGCTGAAGCATTAAAAAATCCAATGGTACTCTGTTGTATGCGTCCTCAAGATCAATCGCTGCAGCAAAGGTTTAGCAATATGTTATATGTGGGGTTAAGTAGTTCTTGAAAGTATTCTGCCCACCTTGCTAGTCTTTGTTGTGGATTAAATATTGGTATACCTCTTTTGCTGTTTATGTTGGTGGTTGGGTTGTAGCATGCATCTCTGTTTCCCATTGTATTGACACGTTTATAAAATTCTATTAGATAGTCTTTGCTAAGAAGAGAAGTGGATGTCGTCAGGAAATAAAGGTGAAAAATGTCTCAATAACACAAAATAGAACGCTTGGCAAGCGAATTCATTACGTGGAAGTCCGAAGCTTGCTGAGTGGATGTTTGTCTACAGACTGACTATCCCTGGTTTGTGTGGGGAGCGGCTAGTGGCGAATGAAATGCCCAATATATGGACGTGAGGAATTAAAGCAGCCATGAGCAGTTCGTGGCGATTCCTCGGGTGAGCCCAGTCTCAGAGGTTCTGCAATTATGGAAGCCTCCTTGGATGGCGGAAAATGCCATTGACTACCTCTGCCTTCCCTTGAGGGCTGACCGTGAAGTCTTCGCCCATTCTAACTTGACCAGTTAGGATGTAGAAAGTACCACAACAGTGAGAGTCCCCCAGGAATGCTAACCTGGTAAAAGATGCACGGTAAAGTTGGATGTGTTGGCCTAAGGTTTTGGTCCAAGGGTGCATAACCAGACACACCACAATTACGTCTGAAGAAAACACTCTGGATGAACGCAGAAGAAGAAGAATATCACTGTATAACTTTCTTCCATCCTATCATATCACAGTATTACTTTCTTCCATCCTATCATATCACGGTGTCACTTTCTTCCATCCTATCACATCAATGCATAACTTTCTTCCATCCTATCATATCACAGTATTACTTTCTTCCATCCTATCATATCACAGTATTACTTTCTTCCATCCTATCATATCACTGTATAACTTTCTTCCATCCTATCATATCACGGTGTTACTTTCTTCCATCCTATCATATCACTGTATAACTTTCTTCCATCCTATCATATCACGGTGTTACTTTCTTCCATCCTATCATATCACAGTATTACTTTCTTCCATCCTATCACATCAATGCATAACTTTCTTCCATCCTATCATATCACAGTATTACTTTCTTCCATCCTATCATATCACAGTATTACTTTCTTCCATCCTATCATATCACTGTATAACTTTCTTCCATCCTATCATATCACGGTGTTACTTTCTTCCATCCTATCATATCACAGTATTACTTTCATCCATCCTATCATATCACTGTATAACTTTCTTCCATCCTATCATATCACTGTATAACTTTCTTCCATCCTATCATATCACAGTATTACTTTCTTCCATCCTATCATATCACAGTATTACTTTCTTCCATCCTATCATATCACTGTATAACTTTCTTCCATCCTATCATATCACTGTATAACTTTCTTCCATCCTATCATATCACGGTGTTACTTTCTTCCATCCTATCATATCACGGTGTTACTTTCTTCCATCCTATCATATCACGGTGTTACTTTCTTCCATCCTATCATATCACAGTATTACTTCCATCCTATCATATCACTGTATAACTTTCTTCCATCCTATCATATCACGGTGTTACTTTCTTCCATCCTATCATATCACTGTATAACTTTCTTCCATCCTATCATATCACTGTATAACTTTCTTCCATCCTATCATATCACGGTGTTACTTTCTTCCATCCTATCATATCACAGTATTACTTTCTTCCATCCTATCATATCACGGTGTTACTTTCTTCCATCCTATCATATCACTGTATAACTTTCTTCCATCCTATCATATCACTGTATAACTTTCTTCCATCCTATCATATCATGGTATTACTTTCTTCCATCCTATCATATCACGGTGTTACTTTCTTCCATCCTATCATATCACTGTATAACTTTCTTCCATCCTATCATATCACTGTATAACTTTCTTCCATCCTATCATATCACTGTATAACTTTCTTCCATCCTATCATATCACGGTGTTACTTTCTTCCATCCTATCATATCACAGTATTACTTTCTTCCATCCTATCATATCACGGTGTTACTTTCTTCCATCCTATCATATCACAGTATTACTTTCTTCCATCCTATCATATCACTGTATAACTTTCTTCCATCCTATCATATCACGGTGTTACTTTCTTCCATCCTATCATATCATGGTGTTACTTTCTTCCATCCTATCACATCAATGCATAACTTTCTTCCATCCTATCATATCACAGTATTACTTTCTTCCATCCTATCATATCACAGTATTACTTTCTTCCATCCTATCATATCACTATAAAACTTGCTTCCTAAAATTTTACTGTAAAACTTTCTTACTGTCATATCACAGCACTATATTACTTTCTTCCAGTCAGATCACTCTGCTCAACTCAACTCAACAATATGGTTTGTAACAACACACAGATGTCTTCTGTGATAACACAAAATAGTTGTTTGTATTCTATGAGAACCTACAGTTGTCGTGTTCTGTGACAACATACAGTTGTTGTGTTTTGTGACAACACACAGTTGTTGAGTTCTGTGACAACCTACAGTTGTTGAGTTCTGTGACAACCTACAGTTGTCATGTTCTGTGACAACATACAGTTGTTGAGTTCTGTGACAATCTACAGTTGTTGAGTTCTGTGACAACCTACAGTTGTCATGTTCTGTGACAACATACAGTTGTCATGTTCTGTGACAACATACAGTTGTTGAGTTTTGTGACAATCTACAGTTGTTGAGTTCTGTGACAACCTACAGTTGTCATGTTCTGTGACAACATACAGTTGTTGAGTTCTGTGACAACATACAGTTGTTGAGTTCTGTGACAATCTACAGTTGTTGAGTTCTGTGACAACCTACAGTTGTCATGTTCTGTGACAACATACAGTTGTTGAGTTCTGTGACAATCTACAGTTGTTGAGTTCTGTGACAACCTACAGTTGTTGAGTTCTGTGACAACCTACAGTTGTCATGTTCTGTGACAACATACAGTTGTTGAGTTCTGTGACAATCTACAGTTGTTGAGTTCTGTGACAACCTACAGTTGTTGAGTTCTGTGACAACCTACAGTTGTTGAGTTCTGTGACAACCTACAGTTGTTGAGTTCTGTGATAACCTACAGTTGTTGAGTTCTGTGACAACCTACAGTTGTTGAGTTCTGTGACAACCTACAGTTGTTGAGTTTTGTGACAACCTACAGTTGTTGTGTTCTGTGACAACCTACAGTTGTTGTGTTCTGTGACAACCTACAGTTGTTGTGTTCTGTGACAACCTACAGTTGTTGAGTTCTGTGACAACCTACAGCTGTTGTGTTTTGCGACAACCTAAAGTTGTTGTGTTCTGTGACAACCTACAGTTGTTGAGTTCTGTGACAACCTACAGTTGTTGAGTTCTGTGATAACCTACAGTTGTTGAGTTCTGTGACAACCTACAGTTGTTGAGTTCTGTGACAACCTACAGTTGTTGAGTTTTGTGACAACCTACAGTTGTTGTGTTCTGTGACAACCTACAGTTGTTGTGTTCTGTGACAACCTACAGTTGTTGTGTTCTGTGACAACCTACAGTTGTTGAGTTCTGTGACAACCTACAGCTGTTGTGTTTTGCGACAACCTAAAGTTGTTGTGTTCTGTGACAACCTACAGTTGTTGTGTTCTGTGACAACCTACAGTTGTTGAGTTCTGTGACAACCTACAGCTGTTGTGTTTTGTGACAACCTACAGTTGTTGTCTTCTGTGACAACCTACAGTTGTTGAGTTCTGTGACAATCTACAGTTGTTGAGTTCTGTGACAACCTACAGTTGTTGAGTTCTGTGACAACCTACAGTTGTTGAGTTCTGTGACAACCTACAGTTGTTGAGGTCTGTGACAACCTACAGTTGTTGAGTTATGTGACAACCTACAGTTGTTGAGTTCTGTGACAACACACAGTTGTTGTGTTCTGTGACAACCTACAGTTGTTGTGTTCTGTGACAACCTACAGTTGTTGTGTTCTGTGACAACCTACAGTTGTTGAGTTCTGTGACAACCTACAGTTGTTGAGTTCTGTGACAACCTACAGTTGTTGAGTTCTGTGACAACCTACAGTTGTTGAGGTCTGTGACAACCTACAGTTGTTGAGTTATGTGACAACCTACAGTTGTTGTGTTCTGTGACAACACACAGTTGTTGTGTTCTGTGACAACCTACAGTTGTTGTGTTCTGTGACAACCTACAGTTGTTGAGTTCTGTGACAACCTACAGTTGTTGAGTTCTGTGACAACCTACAGTTGTTGAGTTCTGTGACAACCTACAGTTGTTGAGTTCTGTGACAACCTACAGTTGTTGTGTTCTGTGACAACCTACAGTTGTTGAGTTCTGTGACAACCCACAGTTGTTGAGTTCTGTGACAACCTACAGTTGTTGTGTTCTGTGACAACCTACAGTTGTTGAGTTCTGTGACAACCCACAGTTGTTGAGTTCTGTGACAACCTACAGTTGTTGAGTTCTGTGACAACCTACAGCTGTTGTGGTTTGTGACAACACACAGTTGTGTTTTGTGGCAACCTACAGTTGTTGTGATCTGTGATAACCTACAGTTGTTGAGTTCTGTTACAACCTACAGTTGTTGAGTTCTGTGGCAACCTACAGTTGTTGAGTTCTGTGACAACCTACAGTTGTTGAGTTCTGTGACAACCTACAGTTGTTGAGTTCTGTGACAACCTACAGTTGTTGAATTCTGTGACAACCTACAGTTGTTGAGTTCTGTGACAACCTACAGTTGTTGAGTTCTGTGACAACCTACAGTTGTTGTGTTTTGTGACAGCCTACAGTTGTTTTGTTCTGTGACAACCTACAGTTGTTGAGTTCTGTGACAACCTACAGTTGTTGTGTTTTGTGACAACCTACAGTTGTCGTGTTCTGTGACAACCTACAGTTGTTGAGTTCTGTGACAACCTACAGTTGTTTTGTTCTGTGACAGCCTACAGTTGTTTTGTTCTGTGACAACCTACAGTTGTTGAGTTCTGTGACAACCTACAGTTGTTGTGTGTTGTGACAGCCTACAGTTGTCGTGTTCTGTGACAACCTACAGTTGTTTTGTTCTGTGGCAACCTACAGTTGTTGAGTTCTGTGACAACCTACAGTTGTTGTGTGTTGTGACAACCTACAGTTGTTGTGTTCTGTGACAACCTACAGTTGTTGAGTTCTGTGACAACCTACAGTTGTTGTATTCTGTGACAACCTACAGTTGTTGTGTTCTGTGACAACCTACAGTTGTTGTGTTATATGTCAACACACAGTTATTGTATGTTGTACACAGTTGTGTTAATTGTCAACACATCCTTGTTCCGTTCTGCAACAACACATACTTGTGTTCTGTGACAACACATACTTGTTGTGATCTGTGATAACACACAGTTTTTGTGTCCTGTGACAGAACTGAGACCACCATGTATGTTTCAGCTAAACAAGCGCTTTGTTCTCACTTACCTGAATGTCCACGGCAAGCTGTTTACCAAGATCAAGTGAGTTATGTATGTTGTTGTGTCAATGACTCACCTTATTATGTCAGTAACGTTTGTGACTGCCTTTCTCCACATACATTCTCTGATGCTTAGCCATTTGTAGTTGATGGTATATGTAATAGGTAACCACCTTGTGTCCGAGAGACTCCAGTGGATGTTATTTCATTACTTGTCTGTAGAGGGGTTGTTTGTTTGTTGCTTTGCTTCTACAGCTCTGTCGCACATCAACATCCTCATCATCATGTTGACTATCTTTGGTAAGTCCACTTGGTTGATTATATTTTCCTACCAGTTTCCTTGTGGTGCTGCAAAGGTCTGTGAGGTTTCCCTTCACTGCTGCATCCTCTGCCTCTCTTGCTAGAGCAGTGGTTCTCAACCGGTGGGGAATCCCCCCCCCCCCCCCCCCCCCCCCCCCGGGGGGGAATTTTAGGGTTTCCAGGGGGAAGGGGGGGGGGGGGAAATTAAGATTATTTCAAGATTCCGTTAATACAAGAACCAATTACTTCATAATTTATGGTTCTGTACGTCTCACCCTTCTAAAATTCATTTTATAAAGTAAGTAGACCCACAAATCACGTTTTATGTGGACGTCTAGACTTGTTTTAGTGTGTGCTATTAAATTTAGCTTCCATTATTACGTACACTGTGTGTGTGTGTGTGTGTCTGTGGGGAGGGGGGGGGAGGTAGGGATTTTTAGGTAGGAAATATGAAGGGGGGGGGGGGGGGGAGGGAGAATGACGTTCTGAAAATATGGTGAAGGGGGGCACGGGCCCAATTTTTAGATAGGAAATACGAAAGGGGAGGAATGACGTTCTGAAAATATGGTGAAGGGGGGCACTGTCAGGGTCTTAAACTTGGCTCGCTAACCTAACAGTGTGAGACAGTACAAATACAACGTGATTTGACGTAAGACTCAACGACACATCGTTCAATGGATTTATTCACACATTAAATACGGAACGATGTTCACAACAAGATATATACTGGATGTTTCAATATACACTTACACAATACAGCTCACAACGTCTCACTCTCAAGATGTCCAGACACTCAACTCTCAGCACAGATACCACACAACGCCTTTCTCTCTTCACACGTCTGTCCGAGTCGAAGTCCCCAAGCTGTCTGCCGCTAAGGCGCAACTCGCCTCTCACCTCAGGTGACGTCACGAGGCATGCGTGCGTTTAGCGTCGTCCTTGCTTGACCGCTGGTCGCTTGTCAGCCAGCAGTCTTGCAGGCCGGTAACCACTATTCGCCTGGCGGCGTAACGAAGTTACGGCGTCCCTTCTGGGCGCTAAGTCGCCTGGCGGGCGTAACGATGTCACTGCATCATCGTCCCCTTTCTGGACTCTGACAGGCACGGACCAAAAAAGGTTTGGAACCACTGTGCTAGAGCATCTAAATATTGTCTATCATTCGGCCTTTTGTGCTTGTTAGCTTCTTTGTTCATCATCATCATCATCATCATCATCATCATCATCATCATCATCATCATCATCATCATCATCATCATCATCATCATCAAGTGCCCTGCCAGCTGGCATAGACGTTCATGGCTCTCTACTAATTTTGGTCTTTGGTGTTCTGGATCAACTCTACTGATGATATTCCTCTATGCCACCATCTCAATCCATCCATTCTCTGCACTCACGACCCAGTGTTATTACTACATTGTGCCAGTCCTTCATGTCTTCCGGAACTTCCACCTACTATCTTTCACGATTGATGGTCTCTAGATCACACACCTGACGTATAGAAAGTTCTGCCTGTGCCATCCAGGACCTGCCTCGTCTTAGTCTATGACCCTTAACCATATCCATTGCTGCATGCAGCGGGTGATCTCTGTCTGTGGCAACTCGAGTTATGGTGTCCGCCTCGAGTGCTGGAGGTCCCGGGTTCAAGCCCCAGTGAGGGCCAGGATTTTTTTCACGTGGACGTCTAGTAACACAATTTCCCCTGGTCTCTGGGTAGTGAGATTGGACGCTCGTGTGTATTGTTGCGCATATAAAAAATCCCTTGGCAGTTGGAAATCGAAAAAGAGTAGCCTAACTGCGTTTCCCGGGCAAAATTTTGAGGTAAACATCTACGCAAAGTATTTCAGGATCCTCGCTGGTGCTACAAAGTTCATGCGCTGAGCTGAGATTCTCCGGACTCAGGCTTGAATTAGGAGTAGAACGGAGCACTAATGAGTTACACCTGTGTGCCATGATGTTGATCCGTCAACTAAACTAAACTAACTGAATGTAAGAAAGAGTGTGCTGAAATGCTATATAGAACCAGTTTTGCTGTATGGCAGCGAATCCTGGAATGTAAATGAACAAATTAGGAAGAACTTAGAAACAACAGAGATGTGGTTTTTTAAGATGAATGTTGCGAATTCCTTGGACTACCAGAGTAACTAATAATTGCCTGAAAGAGGCTAATGAAACTGTTATGATCTTACAATGCTACAATGTTACAATGTTTCTTCAATCGCGGTCCCCGGCCAAATGGAGTTGAAATCCAGTTTTCGGCACACTTTCACGTCACATTCACGTGATGGTTTCTGACAGCCCTTGGCAGCTGATGGTTGCTTTCCAGTTCACTGTTCTGTGAGTTGTTTTCAATTCCTGTTTTTCCTCACTCTCTCTATTCCTGTGAATCTAACTCATCACTGTTACTTTCTTCATTAACCCTCATTTGGGTTTATAGCACTATCTTTTCTTGGTTTACAAAGGCTAAGTAGAGTGTTTCATTAAATTCAATTGATTTTTCTTTAAGGCAATGCTAACCTTAAAAAAATTAATTCCATAATACTTAATTTCTATGTTCTTTTATGGGATAGGGTTTGATATTAAAGACTGCTGATCGATAAAATATTGTCAAATTGACTTTGCACTTAACGATTGCTATGGAAACCAAGATAAACAGTGGCCATCTTGAATTTCTTAATGTACCTCTAAAACATTTATTTTTTAATGTACAGGCTAAATTCTTTGTTTTATGTGTAAATAAATAGACCCTTTACAAGTTGAGTAGAAAATTTTAATGATATCTCTTTGCAGTTTTTTTTTTCAAAATGTGAAAATGGTAATGACATTTTTCATGACATTTTTTTTTTTTTTTAGTGTAGCACAAAAACTAAAATGTAATTTTCAAGATTAATCTACTCACAATGTAAGTGATATAATAAAGAATATCTCTGCAAAGTTTGAGTGAAATCTAACGAATAGTTTTTAAAACAATTGTACTTATGTATAAAAAACTGGCGAAATGAGAAAACGGGGAAAAACTAATTATTTTTTTGTTTTTTATTACTAATGCACTCTTTTACGGAGAAAAAAAGTGTAAAACTGAACCTTGAGTGTTAAAATTGTCCTGCTGAATATGCAGGACCTCCCTCCAGAGCATGCAGCTCACCTTGTCTCTTCAGTTTGGCCGCTCGTACAGTGTCGCGTCTTTTAGTTTGTTTGTCCTTCTTGTACTTCAGACTATTTCTTACTTGCTTCTGCATCCTAAATGTTCCTAGTCATCTGCATATGCAGGCCTGTAGAAGGTCCATAAAACTGGGCAGTGTCTTGGGCAGCAGCAGCTCCAAAGTTGAACTCTCTTGCTGCAGTTACAACTGCAAACTGAACGCGCTTGCGAGAGGCAAAGTTGTCTTTAGTGCATCGAGCCCATATCAAGCTGTGTAAACACTCATTTGAATTCTGAGTTTGTCCTGACACACATCTACTAAGTAGTTTAGTTTAGTTTGCGCAGTGCTGTTCCAAGGCGTTTACTGACATGGTTGATACACTCCTCTTTGTCTATCTGAATGTCATCCCCATATGGTTTGATCTTGGTAAGTTCCGCAAATGTTTTGATGTCACCATCAGAAAGTATTGACGTGTAGCGAAGTTTATGACGGGCCACAGACCGTCGCCACAGCACCCTTGCAGCCTTCACCTCCATCATTCCAGCAGATCCTTTGAAATTGTTGTCACAGTTTAGAAGATGTTCTGCCTTCCATGCTGCAAATTCATCTGGTTTGTCCCTGGAAAGTGTCTTACCAGTGGTTTCACACACCTGGCAATATGTGGACATAACATGGGCATCTATGCAAACTCCTGTAAGAACATCCACTGCACAGCCAACTCCAATGTGGGATGTGTGGCCTCTAGTCAGCCAAGTGCCATCAAAGCTGACACTAATATCTAGCACATCATTGTCATGTAGAGTTATGCCTGACTGTTGTGCATGAGCCTGTCGAACATACTTTACGGTTTGAGAAAAAACAGTGTCCTCCAGATCTTCTATCTTTGAATATAGTTTATTCGCTTTGCTGTGAAATGTTTTGTGATGAATACCTTGCAGGTTCATATTTTCACAAAAATTATTAAATGATTGATTGATTGATTGATTTAGGAACCGACATCACAAAATTATTAAATGTTGTTGCACCCATCCCACAAACTAATGCTGAATATACTGACTGGCTGTTGACAGCAAAAGATCCATTACTTTTTTCAGATAGGTATCTTCCACACACTACTTCTTCACAACAAGAGCAGTAAACCTCTGCATACACAGCTAATCCCTTGGCTTTCTTGCTGTCAGTTTTCAAAATAAGACTATCATTTTTACAAACTGGACAACATAACAATTTGATTATTGCCTCAATTTCTGAACAATCAACTCTGATTACTCTGTGTTCCCGTTTTTGATATCCATTGTCGTCACCAGAATCATACTTGCTGCTAGTGGATGTTGTGTATTTATACGTATCTCTTTTAAATTGGCTTCGGGTAATAAAAGAATCACTTCCACAACTTTGAGAAGAACACGATAGCACTGATTCATTCAGATTCACTGTCAAAACACTTGGATTTGGAAGAAGTGGCATGGGTCGCTTACTTTCAGTAGTTTCAGAATTATCTGTATCGTTTACGACGTTCTGATAGGCTTTTCGCTGCTTACGAGCATTTGCGAGGTGTAGTCTGAGAGATTACTTACGTTGACTAGATGACTGGATGTTAAATTTCTTAGAACGAGGCATATTTCAATGCGTGTCAGTCTGTCGTCAACAATGAACTTTCAGCACGTCGCCAGGTGTAAACAACACAAAGCCGCCATTTTGGAAACCCACGTGATCAATTTCAGCCATCGGCGAACGCGGATTGCTTACGATGTTCCATATATGGAAGTTTCCGGAAGATGATAGACACGAATAAACCCGATGTACACAGAAGAGCTTCCGATTAGACGAACACGGAGTATCACGAACAGTTACGGAAGTTCACGACCTTTCCAGGGATACCTTACACGCGCGTGTCGTGTTTTCCTGAGATATCGTTGCTAGGATTTGAAAACCGTCAATTTTGCAACAATTGTCAATAATTAGACAATTTGACACAGAGGGTGGGTTCAGTAAATTATGAATATTGCATAAAATAACAGTTTTTAAATAAAAACAAGTACAGAATCTGATAGAAGACATGATAAGGTGTCTAAAAATGAACTATTCCGAAAATAGCCAAGTTGACCAAAAATCGATGTTTTTACTGCCGCACATCGCCTTAAGAAAAATGGCATCTGTGCATCCTTTGTTTTTTCTAAATCCAAGTTGTGTTTTAGCTTAGTTAGAGTTCTGTAGTAGTTTGTAATCTTTTCTGAAGATAAAACAGGGTAAAGCAACCTGTGGGTGGTACACCTGGAGATATTACAGGGTAAAGCAACTTGTGGATGGTACACCTGGAGATAAACAGGGTAAGTCAAGCCACAGATGTCATTTTCCTGAAGATAAAACTGGGTAAAGCAAGCTGCGGTTGACTTATCTGGTAAAGATAAAACTCATGAGTTTTAATTCTTGCTGTCCTGTCAACTGTGACCCATATTATTATGATGTCCTTTGAAGTTATGAATCCTAATATAATTTTTTACATTTTATTGTAGCTTTGAGGTTTTTGCTGAGAGCTCAAGCCTAATGCTTCAAGAGTTCCAAATGTTGATTCAGCATTCTCCATGTGTCTTCAGCAGCACACGGCTTCTTCAGTTGATGGTCATCAATATGTTTTCTATAGAACATACTGCTCTTAAAGGTGAGCTAGATATCTTTCAACAGGGCTAGGCATTTTAAACTCTTTGTATAAATGAAACATCATGTGCTAGAATACTAATTGTTGCATGATGCGTTTGGCCACTAATTTTACATCTGGCCACCGTAAAAATAATAACCAACAACTTTTGACTGAACCATCAAATTCATTTGTTTCATTAACATATAGTAGTACATTCATCTGTTCTGGTTAGTTTTTATCACTAAAAGATTATTTTTTGTGCTTTATCAAGTTGCTAAGTCTATGTTTAGTGGCCCTTATGTTATATAAAGAGACAGAGAAAACATTGTTAGAGTGGGATGCAGTAAGTTGTAGAATAATAACATCAACATTTAGAACTATGAAAAAAGAAAATAACATGAAAGAGATCTGGTGTTATGCTCCAAATATTAAAAAGGATGAATCGGGTAAGAATCAGTTTTACATGATTCTTCAAGAAGGTCAGAGAAATGGATATATTCAAAATTTTGATGAATGACCTAACAACTAAGATCATCATCATCATAATCATCATCAAGTGCCATTCCTGCTGGCATAGGCGCTCATGGCTCTCCACAGATCTCGGTCTTTGGTGTTCTGGATCAACTGTGTTGATGATATTCCTCCATGCCACCGCCTCAATCGATCCAGCATCATTTCTCTTGGTCTACCTCTGCCTCTCTTTTCCTTGATCTTTTCGGTTGTCACGATGTTCTCCAATGCAGATGTCATAATTTCGTCATTGTAACAATGTCATAGTTTCTTCATTGTCACATTTGTCAGTTTTATTTTTGTCACAGATGTCATAGTTTTATCATTGTCACAGATGTCATAGGTTATTGTCACGGATACTGTAGTTTTATCATTGTCACAGATGTCATAGTTTCATCATTGTTACAGATGTCATTTTTCATCATTGTCACATATGTCATAGTTGCATTGTCATCACATATTTCATAGTTTTATTATTGTCACAGACGTCTTAGTTTCATCATTGTTACAGATGTCATAATTTCATCATTGTCATAGATGTCATAGTTTTATTGTTGTCATAGATGAATCTCTGGAAGACAGTTGTCGTTCATTGTTGCAAGAACATGCTGTAGAGATTGGCCTAGATATGTTTGGTCTTCTGGTGAAGCGAAGCTCCGATCTTCTAGCAGTTCAGCTGGACAGCCAGAGAGCAACTACAAACAAGGGCATTAGAGACAAAAATGGAAGATTTCTGTCTGAAGGTATGCTATTTTCTTTTCTTTTTTTTGGCTGTATTTTTTATGTTTTATTAATAGCAAGATTGAGACAGATGTTCCAAACAGCATTGAGTCACATCTTCTGACCATCAAATATGTAATTGTACTTAATGAATAGTAAACACTTTACAAGAATCTCTCATATCATCTTACACTTTACAGGAATCTCTCTTATCATCTTACACTTTACAGGAATCTCTCATATTATCTTACACTTTACAAGAATCTCTCATAATATCTAACACTTTACAAGAATCTCTCATATTACCTAACACTTTACAGGAATCTCTCTTATCATCTTACACTTTACAAGAATCTCTCATAATATCTAACACTTTACAAGAATATCTCATAATATCTAACACTTTACAGGAATCTCTCTTATCATCTTACACTTTACAGGAATCTCTCATATTACCTAACACTTTACAAGAATCTCTCATATTATCTTACATTTTACAAGAATCTCTCATAATATCTAATACTTTACAAGAATCTCTCATAATATCTAATACTTTACAAGAATCTCTCATATTATCTTACATTTTACAAGAATCTCTCATGTTATTTAACATTTTACAAGAATCTCTCATATTATCTAATACTTTACAAGAATCTCTCATATTATCTAATACTTTACAAGAATCTCTCATAATATCTTACACTGTAGAAGAATCTTTCATGTTATCTAAAACTTTACAAGAATCTCTCATATTATCTAACATTTTACAAGAATCTCTCATAATATCTTACACTGTACAAGAATCTCTTATATTATCTGCCATTTTACAAGAATCTCTCATATTATCTAACACTTTATTGTTTGTTTATTCATGCCAGTTTTGCCCTATGTTGTTCCCCAGATGACAAGACGGATATCTCTGACAAGATGGGTGAGAACCCGGTGCCTGTCCAGCCTTCTCTGAGTGCATGCAATAGTATTCTGGATGAAGATCTGCACATCATGTTGCCTGCTCTGAAAACTTGGGTGGATTGGATGATGTGTCATGCTCACTTGTGGAACCCTCAACCATTGAACCGACCACCAGAGCTGGGGTCAGTACAAAATAGCATGGCTACATCCTACGTCTGACCTCAGTAAAATCATGGCTACATCCTACATCTGAGCTCAGTAAAATCATAGCTACATCCTACATCTGACCTCAGTAAAATAGTATGGCTACATTCTACATCTGACCTCAGTAAAAGCACGGCTACATCCTACATCTGACCTCAGTAAAATCATGGCTACGCCCTACATCTGACCTCAGTAACATCATAGGTTCCGTATTCGTATAGCATATATTTGTATAGCATGGCTACATCCTACATCTGACCTCAGTAAAATCATGGCTACATCCTACATCTGACCTCAGTAAAATCATGGCTACATCCTACATCTGAGCTCAGTAAAATCATGGCTACATCCTACATCTGACCTCAGTAAAATAGTATGGCTACATCCTACATCTGACCTCAGTAAAATCATAGGTTCCATATTCGTATAACATACATTTGTATAGCATGGCTACATCCTACATCTGACCTCAGTAAAAATCATAGGTTCCGTATTCGTAATCCCGTATACCGCATTCAAGACACAGCTGCGAGCAGTTTGGAGGCAGTCCACCTTGGTTGGTTTCCATACACTGGTATGAGTGCCGGTCATTCAGAAAGCAATGGCAAACTACTGAATGTAAACTTGCTCAGGAATCACAAACAGCAACAAAGGCTGTAGTTGACTGCTACTTGCTGTAAACACGTGATTACCCAACTCCAGCTGCTGTGGAGGCGAAAGTACAGGCTCTGATCTTCCAGAATTCTTTAGAGGATGATGCTGTCATTTACATGGATGGATCGGTCGTCCAAGGAGTGAAAAGTTCATGGGCCTTTACGGCTCAGGCCGGAGGGAAAATTGTGAAGGAAGAGTCTGGCGCTTTTGCTTTGACCACAAGTAGCCTGACTATGGAAGTCATGGCAGTAAGTAAAGCAATAACATGGCTCGAGACACAGACATTCAATCGGGCATGTGTCCTTAGTGACTCAATGAGTATGCTCAGGAGGATAGAGATGGGGTGGGTCCGAAGAGAGTGGCTGCTGTCTCTGGAGCGGTCTCGGCTGGCAAAGATTAGTTTCATCTTCGTGCCAGGGCATGCGGGTGTACAAGGGAATGAGCAGGCTGACAGGCTTGCAGGTAGGGCTACTGTGGAAGGCGGACGAGCCATGGACCAGGCAGACATTCTGAATGCTCTACGAGAAGTAAGTCGTTTACGAGAACCAAGCGATGACTGTGAATCTACAACCATGGTCAGACTGCGAGAACAGCAAGTTAAAAGAGGTGTGGCCAAACAAGAACACCACGCAGGAAGCCATAGAAGAGTAATAAACCAACACAGAACTGGTGTCGTGAGCCGCTACACGCTGCGGGATTTGCTGAGGAGGGGATCCAAGCACTTATGGACTGAATGGTTTGATGTGCAATGAGGATGATCTGTCGACTAACTAACATGTGATTACCCTTTATTTTGGGTATTCAATGAAAGTCTCAAGTACTTTCTAAAACATATACAGACAACCAAACTGGCTTTAGAGCAGAATGAAGTGTGTTTGCCAAAAACATGAACTCTCTCAACCCCAAGCACTTAACAGCTGTCCATGTGGGGATAAGGTGGGTGAAAGTAACAACTATTCATGTGGGTATAAGGTGGGTGAAAGTAACAACTGTCCATGTGGGGATAAGGTGGGTGAAAGTAACAACTGTCCATGTGGGGATAAGGTGGGTGAAAGTAACAACTGTCCATGTGGGGATAAGGTGGGTGAAAGTAACAACTGTCCATATGGGGATAAGGTGGGTGAAAGTAACAACTATTCATGTGGGGATAAGGTGGGTGAAAGTAACAACTGTCCATGTGGGGATAAGGTGGGTGAAAGTAACAACTGTCCATGTGGGGATAAGGTGGGTGAAAGTAACAACTGTCCATGTGGGGATAAGGTGGGTGAAAATAACAACTGTCCATGTGGGGATAAGGTGGGTGAAAGTGGCAACTGTCCATGTGGGGATAAGGTGGGTGAAAGTAACAACTGTCCATGTGGGGATAAAGTGGGTGAAAGTAACAACTGTCCATGAGGGGATAAGGTTGGTGAAAGTAACAACTATTCATGTGGGGATAAGGTGGGTGAAAGTAACAACTATCCATGTAGGGATAAGGTGGGTGAAAGTAACAACTATTCATGTGGGGATAAGATGGGTGAAAGTAACAACTATTCATGTGGGGATAAGGTGGGTGAAAGTAACAACTGTCCATGAGGATATCCATAGCTATTATGTGACGTGTGTAACATAACTATTATCTGTGGAGTGTGCAATATAGTTACTATGTGGTGTGTGTAACATAGTTATTATCTGTGGAGTGTATAACATAGTTATTATGTGATGTGTGTAACATAGTTATTATGTGATGTGTGTAACATAACTATTATCTGTGATGTGTGTAACATAGTTATTATCTGTGATGTGTGTAACATAGTTATTATCTGGATGTGTGTAACATAGTTATTATCTGGATGTGTGCAACATAGTTATTATCTGTGGTGTGTGTAACAAAGTTGAGTTATCAGTTATCAGTTGGGGTATCTTCATTGCACTCCGGATATGTTGAGTGTGACTGGTTATTGAAAAGTTATTCTGTTGATGTCTCTTTGTCTCCCCCAACACAGACCTCACATTGATGTTTGGAAGAATCTAGCAACGTTTTGTGATCTCTTAAACTCTGTGCAGACCACACCGGGCTGCCTCATACGAGAGCAGAAGTCAGGTATATAGTTTGTTATTTTGTTTTTATTGTTAGTTTATGATGATTAGTGTTTGAGGCATGTTGTGTGCTAATGTTTGATGCATGTTGTATATAGTGTTTGAAGCATATTATACTTGTATGTTAGTGTTTGAGGTTTGTTGTATGTTAGTGTTTGAGGTTTGTTGTATGTAAGTGTTTGAGGTGTGTTGAATGTTAGTGATTGAGGTTTGTTGTATGTTAGTGATTGAGGTTTGTTGCATGTTAATGTTTGAGGTTTGATGCATGTTAATGTTTGAGCTTTGTTGTACGTTAATGTTTGAGGGTTGTTGAGTGTTAATTTTTAGGTCTATTGTATGTTAATGTTTGATGTTTGTTGCATGTTAATGTTTGATGTTTGATTTCTACTTATACCATTGTGAAAATTGGTCGGCTTCCAAATGGCTGGCAGCTGGTGCATGGACCCAGTTTGTGGGGTGATGAAATTGCCTTCACTGCTGTTTGATTGGCGTCTGACCTTGTCTGAGCACAGACCCAGTTTGTGGGGTGATGAAATGGCCTTCACTGCTGTTTGATTGGCGTCTGACCGTGTCTGAGCACAGACCCAGTTTGTGGGGTGATGAAATGGCCTTCACTGCTGTTTGATTGGCGTCTGACCTTGTCTGAGCACAGACCCAGTTTGTGGGGTGATGAAATGGCCTTCACTGCTGTTTGATTGGCGTCTGACCTTGTCTGAGCACAGACCATGTGGTAATGACAGCTAGCAAGGCATTGGCTGTGATGAGTATAATGGAGATGGCAAATGGTGAGCAGCAGCATATCCTGTCTTTTACACTAGGGTCTGGTTCTTTCGGTGATGAGCACACCTTGGTTCTTTCGGTGATGAGCACACCTTTGCAATCCTCACACTTAGAGTTTTCAGATGGATAGACTGGAAAGAATACAGTGTGGTTATGCACATTATACTTGCATGCACAAAAGATACATCATGCCGGACAATGAAATACCTCTTTGATTTTCCAACCATGCAGACAGAACAAGGATTTGCAGAGCACACAGCTTACTCCTACCTAGTCAGTGCTGACATACTGCACAGTAAGGTCCAGAAAAAAAGGGCAGAAGGTTACACAGGGGATAATTGTAGATGGGTCAGGCCAAGGACATTATTCAAGATGTTTGTTCATTGGAGGACATAGAACCTGTTCAAGAATGGATAGTAGCAACAACAGTATGCATCAGGATTGGGGTTGGATACAGCCACAACCAGTAATTGTGGGGGAAGAAGTTCAGGGCTTGATATGTGAGAATTCTTCTGATGATAATGTAGTCATCAACTCGAATGGATATGTTATTTGGCAGTGGAGGTCATATCGGTAACTGAAGCAAGTTTTCACCCAGGCAAGCTTTCACAGTGACTGAATGAGTATGCTCAGGAAGATCAAAATGGGCTGGACTTGAAGACATTGGATGGAGTCTCCAAGGCGGTCAATGGTGAAAAAAATCAGCTTCATTTTTGTGCCATGCCATGAGGATGTAAGAGGAAATGAACAAGCTGATAGGCCTGGATGAGTAATTGACCTGGCTGATATACTGAATGCCCTCAGAGAGACAGTGTGATTCAATGAATCTAGTGGTCAGCTGAATCAGGAAGCCAACAGAGAACTGAGAACTAATGCAGAAATTGTGTCACAGCTTCTACACACTGAGGGAGATACCGAGGAGGAGGAAACCTGAGCACTTATGGATTGAATGGTTTGAAGTGCAGTGAGAGTAGAATCTGATGACTAACTAACTAACTACTTATAAGTTAGTGTTTCAGGTTTGTTGTATGTTGATTTTTTGGGTCTATTTGTATATATCAGTTGGTTATTTCATATCAAAAGGAAAGGAGTTTTTTGTCAGTTGTATTAATTCATGTCTAAGGAACTATATGTTTGATCTCAGTTGTGTTTGTTCATGTCTAAGAAACTAAATGTATGATCTGAGCTATTGAGCAGTGCTAGTTCTTATGTTTCACCTGGATTGTTTAGAGTACAATATCAGTTAATTGTACATTTATTAATAAACTTTGTTGAAAGTAGCATATCAGTTATTGTACGTCCATTAATAACATTTGGTCATAGTAACATGGCAGTTATTGTACGTCCATTAATAACATTTGGTCATAGTAACATGGCAGTTATTGTACGTCCATTAATAACATTTGGTCAGAGTAACATGTCAGTTATTGTACGTCCATTAATAACATTTGGTCATAGTAACATGGCAGTTATTGTACGTCCATTAATAACATTTGGTCATAGTAACATGGCAGTTATTGTACGTCCATTAATAACATTTGGTCATAGTAACATGGCAGTTATTGTACGTCCATTAATAACATTTGGTCATAGTAACATGGCAGTTATAGTATGTCCATTAATAACATTTGGTCATAGTAACATGGCAGTTATTGTACGTCCATTAATAACATTTGGTCATAGTAACATGGCAGTTATTGTACGTCCATTAATAACATTTGGTCAGAGTAACATGGCAGTTATAGTATGTCCATTAATAACATTTGGTCAGAGTAACATGTCAGTTACTTCAATATTAATAACATTATTTTAGACTAACATGCTACTTTTTCTCATACATTAATTAAGGACATGGCTTCTAAACCACATGCCACTGTTTAATACATTCATAAATGGCATTAATTTAAGATCACATCCCACTGTTTAATACATTCATTAATAACATTAATTTAAGATCACATCTCACTGTTTAATACATTCATTAATGACATTAATTTAAGATCACGTGCCACTGTTTAATACATTCATAAATGGCATTAATTTAAGATTACATCCCACTGTTTAATACATTCATAAATGGCATTAATTTAAGATTACATCCCACTGTTTAATACATTCATTAATGACGTTAATTTAAGATAACTTCCCACTGTTTAATACATTCATTAAATGACATTAATTTAAGATGACATGCCACTGTTTAATACACTCATTAATGACATTAATTTAAGATCACATGCCACTGTTTAATACATTCATTAATAACATTAATAAGATCACATCCCACTTTTTAGTACATTCATTAATGACATTAATTTAAGATCATATCTCACTGCTTAATACATTCATCAATGACATTAATTTAAGATGACATGCCACTGTTTAATACATTCATAAATGGCGTTAATTTAAGATCACATCCCACTGTTTAATCTTCTTCTTCTTCTTCTTCTTCAGCGTTCCGAGCCATTGAGGTTCTTTGCTGCAAATACAATCTGTCTCCATTCGTCTCTCTGGTGGACCTTCTCTTGCCAGTCGTTGATTCCAAGTGCTTGTAGGTCTGTATATGTATTATCTCTCCACCGCCTTCTTGGTCTACCTCGGGGTCTACGGTCATTTATTTCCTGAGTGTAAGCGAGTTTTGTTTCCCTATTATCTTCCATTCTTTCTATATGCCCCAGCCATTGTAGTCTATTAGCCTTCATGATACCAGTGATTAGCGGGGACTTAAACAGATCATAAATGTCTTTGTTACTTCTTCTTTTCCACTCTCCACTTTGTGTATCCCTAATGGGTCCAAAGATGCGTCTTAAAATTTTGTTCTCAAAGGTTTGTAACAAGGCTTCGTCTCCTTTCGTTGTACTCCAGGTTTCAGAGCCATACAGCACAACTGGTCTGATCAGTGTTTTGTATATTGTGATTTTGGTGTTACGAGATAGCGCATTTGATTTTAGTAGATGTTGTAGTGCATAGTATATCTTATTTCCAGAGTTGATTCTAGTTTGTATTTCTTCCCTTATGATGTTGGAGCAGTTGAAGATTGTACCCAGGTATTTGTATGTTTCCGTTCTTTTAATGGTCATATTATCTATTTGTATGTGGCCAGAGTTTTTAGCCATTCCGTCTCTTGAAATTACCATATATTCTGTCTTATCTTGGTTGATAACCAGCCCCATCTGTTGGGCTTTTTCCTTTAAGTGAGTCAATATTTCCAATGTCTTTTGTTCACTTTGCCCTATAATATCTATATCATCTGCATAACCAAGCAGCTTGGATGTTCCTCCAATATCACATTCCTCCTTTACCTTCCTTACAACTTTCTCTAGAGCCAGATTGAAGAGTAGCGGCGATAGTGCATCACCCTGTTTCAAGCCAGATGTTATTTGGAAAGGGGTCTGATTTCCTGCCTTTATATGTTACTATATTATAAGTATCTTCCATGCATAGTCTGGTCATGTTGATTAACTTCCTTGGTATTCCAAATTCCTGCATAGCATTCCATAGACTATTCCTATGGACACTATCATAAGCCTTTTTAAAATCCACAAAAATGTTATGGAGATCTCTTTTATATTCCCAATTTTTCTCGGCTATTTGTCGTAAGATAAATATCTGATCTATTGTTGATCTGTTTTGTCTAAAACCCGCCTGGTAGTCACCTAATATGTCTTCTGAATATGGTTTTAGTCTATTTAGTAATACTGCGGATAGTATCTTATAGCTTGTGGACAGTAGTGATATTCCTCTATAATTTCCACATTGGAACTTGTCTCCTTTCTTAAAGATAGGTATCAATAATGACTCTTTCCAGTCATGGGGTAATTCTTCTGTCCTCCAGATTTTTATTATTAGTTCGTATAGCTTTAGATGTAATGCATGGCCACCTGCCTTTATAAATTCAGCAGCAATTCCATCAGTCCCAGTTGCCTTATTGTTTTTAAGTCGTGTGATTACATATAGGATTTCTTCAAATGTAGGTTCTTCAATTTGTGGTTCAGCATGTTAGAACCTCTTCCTGTGGGAAAGTGTTACTTGGAGCTTCACAATTTAGTAATTCAACAAAATATTCTTTCCATGTGTTGCACATTTCCTCATTGGTATTTATCATATTCCCATTTTTGTCTTTTAAACCATATGTGTTTTGTTGGTGCCCTCGTTTCATTGACTTCAGTTCTTTAAAAAACTTTCTGGATTCATTTTTCTGGTGATTAGTTTCCATATCTTTGATTATATTACTCATATATTCTCGCTTCTGCTGTCGGACTATTTTTGTAGCCTCTTTACATTCATTTCTATAATGCTCTTCCTTTTGGATGTTGTTGATGTCATTTAACCATAAATGTCTGGCATTCTTTTTCCTAATGACTGCTTCTTCACATTTTTGATTGAACCATCTGTTCTTTCTATGCGTGGTTAACACACCGAGACATTCTTCTGCGGTAGATTGAATTGTATTCTTGATGTTCAACCAAGTTTGGTCAACGCTTTCCTCCAAAGGGTTTTGCAGAGTTTCAAGTTTACATTTTATTTCATCTGTAAATTTCTCTTTGACTGTAATTTCTTGTAGTTTTTCTCTGTTATATGTTGGGTGTAATCTTTGTAATTTAGTATAGAAAGCTCTCTTAAGTTTTATTTTAAATTTTGCTCCAACGAGGAAGTGGTCACTGTGGCACTCAGCTCCTCTATAACTTCTAACTTGCTGTATGTTTGATGCATTTCTGTTGTTAATTAAAATGTGATCTATTTGATTATAGGTTCTCTTGTCACATGATTTCCAAGTTTGTTTGTGTATATCCTTTCTTTGTAGTCTGGTACTGCTAATCTGCAGTCCTTTGGCTTCTGCCAGGTTGATGACTCTCCATCCATTATCATTTGAAGTTGTATGTAGGCTTTCCATACCGGCCACTTTTTTATTAGTTTGCTCTCTACCTATTTTTGCATTGAAGTCTCCCAGCACAATCAGGATGTCCTGTTTGGGGGTTTCTTCTATGACATCTTCCAGATCATTATAAAAGTCTTCTTTAATATCATCTTCTTTCTCTTCAGTAGGTGCATGTACATTAATCATCGTTATATTTTTCCATTTACCTTTTATTCGTAATTTACTAATCCTGTCATTAACAGCTTTAAAGTTTAAAACGTTCCCCCATAACTCTTTTTTGATGACAAATCCTGTTCCTAATTCATGTTTATTTTGGGTGTTTCCTCCATATATTATAATCATTCCATTTTGCTCTAAAGTACCCTCTCCTGGCCACCTTATTTCTTGAATTGCTGTTATATCCATTTGATATTCAACCAGCTCCCGGGTTAGTTCTTCGGCCGCTCCAGCTCGATATAGTGTCCGTACATTCCATGTTCCAAATCTCAAAAGTCCTTTAACGTTCCAAGGTCGTTGTCCAGATAAGTCAGTCCGATATCGAGGCTCATGTATTTGTTTCGTAACAAAGAAAGGTTTTTACAAAGGTGGGGATGTTAACCCCACGCTTCAACCCCCAACCTGGAGGACCAGGGTGTTTCTCTTTGTCTGTTCTCTACCCTTTGACCTGTCCGGCTTGGGAGGCCCTGCTGGTAGCTACGCTACCGCCGGCATAGCTCTCAGGGTCATTGAGAAACTCAAGCTCCCCCACCACGACAAGGTGGAAACACCATCGGGGGAGCCACTGTTTAATACATTCATTAATTCATTAATGACATTAATTTAAGATAACTTCCCACTGTTTAATACATTCATTAAATGACATTAATTTAAGATGACATGCCACTGTTTAATACACTCAATAATGACATTAATTTAAGATCACAAGCCACTGTTTAATACATTCATTAATAACATTAATAAGATCACATCCCACTTTTTAATACATTCATTAATGACATTAATTTAAGATCACATCTCACTGCTTAATACATTCATTAATGCCACTGTTTAATACATTCATAAATGGCGTTAATTTAAGTTCACACACCACATTCTTCTGTTCTTTCATGAATGATATGTAACTGTTTGGTCAGGGTATGAACCAGTCATACTAGATGTTCTTTCATGAATGATATGTAACTATTTGGTCAGGGTATGAGCCAGTCATATTACATGAAGATACAACTCTAGCCGGCTTTGTTCCCATGTTGAGTGCACCTCAGGAGGTATTCTACGCTGATTCTAATATTGATCAGGTATTCATTGTTGCTTTGTTTTATTTGCCTGTACATTAGGTAAACAATGTTTTGTTATACCACACACAGATATGTTTTGTTATACCACACACAGACATGTTTTGTTACACCACACACAGATATTAAAACAATGTAGTCCCATAATGAATTTGAATAACGAAGACACAAACCATAGAATGTACGATTTATTGCCTGGCATATTTCGCTGCATCTCGTCAGGTACATACGGCAGATGTCACACAATGTAGTTTAAAATGACTAGATACATCGTTCAAGCTGAAATATACACATGTTAGCACAGTAATATCAATTGTTTACCATGGTAATTTTAAATTGACTACCATGTCTTTCTGTTTGCACAAAATTGGCCTATGTAGATGAATCATTAGGGCTTCTGCAAACTGTAACAAACGACTATTTTGTGTATGAAACAACACGCGAAAAGCGCTGTCTCTATCAATTACATGACCGGTTTCCAAGACATGACGTGCAATGGACGACGCCGGAAGTTTATATTTGTGGTGTGTCAGCCTTCCAATGATCCTATCGCCTGTGTGTAATATCTTGTCAACCCAGTTTGGTATGTGTTCAACAACCCTGCTGTGTAGCTGCCGCTCTGTTCTGCCGATGTAGGTAGACTCGCACCTGCATGTGAATTGGTAAATGCAGTTTGATGTGGCGTACAGAGGGATAGATTCTTTTACTGCTGGGGTGGAAATAGGTATGGTTCTGTACCTAATAACTGGAGTTGCTAATTTATATTCAATATTTAATGTTTTGAATAAGTCATACCGCCAAATTGACGGAGTGGTCATGGGGAGTCCTCTTGGTCCTATTCTAGAGGACATCTTCATGGCAAATTTAGAAGAAAAGAGATCCTCAGACATTAACCCTTTTACTCCGGCCCGGCCGAAAAATCGGCCATGACGTCACCACACGGTCCTAGCGAAAAACCCGCATCGGCCCATTCGGCCGATTTCTTCGGCCCCGTTGGAAGAACTGCTTTGATTGGTTTGCTTTTAATGGTACAGACCAATCAAATGCTTCCTTGCAATCCTCAGCCATTTTAGCTTGCAAATGGCCATTTGTTTAGCATGATTCAAACAAGTGGATATTATTTTGTGCTTTCTTTGCAAAGTAACCCAGTTTTTCGTGGATTTTTTATTTTTAAAATTGCAAGCTTTGAACCCGAAGACGTGCTAGCATTGACTAGCTCTGATAGTAGCTATTTTGACAGTTCAGGACTGTCAGATAATGACTGTAGTGATACAGAAAGTGCCCATGAGGATTTCGACCTCGTGTCCCCGTGGTTTTAAGTGTATTGGGAATAAAGAGGATCGTGTTCATCTATATCCATTCATGGCGATGTCCGGACCAAAACACATGTCACCAGATGATAGCCCACCTATTACAAATGTCAAAAGGGACTTCATGGTTGTTGTTTTTTTTAAACCATATGTGTTTAAAATTATTCTAAAGTGGTGTAGGTATTCAATGAGGAAATTTTAGGTGAGTACCATTTAAAAAAAAATATTTAGTACCAATTCATACATAGTGGTATGAAATATTTTATTTTTCACAAAATACAAATGAGGTCACCAAATTTGCATAAACATGAACAAAACAACTTCAATCATACACAGAAATAAACTTTACTATATCCTCTTTAAGAATATGTATACTTTTATATACATATATAGGGTTCTAATATTTTTTTTTGAATTTTCAAAATTGTCACTTCAGCCAATTCTGTACTCCAAAAAAAATGACTCCGTCTTCTTCAGAGGGAAAGCTAAATGTGGCCCAATGTTGTTCCGTCCTAAAAGGGTTAACAACCTTGTTATGTGGATGATATATTAATTATCACCACAGACGAGCTACAAGCAACATTATTCCAGACCATAATGAGCATGGCACATAAAAACATTCTCTATCTATGGAACACAAACACAACGAAGGAAATTAAAACCCTGAAGAATGTCTTACACCTGAATGGGTACTCCACAGGATTTATAAAGCGCCACTGCCAACAACCTAAACCAAAATCAGACGTAACTACAGTCCTTAAGCTCAAGGTTTTATCCAGCTAATCTTTTGAGGGGATGACATAATGCAACTTCTACAGGACTGGCTCATTACAGCAGTCAGCCGAACATTCTGTGCGGCAGTTATTAGGTACAGAACCACACCTATTCCCACCCCAGCAGTAAAAGAATCTACCCCTCTGTACGCCACATCAAATTGCATTTACCAATTCACATGCAGGTGCGAGTCTACCTACATCGGCAGAACAGAGCGGCAGCTACACAGCAGGGTTGTTGAACACGTACCAAACTGGGTTGACAAGATATTACACACAGGCGATAGGATCATTGGAAGGCTGACACACCACAAATATAAACTTCCGGTGTCGTCCATTGCATGTCATGTCTTGGAAACTGGTCATGTAATTGATAGAGACAGTGCTTTTCGCGTGTTGTTTCATACACAAAATAGCCGTTTGTTACAGTTTGCAGAAGCCCTAATGATTCATCTACATAGGCCAATTTTGTGCAAACAGAAAGACATGGTAGTCAATTTAAAATTACCATGGTAAACAATTGATATTACTGTGCGAACATGTGTATATTTCAGCTTGAACGATGTATCTAGTTATTTTACTCAACGTTGTGTGACATCTGCAGTATGTACCTGACAAGATGCAGCGAAATATGCCAGGCAATAAATCATACATTATATGGTTTGTGTCTTCATTATTCAAACATACAGATATGTTTTATTATACCACACACACATATGTTTTGTTATACCACACACAGACATGTTTTGTTATATCACACGCAGATTTGTTTTACTGTACATTATGTAGACAATGTTTTGTTATACCACACACAGACATGTTTTGTTATACCACACACAGACATGTTTTGTCATACCACACAGTCTTGACAAGATTGAGACGGTCATGTTATTTCTGGTCTGACAAGATTGAGATGGTCATGTTATTTCTGGTCTGACAAGATTGAGATGGTCATGTTATTTCTGGTCTGACAAGACTGAGACAATCATGTTATTTCTGGTCTGACAAGATTGAAATGGTCATGTTATTTCTGGTCTGACATGATTGAGATGATCATGTTGTTTCTGGTCTGACAAGATTGAGATGGTCATGTTATTTCTGGTCTGACAAGACTGAGACAATCATGTTATTTCTGGTCTGACAAGATTGAGATGGTCATGTTATTTCTGGTCTGACAAGATTGAGATGGTCATGTTATTTCTGGTCTGACAAGACTGAAATAATCATGTTATTTCTGGTCTGACAAGATTGAGATGGTCATGTTATTTCTGGTGTGACAAGACTGAGACAATCATGTTATTTCTGGTCTGACAAGATTGAGATAGTCATGTTATTTCTAGTCTGACAAGATTGAAATGGTCATGTTATTTCTGGTCTGACAAGATTGAGATGATCATGTTATTTCTGGTCTGACAAGATTGAGATGGTCATGTTATTTCTGGTCTGACAAGATTGAGATGATCATGTTATTTCTGGTCTGACAAGATTGAGATGGTCATGTTATTTCTGGTCTGACAAGATTGAGATGGTCATCTTATTTCTGGTCTGACAAGATTGAGATGATCATGTTATTTCTGGTCTGACAAGATTGAAATGGTCATGTTATTTCTGGTCTGACAAGATTGAGATGATCATGTTATTTCTGGTCTGACAAGATTGAGATGGTCATGTTATTTCTGGTCTGACAAGATTGAGATGATCATGTTATTTCTGGTCTGACAAGATTGAGACGGTCATGTTATTTCTGATCTGACAAGATTGAGACAATCATGTTATTTCTGGTCTGACAAGATTGAGATGGTCATGTTATTTCTGGTCTGACAAGATTGAGATGGTCATGTTATTTCTGGTCTGACAAGATTGAGATGGTCATGTTATTTCTGGTCTGACAAGATTGAGATGGTCATGTTATTTCTGGTCTGACAAGACTGAGACAATCATGTTATTTCTGGTCTGACAAGATTGAGATGGTCATGTTATTTCTGGTCTGACAAGACTGAGACAATCATGTTATTTCTGGTCTGACAAGACTGAGACAATCATGTTATTTCTGGTCTGACAAGATTGAGATGATCATGTTATTTCTGGTCTGACAAGACTGAGACAATCATGTTATTTCTGGTCTGACAAGACTGAGACAATCATGTTATTTCTGGTCTGACAAGATTGAGATGGTCATGTTATTTCTGGTCTGACAAGATTGAGATGGTCATGTTATTTCTGGTCTGACAAGACTGAGACAATCATGTTATTTCTGGTCTGACAAGATTGAGACGGTCATGTTATTTCTGGTCTGACAAGACTGAGACAATCATGTTATTTCTGGTCTGACAAGATTGAAATGGTCATGTTATTTCTGGTCTGACAAGATTAGATGGTCATGTAATTTCTGGTCTGAAAAGATTGAGATGGTCATGTTATTTCTGGTCTGACTAGATTGAGATGGTCATCTTATTTCTAGTTTGACAAGATTGAGACGATCATGTTATTTATGGTCTGACAAGATTGAGACAATCATGTTATTTCTGGTCTGACAAGATTAGATGGTCATGTAATATCTGGTCTGACAAGATTGAGATGATCATGTTATTTCTGGTCTGACTAGATTGAGATGGTCATCTTATTTCTAGTCTGACAAGATTGAGACAATCATGTTATTTATGGTCTGACAAGATTGAGATGGTCATGTTATTTCTGGTCTGACAAGATTGAGATGATCATGTAATTTCTGGTCTGACAAGATTGAGATGGTCATGTTATTTCTGGTCTGACTAGATTGAGATGGTCATCTTATTTCTAGTCTGACAAGATTGAGATGATGCAACAGAGGGAGCCAAGTGCAAAGGGTTGACGCACCTAGATCAGTATTCCCTACCCCTCCCCAATTCAGCAGGCCAATATTGTTGGGTCAAGTCCAAGCACTAATTCAGCAGGCCAATATTGTTGGGACAGATCCAAGCACTAATTCAGCAGGCCAATATTGTTGGATCTGGTCCAAGCACTAATTCAGCAGGCCAATATTGTTGGGTCAAGTCCAAGCACTAATTCAGCAGGCCAATATTGTTGGGACAGATCCAAGCAGTAATACAGCAGGCCAATGTTGTTGGGTCAGGTCCAAGCACTAATTCAGCAGGCCAATATTGTTGGATCAGTTCCAAGCACTAATTCTGCAGGCCAGGCCAATATTGTTGGGTCAGGTCCAAGCACTAATTTAGCAGGCCAATATTGTTGGGACTGGTCCAAGCACTAATTCAGCAGGCCAGGCCAATATTGTTGGGTCAGGTCCAAGCACTAATTTAGCAGGCCAATATTGTTGGGTCAGGTCCAAGCACTAATTCAGCAGGCCAATATTGTTGGATCAGTTCCAAGCACTAATTCTGCAGGCCAGGCCAATATTGTTGGGTCAGGTCCAAGCACTAATTTAGCAGGCCAATATTGTTGGGACTGGTCCAAGCACTAATTCAGCAGGCCAGGCCAATATTGTTGGGTCAGGTCCAAGCACTAATTTAGCAGGCCAATATTGTTGGGTCAGGTCCAAGCACTAATTCAGCAGGCCAATATTGTTGGATCTGGTCCAAGCACTAATTCAGCAGGCCAATATTGTTGGGTCAAGTCCAAGCACTAATTCAGCAGGCCAGGCCAATATTGTTGGGTCAGGTCCAAGCATTAATTCAGCAGGCCAATATTGTTGGATCAGTTCCAAGCACTAATTCTGCAGGCCAGGCCAATATTGTTGGGTCAGGTCCAAGCACTAATTTAGCAGGCCAATATTGTTGGGACTGGTCCAAGCACTAATTCAGCAGGCCAGGCCAATATTGTTGGGTCAGGTCCAAGCATTAATTCAGCAGGCCAATATTGTTGGGTCAGGTCCAAGCACTAATTCAGCAGGCCAGGCCAATATTGTTGGGTCAGGTTCAAGCACTAATTCAGCAGGCCAGGCCAATATTGTTGGGTCAGGTCCAAGCATTAATTCAGCAGGCCAGGCCAATATTGTTGGGTCAGGTTTAAGCACTAATTTAGCAGGCCAGGCCAATATTGTTGGGTCAGGTCCAAGCACTAATTCAGCAGGGCAATATTGTTGGGTCAGGTCCAAGCACTAATTCAGCAGGCCAGGCCAATATTGTTGGGTCAGGTCCAAGCATTAATTCAGCAGGCCAGGCCAATATTGTTGGGTCAGGTTCAAGCACTAATTCAGCAGGCCAGGCCAATATTGTTGGGACTGGTCCAAGCACTAATTCAGCAGACCAGGTCAATATTGTTGGATCAGGTCCAAGCACTAATTCTGCAGGCCAGGCCAATATTGTTGGGTCAGGTCCAAGCACTAATTCTGCAGGCCAGGCCAATATTGTTGGGTCAGGTCCAAGCACTAATTCAACAGGCCAGGCCAATATTGTTGGGTCAGGTCCAAGCACTAATTCTGCAGGCCAGGCCAATATTGTTGGATCAGGTCCAAGCACTAATTCTGCAGGCCAGGCCAATAATGTTGGGTCAGGTCCAAGCACTAATTCAGCAGGCCAGGCCAATATTGTTGGGACTGGTCCAAGCACTAATTCAGCAGGCCAGGCCAATATTGTTGGGTCAGGTTCAAGCACTAATTCTGCAGGCCAGGCCAATAATGTTGGATCTGGTCCAAGCACTAATTCTGTAGGCCAGGCCAATATTGTTGGGTCAGGTTCAAGCACTAATTCTGCAGGCCAGGCCAATATTGTTGGATCTGGTCCAAGCACTAATTTAGCAGGCCAATATTGTTGGGTCAGGTCCAAGCACTAATTCAGCAGGCCAATATTGTTGGGACTAATCCAAGCACTAATTCAGCAGGCCAGGCCAATATTGTTGGGTCAGGTCCAAGCACTAATTAAGCAGGCCAATATTGTTGGGTCAGGTTCAAGCACTAATTCTGCAGGCTAGGCCAATATTGTTGGATCTGGTCCAAGCACTAATTTAGCAGGCCAGTATTGTTGGGTCAGGTCCAAGCACTAATTTAGCAGGCCAATATTGTTGGGACTGGTCCAAGCACTAATTCAGCAGGCCAGGCCAATATTGTTGGGTCAGGTCCAAGCATGAATTCAGCAGGCCAATATTGTTGGGTCAGGTCCAAGCACTAATTCTGCAGGCCAGGCCAATATTGTTGGATCAGGTCCAAGCACTAATTCTGCAGGCCAGGCCAATATTGTTGGGTCAGGTCCAAGCACTAATTCAGCAGGCCAGGCCAATATTGTTGGGTCAGGTCCAAGCACTAATTCTGCAGGCCAGGCCAATATTGTTGGATCAGGTCCAAGCACTAATTCTGCAGGCCAGGCCAATATTGTTGGGTCAGGTCCAAGCACTAATTCAGCAGGCCAGGCCAATATTGTTGGGTCAGGTCCAAGCACTAATTCAGCAGGCCAGGCCAATATTGTTGGATCTGGTCCAAGCACTAATTTAGCAGGCCAATATTGTTGGGTCAGGTCCAAGCACTAATTCTGCAGGCCAGGCCAATATTGTTAGGTCAGGTTCAAGCACTAATTCTGCAGGCCAGGCCAATATTGTTGGATCTGGTCCAAGCACTAATTTAGCAGGCCAATATTGTTGGATCAGGTCCAAGCACTAATTCTGCAGGCCAGGCCAATATTGTTGGGTCAGGTCCAAGCACTAATTCTGCAGGCCAGGCCAATATTGTTGGATCAGGTCCAAGCACTAATTCTGCAGGCCTGGCCAATATTGTTGGGACTGGTCCAAGCACTAATTCAGCAGGCCAGGCCAATATTGTTGGGACTGGTCCAAGCACTAATTCAGCAGGCCAATATTGTTAGGTCAGGTTCAAGCACTAATTCTGCAGGCCAGGCCAATATTGTTGGATCTGGTCCAAGCACTAATTTAGCAGGCCAATATTGTTGGATCAGGTCCAAGCACTAATTCTGCAGGCCAGGCCAATATTGTTGGGTCAGGTCCAAGCACTAATTCAGCAGGCCAATATTGTTGGATCTGGTCCAAGCACTAATTCAGCAGGGCAATATTGTTGGGTCAGGTCCAAGCACTAATTCAGCAGGGCAATATTGTTGGGTCAGGTCCAAGCACTAATTCAGCAGGTCAGGCCAATATTGTTGGATCTGGTCCAAGCACTAATTCAGCAGGGCAATATTGTTGTGTCAGGTCCAAGCACTAATTCAGCAGGTCAGGCCAATATTGTTGGATCTGGTCCAAGCACTAATTCAGCAGGGCAATATTGTTGGGTCAGGTCCAAGCACTAATTCAGCAGGCCAATATTGTTGGGTCAGGTCCAAGCACTAATTCAGCAGGCCAATATTGTTGGGTCAGGTCCAAGCACTAATAGCAAGATCTAACATGGGGTCGGAGATTACAAGATGTCAGTCTGCTTACTACACTTGGCCAGTAGCTATAAATAAATTAGTATGTGAAATACACAGCGAAACAGGGATTCCTGATCATCATCCATTTATTATAAGAAAAATAATAGGTTCCAGAGGTCACTGCAAATCAGGGTCAGTCTAGAAAAGTCGAGCTACGCAAATAACATCACATTGAAAGGCCATTGAAATTACAGGAAAGAGAAAGGTAGCTGGGGCCCCAGTGACGTGGAAAATTGCCAGAAGCAGCAGTTAGTAACCATACAACCATTAACACTGTATGTATCACAGATCTGAACGCTATTAGATCAGCATGATTCACATCTGTGTGATACTAAGATTCTTTGATGCTATTGGTGGTAGAACAAAGTGATACAGTTGTTCATCATTCCAACAAAAGTTGAAGAAATACAGACTACTGTGTTCTTCATACTAACTGTGGCCAAACATGTGACATTCATGGATGACAACATTACTTGCACTCTCACCCTGTTGCTGTTTTATGTGTTGTACTAACTGTGGCCAAACATGGTGCAAAATGGTGGAAGTGACCATGTTTTCACATGCACCTACTGTGGGCAAACATTTGCAGCAAGAATTGGCCTTACCAGCCACACTCGCCACCGCCATGGATCGTAGTTATTAAGCCTTTTTGAAGCACAATGTACCAAACTATCGTCTGTCAAGACGGAAAGGTGCCAATGGAATGGCCAAGACATGTGACGTTCGTGGATGACAATATTACTTGCACTCTCACCCTGTTGCTGTTTCATGTGTTGTACTAACTGTGGCCAAACATGTGACGTTCGTGGATGACAATATTACTTGCACTCTCACCCTGTTGCTGTTTCATGTGTTGTACTAACTGTGGCCAAACATGTGACGTTCGTGGATGACAATATTACTTGCACTCTCATCACCCTGTTGCTGTTTCATGTGTTGTACTAACTGTGGCCAAACGTGTGACGTTCGTGGATGACAATATTACTTGCACTCTCACCCTGTTGCTGTTTCATGTGTTGTACTAACTGTGGCCAAACATGTGACGTTCGTGGATGACAATATTACTTGCACTCTCACCCTGTTGCTGTTTCATGTGTTGTACTAACTGTGGCCAAACATGTGACGTTCGTGGATGACAATATTACTTGCACTCTCAACCTGTTGCTGTCTCATGTGTTGTGACTCGTTCACATGGGCAGTGCTCATCAATGGTGCAACAATGTGATTATGTTAATTCTAGTCTGACAAGATTGAAATGATCATATTATTTCTGGTCTGACAAGACTGAGCTGATCATGTTATTTCTGGTCTGACAAGATAGAGACAATCATATTATTTCTGATCTAACAAGAGAGAGACAATCATATTATTTCTGGTCTGTCAGCAACAAGTGGAAGATTGGCTTCGTATAGAGAAACTTCGGCTGTTTGGAGAGTACCTGTGTGGAGTTGAGCCACCTTTGCTGGCGTTTAATGTGGAAACAGGAAGGTACTATTCTGTGGCACCCTCCCCAACTAGGTCAGAAGAAAGACTGGCCACTGATGGTATAGATGTCCAGGGCTCTGATGATGAGGTGAGTCATCAAGTAGGTCATCTTGTGAACATTCAATGTCAGAAATCACTTACAGTGTTTTGTAGGCATTTCTATAAGTACTTTGTGAGCTTACAGACTGTACACTCACTATCCTTGGAACACTTGTGAGATTGCACACATTGTACTTATTATCTTGCGAACATCTGGTCTGTACCGTTATGTGGTAGACACATGATCCGCAGTATAACTGCCCACAGTGCTCTCACTCCTTGATGAGAAGAAGAATGTCACTATACACTGATCGCCTCTGCAGTGATTTTATCTATTGCCTTCATTCTGAGCCAGCCATGCCTTCCCATGTCACACCTTCCCATGTCACACCTTCCCATGTCACACCTTCCCATGTCACACCTTCCCAGGTCACACCTTCCCAGGTCACACCTTCCCAGGTCACACCTTCCCAGGTCACACCTTCCCAGGTCACACCTTCCCATGTCACACCTTCCCATGCAACACCTTCCCATGTCACACCGTCCCAGGTCACACCTTCCCATGTCACACCTTCCCATGTCACACCTTCTCATGTCACACCTTCCCGTGTCACACCTTCCCGTGTCACACCTTCCCATGTCACACCTTCCCATGTCACACCTTCCCATGTCATACTCAGTGAATCACCATTCTGTCTTCTTCTGCCTGTCATCCCTATTCTATGACCCTTAACCAAACCAGTCCCCCTCTGTGTCCTCGCTGTATTATTCAACTCTGTAATTTTCTTCTTAATCTCTTTTAGGTCTCCTATTTCATTTGCCTTGTGGGTTCCAGACAAGAGAGTATCTCATTGTATTGTCCTCAGGTTTTCTCACTGTGTGTCCTATCTTTTTGGTTCCAGACAAGACAGTGTCTAGTACCAAATGGTACTTGAAGGTCGTTGTAGACAGGAATCACCCCCTGCGTGAAGCCATGGATATGGTCAAGGGTCATAGATTGAGAAGAGTCAAGTCCTGGATGGTGCAGGCAGAAATTCTATCAGCCAGGTGTGTGAAATAGAGAACATCAGTAATGAGAAAAAGTGGATAAAAATACCGGAAGACATGTCGAGCTGACACAAGGTAATAATCACACTGGGTCGTGAGTGCAGAGAATGGGCAGTGGGCTGCACAGAGTTTGTGGGTTCAACAACTGATCCAGAGTAATACACATCAAGTTGACATAGTCATCTACACCGATGGGTCAGTGGTGAGAAACAGCATTCTATCCTAGTAGAATACAGTAGAACCCTTTTTAGTAGTTAGCATGGAGTTTCATAGTTACACCAACCCTATGCTACCAATTTCAAACTTGGACATTATCCAAATCACACTTTCACAAAATCAACACATGTGAAATGAGATGCCTAAGGAGAGCTGCCAATTTAACAATCCAAGACCGAATAAGAAATGTTGTTATCAGACAGACTGTGGGATCAACACCTTGTGCCACATTTATTGAAAAACAGAAGATCAAGCGGTTTGGCCATGTTGTTAGAATGCAACATCAGCAACTACCATCACTGGCCTTACATCAAAGATCATCTGCGACGAGACCACAAGGACGCCCAAGAAGAAAATGGATTGACGACATCAAAGACATTGTACAACCACACGGAATGACACTATCCAGTGCCGCCCACCGGGCGTTGGAACGCAAATTATTCCTCCCCACAACGCTTGATGGCAGAAGTGGATGATGATGATGATGATGATGATGATGATGTATACTTTACTTTATGTCATTTGTGGTTATGTATACTTCATGTTAACTATGTCTGTGTTTTTACTGTCATTACTTTTGGTCACCACCAATAATAATAATGGATATGATTGATTTTATTCTTTTCAATGACAAGTCTGATGATGTCATTATTGAACATGATGACTCAGAAGATGATGAGAGAAAAATCCTGCAAGAGAAAGATGACATCCACAAACTCAAAGCCAAAAAGGCAGATTTAAGTAGGCAAAGAGCAGAGAGAGAGAAAAACAAGGAGAATACGGAGGTATGTTTGTTGTGTGTTTTTTCTATAGTACATATATTTGTGCAATATACATATAACATTAAAGAAGGTCAAATATATACCAAGATACACAAACTTTGATCTGTGTGCACTGAAGAGTGAGGAGATAAAAGATAAATTAAATGTAGAGGTAAATAACAGATTTGATGCATTGTCCGATCTGGAAATATTATTTCAAAATGTTAGCAACTAAT
The DNA here is from genome assembly GCA_014155875.1 of Cepaea nemoralis. Classification (NCBI taxonomy): domain Eukaryota; kingdom Metazoa; phylum Mollusca; class Gastropoda; order Stylommatophora; family Helicidae; genus Cepaea; species Cepaea nemoralis. The sequence goes on along the minus strand of JACEFZ010004761.1, from coordinate 101,366 downwards.
GGAAAATATTAAAGACATCAGTCAGCCAAGCTGGCAGAAACAACTTATCCCAAAAATGATGATGATGGGAATGGTAAGAAATGGATGATGGAAGGACCGTCTTAAAAACTCAAGTGTAAAATAAGAAGAATAACAATAATAACCATGACAAATACTGAAGAGGTTCAGCAGGAAACATTAGGAAATTGTGCAAAGAGGCAAAAGAAGCATGCTTAAGGACATGCAGGTAAATTGAAAATCAACATCAAATTAATGCACACAAGAATAATACATCACATTAGAAAAGAAAAACACAATCAACGGCTTGACTTAAAAATCAAAGAGGCAAAAATCATAATAGAAAAAGATCAGATTTTACATGTATGGTTAGATTATGTGAAAGACCTTTATGATGATACAAGAGAAGAACAGTATGATATTCGGAATAATAATGAAGGACCATCAATTTTGAAGATGGAAGTTCAGAATGCTCTTAACCTGGAAAACTGGCAAGACCCCGGGTCCAGACAACATCACAACAGAAATGATCAATTGCCTTAGAAGAATATGGAATAGATCAGGTCACCTGACGGCTGAACACAATACGTGATACTGGAGATATACCTCCTGAATTATGTAATTCTATATTTATTGCAATCCCACAGAAATCTGTGGCCTTGGAATGTGATCAACATCGAACAATTAGTATAATGAGCCACATCACAAAGATATGGCTAAGAATCATCATGAAAGGGGTTAGGAAGAACATACAACCCAAAATAGGAGAAGAACAATGTGGGTTCGTAGAAGGCAAGGGTACAGTAAATGCTGTATATATGCTGAGAACATTAATTGAACGTTTTATAGAAGTAAATAAAGATATACATCTTTGTTTGTTTGACTACACAAAGGCTTTTGATAAAGTAAGACATGTCAACATGATGAAGATGCTTGCAGATCTACAAATTGATGGGAAAGAGCTTCTTTGATCTGTATTAGTATTATTCTTTCTGATATAAATTCAGTGTTGATAATGGCATGCTTTTTGGGATGTAATAAAAAAAACCCTTTTCATGTTTAGTCTTTGCTCGCTGATCGACACCACTCCATATTAGAACATAATTTTCATGTATTTGTTTTGTGTGCTGCCAATTTTTCCTTGAATTTGCGAGCTCTGATATTTAAATTTTTCATTTTTTAATAAACTCTACTAGTGCTAGTTCTTTATCTCCTAGATTACTAACATTCCAAGTTCCTAATATCTCCTGTCTGTTTCCTACTTTAGCGGTTGCTCGCTTGTTTGGTGTATTTCTGATGTGAGCGCTGATAGAGTCACGCTTCTCTTTCAATTTTCTCAATTATTCTTTAGCAATAGTATGCTATCGTTGCTTCAGAGGTCACAGATTATGAGAATTGTATGGATATTTTGCCCTGGCCATGCGGGTGTACAGGGGAATGAACAGGCTGATAGGCTGGCAGGGAATGCACCTCTTGGTGGTATCTTGCCTATGGACAAGGGGGAGGTGGTCGAGCGCTTGTGGAACCAGGTGGAGAAGGTGGAGGAACAGATTGAGAACCCATATGTGGAAAGAATGAGATTGCGGGGGATTGGCAGGGGTTCTGGAAGAATCTCAAAACTAAGAGGGAAGACCAGGAGAACATTTAATCAGATAGCAGTGGGAACGATTAGTAGTATGACGCATCGTTGGCTGTTGAACGAGGGGACTGACCACTTATGGGAATGTCCTGAGTGCAGTGATGTCGGTTCTTGACTCAACTCAACTCAACTAAACTCAACTCAAAATGTGAACAAATAAATTCCCTACCGGTTTGCTGGACCTGTCGTAGGTCCGTCCTTATTTGAACACACTGATCTTAAAAAACACACACAAAACACATAATTATTTCTCCAGATCACAATGAACACTGTTTACTCCGTGATCTTGGATACAGCTTTACTATTCTGAATTCATGTTTCATATACTGACTCCATTATATTTTATATATTGTACTTCATGATGTTTGTAAACTGACTGTGATATTCATATACTGACTTTGTGATGTTTCTTAATATTGACATTGTGGTGCTCATACATTGGCTTTGTGATGTTTCATATGTTGAGTTCATGATGTTTCATATATTGACTTCAAGATGTTCATATGTTGACTTCATGTTTCATACATTGACTTCGTGTTTCATGTATTGATGTTCATATACTTCCCTGATGGTGTTTCATATACTGACTTTGTGATGCCTAACCCTAACCCTACTGATTTTGTCCTGCTCATATAGTGACTTCATGAAGTTCATATACTGATTTCAGGATGTTCATAAACTGATATCATGATGTTTCATATATTGATGTTGTGTTGTCTTCTCTTCTCTTAGGCAATCCTTGATAGTCATCGGCATGGAAAGATTGAGTTGGAAATCTGCCCAATTTTTCTGATTCCAGACACCAACTGTTTTATTGATCACTTCTCTACCCTGAAGAAGATCTTGCAAACAAAGAAATATACTTTAGTCGTTCCTCTTGTTGGTAAGTGACTATGCTGTTGTTTCTGTGGGCTTGTTGGTAAGTGACTATGCTGTTGTTGTCTATGTGACTATGCTATTGTTGTCTATGTGACTATGCTGTTGTCTATGTGACTATGCTGTTGTTGTCTATGTGACTAGGCTTTTGTCTATGTGACTATGCTGTTGTTGTCTATGTGACTGCTATTGTTGTCTATGTGACTATGCTGTTGTTGTCTATGTGACTATGCTGTTGTCTGTGTGACTATGCTGTTGTTGTCTATGTGACTATGCTGTTGTTGTCTATGTGACTATGCTATTGTTGTCTATGTGACTATGCTATTGTTGTCTATGTGACTATGCTATTGTTGTCTGCTGTTGTCTATGTGACTATGCTATTGTTGTCTATGTGACTATGCTGTTGTTGTCTATGTGACTATGCTATTGTTATCTATGTGACTATGCTATTGTTGTCTATATGACTATGCTATTGTTATCTATGTGACTATGCTGTTGTTGTCTATGTGACTATGCTGTTGTTGTCTATGTGACTATGCTGTTGTTGTCTATGTGACTATGCTGTTGTTGTCTATGTGACTATGCTGTTGTTGTCTATGTGACTATGCTGTTGTTGTCTATGTGACTATGCTGTTGTTGTCTATGTGACTATGCTGTTGTTGTCTATATGACTATGCTGTTGTTGTCTATGTGACTATGCTGTTGTTGTCTATGTGACTATGCTGTTGTTGTCTATGTGACTATGCTGTTGTTGTCTATGTGACTATGCTGTTGTTGTCTATGTGACTATGCTATTGTTGTCTATGTGACTATGCTTGTTGTCTATGTGACTATGCTGTTGTTGTCTATGTGACTATGCTGTTGTTGTCTATGTGACTATGCTGTTGTTGTCTATGTGACTATGCTGTTGTTGTCTATGTGACTATGCTGTTGTTGTCTATGTGACTATGCTGTTGTTGTCTATGTGACTATGCTGTTGTCTATGTGACTATGCTGTTGTTGTCTATGTGACTATGCTGTTGTCTATGTGACTATGCTGTTGTCTATGTGACTATGCTGTTGTCTATGTGACTATGCTGTTGTTGTCTATGTGACTATGCTGCTGTTTCTATGGGCTTTATGAAATTATTGTGCCACAAATGTCTACATTATGTTTTGTAACTGTTGGCTGTATCAGTTATTTGTAGATTATGGATCACAACTAAATCTGAACAAGGGAGCTGAATGGTCGCGAGGTATGGTATCTGTCTCGAATGATGGAGGTCCCGGGTTCAAGCTCCGGTGAGGGCCGTGATTTTTTCATGTGGACTTCTAGTAACAAAATGTCCCCTGGTCTCTGGGTAGTGAAATCGGATGCCCTTGTGTATTGTTGCGCATGTAAAAAATCCCTTAGCATTTGGAAGTCAAAAAAGAGAGGCCTAACAGTGCTGCCCAGGCAAAATTTTGAGTTAAAAATCTACCTAAACTATTTCAGGATCCTCACCAGTGCTATGGAGTTTGTGCACTGAGCTGAGATTCTCTGGACTCAGGCTTGAGTTAGTAGTAGAACGGAGCACTTATAGCTTACACCCGTGTGCCATGATGTTGATCCGTCTACTAAACTAAACTAAACTAGTTATTCATAGATAACTAGAGGACTAGGTTGATTTGATCATAACAGGTTCAAATGTGGTCATTTCAGTTATCAACGAACTGGATGGTCTTACTCGTGGAGCTAGAGACCATCATTATGACAGTCCAGATCATGCCCACATGGTCAAGTCCCAGGCTCAAGCTGCAATAGAGTTTTTGGAGATAGAGTTTGAACACAAGAATCCTCATTTACGTGCCCAGACATCCAAGGGTTCCATATTAGAGACAATTTCTTTCAGGAGTGAAGAGTCTGATAGCTCGGTGAGTGTTGCCATGTGGATGAATTTAGTCATAGCCGGATATTTCTATAGAATGTAGCATAGCTAGATATTTCTACAGAATGTAACCATAGACAGATATTTCAGTAGAATGTAGCCATAGCTAGATATTTCTACAGAATGTCAACCATAGACAGATATTTCTGTAGAATGTAGCCATAGACAGATATTTCTGTAGAATGTAGCCATAGCCAGATATTTCTGTAGAATGTAGCCATAGCCAGATATTTCTGTAGAATGTAGCCATAGCCAGATATTTCTGTAGAATGTAGCCATAGCCAGATATTTCTGTAGAATGTAACCATAGCCAGATATTTCTGTAGAATGTAGCCATAGCCAGATATTTCTGTAGAATGTAGCCATAGACAGATATTTCTGTAGAATGTAGCCATAGCCAGATATTTCTGTAGAATGTAGCCATAGCCAGATATTTCTGTAGAATGTAGCCATAGACAGATATTTCTGTAGAATGTAGCCATAGACAGATATTTCTGTAGAATGTAGCCATAGCCAGATATTTCTGTAGAATGTAGCCATAGACAGATATTTCTGTAGAATGTAGCCATAGACAGATATTTCTGTAGAATGTAGCCATAGACATATATTTCTGTAGAATGTAGCCATAGACATATATTTCAGCAGAATGTTGGTATAGCCAGATATTTCTGTAGAATGTAGCCATAGACAGATATTTCTCTAGAATGTAGCCATAGCAAGATATTTTTACAGAATGTAGCCATAGACAGATATTTATGTAGAATGTCGGCATAGACAGATATTTCTGTAGAATTTAGCCATAGTAAGATATTTCTGTAGAATGTTGGCATAGCCAAATATATCTGTAGAATGTAGCCATAGCCAGATATTTCTGTAGAATGTAGCCATAGCCAGATATTTCTGTAGAATGTAACCATAGACAGATATTTCTGTAGGATGTAGCCTTAGACAGATATTTCTGTAGAATGTAGCCATAGACAGATATTTCTGTAGAATGTAGCCATAGCCAGATATTTCTGTAGAATGTAGCCATAGCCAGATATTTCTGTAGGATGTAACCATAGACAGATATTTCTGTAGAATGTAGCCATAGACAGATATTTCTGTAGAATGTAGCCATAGACAGATATTTCTGTAGAATGTAGCCATAGCCAGATATTTCTGTATAATGTAGCCATAGACAGATATTTCTGTAGAATGTAGTCATAGACATATATTTCTGTAGAATGTAGCCATAGCCAGATATTTCTGTATAATGTAGCCATAGACAGATATTTACACAGTGTAGCTGACACTGCCCATGTGTGACCAGGACCCTTAAGGGAAGCAATGAATGGTCACAATGTAGCCAGTCGTGCATGTCACAAGAGGCAACTAGGGAGGGTTAAGTTGAGACTGGCTGCCTCATCCCATAGAAAACTGTAGCCACACAATCCAGCCAATCATCAACCTGTCTACAGTAGGTTTGGTGAGGGTGGGGCACAATCCAGCCAATCATCAACCTGTCTACAATAGGTTTGGTGTGAGTGGGGCACAATCCAGCCAATCATCAACCTGTCTACAATTGGTTTGGTGTGAGTGTGGCACAATCCTAGCCAATCATCAACCTGTCTACAAGTAGGTTTGGTGTGAGTGTGGCACAATCCTAGCCAATCATCAACCTGTCTACAGTAGGTTTGGTGTGAGTGGGGCACAATCTAGCCAATCATCAACCTGTCTACAGTAGGTTTGGTGTGAGTGTGGCACAATCTAGCCAATCATCAACCTGTCTACAGTAGGTTTGGTGTGAGTGTGGCACAATCTAGCCAATCATCAACCTGTCTACAGTAGGTTTGGTGTGAGTGGGGCACAATCTAGCCAATCATCAACCTGTCTACAGTAGGTTTGGTGTGAGTGTGGCACAATCTAGCCAATCATCAACCTGTCTACAGTAGGTTTGGTGTGGGTGTGGCACAATCTAGCCAATCATCAACCTGTCTACAATAGGTTTGGTGTGAGTTGGGCACAATCTAGCCAATCATCAACCTGTCTACAATAGGTTTGGTGTGAGTGGGACACAATCTAGCCAATCATCAACCTGTCTACAATAGGTTTGGTGTGGGTGTGGCACAATCTAGCCAATCATCAACCTGTCTACAATAGGTTTGGTGTGAGTGTGGCACAATCCAGCCAATCATCAACCTGTCTACAGTAGGTTTGGTGTGAGTGTGGCACAATCTAGCCAATCATCAACCTGTCTACAGTAGGTTTGGTGTGAGTGTGGCACAATCTAGCCAATCATCAACCTGTCTACAGTAGGTTTGGTGTGAGTGTGGCACAATCCAGCCAATCATCAACCTGTCTACAGTAGGTTTGGTGTGAGTGTGGCACAATCTAGCCAATCATCAACCTGTCTACAATAGGTTTGGTGTGGGTGGGGCACAATCAAGCCAATCATCAACCTGTCTACAATAGGTTTGGTGTGAGTGTGGCACAATCCAGCCAATCATCAACCTGTCTACAGTAGGTTTGGTGTGAGTGTGGCACAATCTAGCCAATCATCAACCTGTCTACAGTAGGTTTGGTGTGAGTGGGTCACAATCCAGCCAATCATCAACCTGTCTACAGTAGGTTTGGTGTGAGTGTGGCACAATCTAGCCAATCATCAACCTGTCTACAATAGGTTTGGTGTGAGCGGGTCACAATCCAACTAATCATCAACCTGTCTACAATAGGTTTGGTGTGAGTGTGGCACAATCTAGCCAATCATCAACCTGTCTACAGTAGGTTTGGTGTGAGCGGGTCACAATCCAGCCAATCATCAACCTGTCTACAATAGGTTTGGTGTGAGCGGGTCACAATCCTAGCCAATCATCAACCTGTCTACAGTAGGTTTGGTGTGAGCGGGTCACAATCCAGCCAATCATCAACCTGTCTACAGTAGGTTTGGTGTGAGTGTGGCACAATCTAGCCAATCATCAACCTGTCTACAGTAGGTTTGGTGTGAGTGTGGCACAATCTAGCCAATCATCAACCTGTCTACAATAGGTTTGGTGTGAGCGGGTCACAATCCAAGCCAATCATCAACCTGTCTACAGTAGGTTTGGTGTGAGTGTGGTCACAATCTAGCCAATCATCAACCTGTCTACAATAGGTTTGGTGTGAGCGGGTCACAATCCAGCCAATCATCAACCTGTCTACAGTAGGTTTGGTGTGAGTGTGGCACAATCTAGCCAATCATCAACCTGTCTACAGTAGGTTTGGTGTGAGTGTGGCACAATCCAGCCAATCATGAACATGTCTACAGTAGGTTTGGTGTGAGTGGGGCACAATCCAGCCAATCATGAACCTGTCTACAGTAGGTTTGGTGTGAGTGTGGCACAATCTAGCCAATCATCAACCTGTCTACAGTAGGTTTGGTGTGAGCGGGTCACAATCTAGCCAATCATCAACCTGTCTACAGTAGGTTTGGTGTGAGCGGGTCACAATCCAGCCAATCATCAACCTGTCTACAGTAGGTTTGGTGTGAGTGGGGCACAATCCAAGCTCTTTTGCAGTCTGGTAATCTCTTGAAGGTGAAATGTCTGGTTGGGTGTTAATGCCATCGTATATTATCCACGTGCACCCCACATCTTCAACTGTGAGACTGGATGCTCTATAGTGTATTTAAATAATTGTTTGAGATGTTTGCATTACTGCAAGGACATGATTGAGCATTAACGTTGTGTGTTTTCAGGGTGTCAATGATGATATTATCTTGAACTGTTGTTTGCATTACTGCAAGGACATGGCCAGGGAGTTTATGCCTAGGGATAAAGGTATGTGCACTGATCTTCATTATGTCGGTGGTGTTTCTTGTAAATAGTGATTTCACTTGTAAACTGTCATTTCCTTTGTAAACAGTATACCCCTTATATGTCCCTTGTAAACAGTATTTCCATTGTAAACAGTGATGTCCTTTGTAAAAAGTATTTCCCTTGTAAACAGTGATGTCCCTTGTAAACAGTATTTCGTTTGTAAACAGTATTCCTTTTGTAAAAAGTATTTCACTTGAAAACAGTGATGTCCCTTGTTAACAGTGATGCCCCTTGTAAACAGTGATGTCACTTGTAAACAGTGATGTCCCTTGTAAACAGTATTCCTTTTGTTAACAGTGATGTCCCTTGTAACCAGTATTTCCTTTGTTAACAGTGATGCCCCTTGTAACCAGTGATGTCCCTTGTAACCAGTGATGTCCCTTATAAGCAGTGATGCTCCTTGTACTCTGTGATGTTCCTTGTAAACAGTGATATTCCTTGTAAACAGTGATGTTCCTTGTAAACAGTGATATTCCTTGTAAACAGTGATGCCCCTTGTAAACAGTGATGTTCCTTGTAAACAGTGATATTCCTTGTAAACAGTGATGCCCTTTGTAAACAGTGATATTCCTTGTAAACAGTGATGCTCCTTGTACTCTGTGATATTCCTTGTAAACAGTGATGTTCCTTGTAAACAGTGATATTCCTTGTAAACAGTGATGCCCCTTGTAAACAGTGATGTTCCTTGTAAACAGTGATATTCCTTGTAAACAGTGATGCCCTTTGTAAACAGTGATGTCCCTTGTAAACAGTGGTGTACCTTGTACACTGTCTTGTGCGTGAAACTTGTGCTTCAAGATTCACTCTTTCAGTGCATGGGAGGTTTCCTATTTTTAGTACAGTGATTTCCCTTGTAAACACACAATGATAGGTTACAGTCACTTTTTTCTCACACCTATCATACTGTCATTCATACCTGGCAAAGTTCATATATGTCTGTCATACCTCAGGATTGCCATACCTGTCACAAATGCCTCATGACTATCATAATTGTCAATCATATGTGGAAACTTTGATATCTGTCTCTCATACATCACAATTGTCACATATTCCTCGTGACTAATTGTAACTGTTGCTCATATATCATGACTATCATAACTGTTGCTCATATATCATGACTATCATAACTGTTGCTCATACTCCATGACTATCATAACTGTTGCTCATATATCATGACTATCATAACTGTTGCTCATATATCATGACTATCATAACTGTTGCTCATATATCATGACTATCATAACTGTTGCTCATATATCATGACTATCATAACTGTTGCTCATACTCCATGACTATCATAACTGTTGCTCATATATCATGACTATCATAACTGTTGCTCATATATCATGACTATCATAACTGTTGCTCATATATCATGACTATCATAACTGTTGCTCATACTCCATGACTATCATAACTGTTGCTCATATATCATGACTATCATAACTGTTGCTCATATATCATGACTATCATAACTGTTGCTCATATATCATGACTATCATAACTGTTGCTCATATATCATGACTATCATAACTGTTGCTCATATATCATGACTATCATAACTGTTGCTCATATATCATGACTATCATAACTGTTGCTCATATATCATGACTATCATAACTGTTGCTCATATATCATGACTATCATAACTGTTGCTCATATATCATGACTATCATAACTGTCACTCATACTCCATGACTATCATAACTGTTGCTCATATTCAATTACTATTATAACTGTCACTCATACTTCAAAAGTATCATAACTGTCACTCATACTCCATGACTATCATAACTGTTGCTCATACTCCATGACTATCATAACTGTCACTCATACTCCATGACTTTCATAACTGTTGCTCATACTCCATGACTATCATAACCGTCACTCATACTCCATGACTAGCATAACTGTCACTCATACTTCTAGGTACCTAGGTAGTAGTACAGCCTGGGACTCTGAGATGAGTAACAACATATGTTTTAAATATTTTCATTTTCTCTTAATTGCTCTCATTTTTTAAATCTTTTTATTCTTCCCATCCCATCCATATGCCTTAATGTAGTCACCGGAGAATCTTCTCCTGTACTATATGTTGTGTCTTGTGCATGTATTTGTTTGCTGATGAAGACTAGTCGCCACAACGTCCTGTATGTGTCGTAATTCTATTCTGTTTTTTTTTCTTCTTGTATACCCCTTACAGGATATTGCAATCAACATCAGCATTTTCAGCTGATGTTGATGTACTAGGCAAGATTACGCTCAGTAGTTTGCCGTTGCTTTCTGAGCGACCAGCTTACATTACATTTGTATTATTTTATATTGTTTACGTTTCCACAGCTTTACCACAGTTCTGCCAAATGTTATTTGTGTTTACATTACTAAGGGAATACATTGTCTTGAATAACAAAGTTAATGTTTCTTTCCTTAGTTGAACTTTGCCACTTTATTTCTAACACATTATTAAAATGAAACCATAATAGATAATTTAGTTAATTATTAGTAAATAACAATGTTACTGTTTGTCAGAAATTGACTTATGTAGCTCCCGCGTGGCAACCACTCAGTCAAAAGTCATTTTCTTCTACTGGAGTTTAATTCTGGGTTCATTTTGAGATCCCTTACCGGCTCCATGGCTAAAGGCTTGCGAACGTGGTTCGTGAGCCGGGTACCAGGCGTTCGAAGCTCAGCTGCGACCAATTTGTGCAGCAGACCGTGTCGCGTTGTGTTATAACGTGCTGGTATAGGAGCCGGCCATTCAGAAAGCAATGGCAAACTACTGAAAGTAACATTTGTCTAGTACATCAACAGCAGCTGAAAAATGCTGGTGTTGACTGCAATGTCCCGTAAGGGATACGCAACAAAAATTTTAACTCTGTCAGAAGTGACTAATTACCACCCAGATCTCAGAGAGAAAATGCAGGACAAATGTCAGTTATGCTGATTGAGGACACCGTCCCTGTACACTCAAGAAACCAGCCAAGAAGTGGCTCGTTGAAAAGATAGATTTAGCTGTTCTTGGTATCCCCAGGAGTGAGAAAGAGGAATTACGATATGCAGGATAAGCTTGTTACTTAAGGGCTGCATAGGCAAGGTACCTCCCTGACATGTTCTCCTCCTGGACTATATGTGTGAACCCCCACTCAATGTTTTACCAATGCGTGCAATCACTTAAGCTACACAAACATTTATAGACATTTAGAATTTATATGGACAACTGAGTTTAAAATACAATAATTGAGTTTATTTATTGCTATGATGATAGTACGATGATGATGATTTTATTATGGTATACATAACTCAACTGGCGAAGAGGACACCTAGGTCATGATCCCCTGGTGAGACGCATTACACTGTCAGCTTGAAGGAGTCCCAATTGGTCCTGTCCCAAGGCTCAGTCACTCCCGTATGTGAGTGGGTTGTTGACTGTCCATGCTCCTAAGAGAGCTGAGTTTAGCTAGGAAATTTTGTCACAAGACTTTGTACTAAAGGTTAATAAAATGAGAGGATAATCTCTCACCAGAAATTCCGGCTTCCCTTGTACGCTGTTGTGAACGCATCTGAAGGCTTGTTGGCCATGCCCGTTGTTAAATATTCTGTTCGTCCATGACGTTCTTTCCATCTTTCTCCTCTTTACACGTGGGCTAATAATTATGTCCAGTCTCCTGTTAACCCCTCCCCTTTCTTCACTTTTGATTATTCCCTGGAGACCCTATGTCCAGTATACTTTTAACTTTTACTCTCTTTTCGCTATAGACTAGTTTCCTCCTGTCAATCACTTTGATTGGCATTACGCTATGCATCTGGAAATTGGAAATGCTTCGTTTGACTTTCCCTGTATTCTGGGATTCAAACATTCTTTATCTCCCTAACTTGCCATCACTGCTTCACACGTTAAAGTCCAACTGAACGCCCTGATCTCTCAGTCCAGATGAAGTGTTAGGTATCTGTTCCTATTCTGAACACCATTGCCCTGGGTACGCCAGTTATATAAACCCTACTGGGCAGAAGAGACATGGACAAGGTCTGCTGGTGAAGGAAGGAGTGAAGCATGTGGTACTCGACTTGAGCCAGTGGAATCACAGTGCAAGAGAGGTCCAGGGTATACAAATGGAGATTGGTGGCTTAAGTTGGAACATCATAAATGTATATGCCACAGTGGACTGTTTTGTCAGAAAGGAACATTGGGACTGGCTTAAGGAACTGGAGGAATTACCAGGTGATAGGCTACTCATATGTGGAGACTTCAATGCAAGGAACAGAGATTGGGACAGTAGTGGAGAAAACCGACAGGGAATTGCCCTTGCAGATGCCATGGTGGACTCCGATGTGGTCTGCATAAATGATGGTAGGCCGACAAGAATGGCAATGAGGCCTGGCGATGCAGACACAGCTATTGACTTGGCACTTGTCTCCCAGTCATCAGTCCTTGATGTAAAGTGGAATGTTTTGAATGACCATGGGAGTGATCACATGCCATGCTCAGTCCTGATCTCTAAACCCAGGAAAGTTAAAGCTGGGAGAGCGCGCAAGACCTTCCGGTATGAGTGGACCGATTGCCTTCTTGGACGCCTCAGACAAGGGGCATGCAACAGGACTGTTAAAACTCCCTTTTTGCAGCCCCCATGGTGGACCCCAGAAGTAGACCATGCTTGGAAAGGAAAGAGAGCTGCAGTGAAGCAGCTAAAGAAAGTGCGACAGACACTTCAAAGCCCACGAGAGGAAGTGGACACGGCGGAAAATGTCAAGAAAGACAAGGTGGAGGTTTTCAAGCGCTGTGCTGCAGAGGCCAAAAAGGCAAAATGGGAATGTTTCATGAAGGAGATTGGAGGTGATAAAACACTGCAAAAATTCTGGAAACTGCACAGGCAAATGCAGAGAAAAGATCGGCCGATGACAGTGGGAACAATCTATAGAGATGATGGTGTGCGCGTGACAACAGACAAAGAGAAAGGGGAGGCGTTTCTCCAGAGATTTTTAGAGCAGACCAATCATAATGATGCGGACACCAGGGATGCAGTTAGAGAGGAGCTATCTGGCACCACGAAGAATATGCAGTATGAAGACATCATACGGGTGGAAGATGTTAAACACATTTTGAAAAAGGCAAAAGACACGGCACCAGGGCCCGATGGGGTCAGGTATGGCCACATGAAGGGTTTGAGCGAAGCAGACCTGGAGGAGATGACCGACTGCTTTAACCAGAGCATTAGGACAGCATCAGTACCGCAGGATTGGGTGCACAGCTATCTCATCCCTCTCCCAAAACCATTCAAGGATCAGTCAAAGCTTAGCGGCTTTAGGATCATCACCCTTCAAAATACATTTGGGAAGGTTTTAGAGAAGATAGTCGCTGTTAAGCTGCAGGATTTTTGGAAAGGGGGAAGCTTCTTCCAAGAGGCCTGGGGAGCTACAGGCCAGGAAAAGATACCTGGTCTAATGCAGCCACTTTTGCCTTTGATGTTTATGAGGGGTTCCAGAGTAGACAGGAAACGATGGCGGTAGCGCTTGATCTCGAGGATGCGTACAATAGAGTTCGATATGATATTTTGATGACCGCACTGATGGAGAAGGGGGTCAATCCCTGGTTGGTGAACTGGATAGCAGCCGTCCTGCACTCTCGTCGGGTTGCTCTCCGTCTGGGCGCATGGACCTCAGAGCCACATATGTTAACCCCGGGACTGCCACAGGGATCTGCAGTCTCACCGGTGCTCTTTAATGTGTATACGAGCAAGATTGCAAACCTAGAAGCACCAGGGGTTGGAAGAATACTAACATTTGCAGATGATATTCTTGCATATAGGCAGGGGAGAGATAGGGAGCAAACAGCCCAGGAGTTACAGGCGACAGTAGATAAAGTGATTGACTGGTGCACAGAAATGAGTGCTGTCATCCACCCGGAAAAGGCGGCTGTTTTGTGGTGCTCTCTGGACAACAGGATTGTAAGAGCTGATGTCCCAAGCCTCGCGATAGATGGTAGAAATGTCAGCAGAGAGAACAAACTGAAGTATCTGGGGATCACATTTGACAGGAGCCTATCCTTCAAGGACCATGTGGAGACGGTCGTGACAAGATCTCAAAAGGGACTCAATGCACTTAAAACTATGGCTGCAATGGACATAGAGCAGAGAATGCTTTTCACACTATACCAGCACTTGATCCTCTCAGTAATTGATTATGGATTAGGTCTGCTCACTGTCTCAGAGAGTCAGCTGGTGAAGTTAGAGCGCATACAGAACGAAGCTATGCGGGTCATTCTGGGATGCACTAGAGACACCCCAGTAGTGTGTATGCGTTACATCCTTGGTCTGCCGACTGTTGCTGGTAGGCTCAAGGTGATGCAGGCGAAGGCATACCTCAGAGTAGCTGCAGACACAGACCACCCACTGCATGAGGCGCTGGACGCAGTTAAGGGTCAGCGACTGATAAGAGGGAAATCATGGATGGCTCAGGCGGAGGATACGATCAGACAGGTGTGCCCCCTGGAGAACATTAGGCGTGGAGAGGAGTGGGTCAGAGTGCCAGCGGAGCAGTCAGACTTGTGCAGAGTTATAATCACATTAAGCCGGGAGTGCAGGGAGTGGCCAGCAGGGGCCACGGAAGTGGAAATCCAGCAACTAATTCAGGACAATGCTCACTCGAGTGATGTGATTATCTACACAGATGGTTCGGTGTCAAGAGGTGAGAGAAGTGGCTGGGGGTTCATAGCCAAAGCTAATGGTCGATGTTTGGGGCAGGAGAGCCTGGCATATGATACCACAACATCCAGCTTAAGAATGGAAGTGGAGGCAGTCACTGCGGCTCTCCGCTGGATGGAGAATACGACACACACACACATCGTGATTGTAACTGACTCAGAAAGCATGCTGACGAGGGTGAGGACGGGCAGACTTCGTGCGGAGTGGCTTGCTTCGCTTCGGAGGTCACGGGTGACAAGCATCGCCTGGATCTTTTCTCCGGGGCATGCCGGTGTTCTGGGAAATAAACAGGCGGACAGATTGGCTGGCTCTGCAGAACTTGGTGGAGTATTGATACATGACAAGGCAGACGTGGTTGCGGCCTTGTGGGAGCACGTGCACACCTCGGAGGAGCAAATGGATTACCATGGTCTGGCAAGAATGAGACAACGAGGAGTGACGAAGGGATCTGGCCGCCGCTCGACGCTCAGAGGAAAGGCGAGACGGACTTATAATCAGATTGCTACTGGTACTATTATTGTTGAAACTCTTCGCTGGCTGCTGAGGATGGGGACGGAGCACTTATGGGAATGCCCTGAATGCTGTGATGTCGATTCCTAAATCAATCAATCAATCAATTCCGAACACCATCAGCAGCGACTTCACAAGTTTTCCAGTCTCCGCTGATGTTAGGTAGTTGTTGAGTATCTGTTTTTAGTCAGACCACGCTGGTTGTTGCTACGGTTACACAAATTTTCCCCCTGAGCAACTCCGCTAAGTCTGGGCCTTACTTTGATCAGGACATCAAAGCTGACATTCCTCAGACTTTGAGTTATAGAAATGATGGCACGAGGGAACTATTTTAAACTCTTTTCCTTACTCTTGTGTTTTATACTTTTCTTGTGGACTTTTATATGCTCAAACATGTGGAATTCTGATGCTGCCAGAGACGTCTCGTCACACTGTTATAAAGAATCCTCAGCACATTTTATAATCTAAATATCTTTAAAAATTCACAGACTGTATCTATCTTTATAATCTAAAAATCCTCAAAAATTTACAGACTGTATCAATTATTATGAGTCTTAGCTCTTATGTTATTTTTGTTGTTGTTTCTTTTTATCCCGCATTGGTACATAATCCCTCAACCAAGTCACTGCAAGCTGTTTATCCTGAGCTGTCTCATGCAAGCTCCAGCCATGTACTCCCCACATGATTCATGTCCATTTCTCAAGTTATTTATCCAGCTAACCTTTCCAGGGGATGATGTAATGCAACATCTACAGGATCATCTTATTACAGTGGTTGGCCAAACATTCTTTGCTGCGATCCCAGTTATTAGATACAGAACCACACCTATCCCCACCCCAGCAGTAAAAGAGCCTGGCCCTCTGTATGCCGAATTCAATTGCATTTATCTATTTACATGCAGGTGCCAATCTGCCTACATCAGCAGAACAGAGAGGCAGTTGAATAACAGGATGGTAGAGCACATACCCAATTGAATTGACAGAATAATAAACAAAGACTCCGGGAACCTGGCCAAGCCCACATGCCACAAACCTCCTACATCATCGATTGGACGGCACATTTTGGAAACTGGTCATGTGATTGACAGGGACAGTGCATTTCATATGTTGTTTAACACACAAAACACAATCACATATTAAAGCTGGCAGAGGCAATTACTATTTATTTACAAAAACCATCTTTGGGCAAACAAAAAGACATGATAGTCAGTTTAAAATTTCCGTGGTAAACAATTTCAAATGACCGTGTGAATATGTGTGTTGCATATTTCAGCTTGAAGGATTGATCTGATTGTTTGAGTTTATATTGCGTGATTTCTGCAGTATGAACCAGATGAGATGCAACAAAATATGCCAGGAAATAAATTAGGCAATCTATTGTTTGTGTTTTCATTATTCAAATTCACTATGGGTAAACATTGTTTTGAATATTAATTGAGTTTGTGACTAGTGTCAACAGCTCTTCTGTGAGGGAAAATAAATGTTCATATGTTCAATTTATTTAATATTTGTTGTCTTTATGACTAGTGACGACAGCAGCTCTTGTGTGAGGGAAAATAAATGTTCATATGTTCAATTTGTTCAATATTTGTTGTGTTTGTGACTAAAGCTATTGTGTGGAATATAAAAACCAGAATTCATATGTTAAATTTTTTGAGTTGTTTTCTGCAGATCATCCAGTTCGATTGTACAGAGAAGTAGTTCTGCTAACTGATGACCGTAATCTGCGCCTCAAGGCCCACACCTGCAATGTGCCTGTCAAGGATGTGCCAAGTTTTAAGAAATGGAGCAAGATCCCTTGAACTCAAGGGTGAGCATTATTGCCTAGCTCTTTGGCAAAACTGATAATAGAGCATCACATAAGGGATATCTCTGATATGAAAGCATATTAGGGATGGATCTTCACCTTGTTGGTGAAAGACTAAAATGGACTGCTTCTGGGCCATGCAGTGTCAACTGGCATCTTTTCATGCAGTCCTCATCTGTGGTCCCATGACAACACAATTACCAAATATGCATTCACAGACACTAGGTGTTTAGTGTTCAGTTCAGTGACATTTGTACCCACATGCACATAGTTGTGCACACACAAGCCAAGTGACATACATACACACACACTGCATATGTGTCAGTGGAGAATACCTATCTGTGAACTTGTACACTTCCTATTTCTGAACTTGGAATACTACAAACATATACTTTCTCTCTCTCCCTCTCTCTCTCCCTCTCTCTCTCCCTCTCTCTCTCCCTCCCCCTCTCTCTCTCTCTCTCTCTCTCTCTCTATCTCTCTCTCTCTCTCTCTCTCTCTCTCTCTCTCTCTCTCTCCCTCTCTCTCTCCCTCTCTCTCTCTCTCTCTCTCTCTCTCTCTCTCTCTCTCTCTCTCTCTCTCTCTCTCTCTCTCTCTCTCTCTCTCTCTCTCTGTGATGAGTGATTGGAAGGGCTGAATGTAAGATGGGCCTGCGTGCCCAATTTGTTACCCTTTGAAAATAAAGTCTGTTCGTTCGTACATAAAGTGTGTATGTGAGAGAGGGAGAACTTGGACACTCAACTATACAGGACATCGCTGTCAACATCAGCATCTTTCAGCTGATTGTTGATTTCTTGTCAAGATTACACTCAGTAGTTTGCCATTGCTTTCTGAGTGACCGGCTACATACTCTCATAAGTCACTGGCGTGACTCAAACCACTTCCAATTCTCGTGCGCTCACATCAACCATGAGAGTATTCAGAGTTACGGAGAAAGCTGCTAACTCCTCGGCCAGGGAGATCAGCACTTGGACACTAGAAGGACATAAATATACCCGTGTGTGACTTCTGAGGCTACAGACAAATAAAGCTACCTCTCTGTGATCTTAGAGAGTAATTACAGTTCAGCTCTTATCTAGGGCAGACGTGAGGCTTCCAGGTCAATTGGTCAGTCATATGTATGGGCATTGTTGAAGTCTGTGTATCATAGTGTGATGTATATGTATGGGCATTGTTGAAGTCTGTGTATCATAGTGTGATGTATATGTATGGGCATTGTTGAAGTCTGTGTATCATAGTGTGATGTATATGTATGGGCATTGATGAAGTCTGTGTATCATAGTGTGATGTATATGTATGGGCAATGTTGAAGTCTGTGTATCATAGTGTGATGTATATGTATGGGCATTGTTGAAGTCTGCGTATCATAGTGTGATGTATATGTATGGGCATTGTTGAAGTCTGTGTATCATAGTGTGATGTATATGTATGGGCATTGTTGAAGTCTGTGTATCATAGTGTGATGTATATGTATGGGCATTGTTGAAGTCTGTGTATCATAGTGTGATGTATACGTGTGTGTCTGTGTAGATGGTTAATGTGCATGAGTGCATGGCTGCAGACTGTTCAGTACAAGTTCATCACTGTATAATTGAGAATGAAAATCTGAATATTCAGTTGTTAACAAATGATTCTCTGTGTAGGTGCAGTTGAATTACTTTTTCTGCCAGTTTTTTTTTGGTTTTTGGTTGTAAATAATGAACTGACTTGACTGCCTAGATAGTAAAAGAAAATAACAACATGTGTTGTCTGTCTACACCGAAGATGAACCAGACTGAAGAACAATCTAGACTGAAGAACAATCTAGACCGAAGATGAACCAGACTGAAGAACAATCTAGAGTGAAGAGCAATCTAGACCAAAGATGAACCAGACTGAAGAACAATCTAGACTGAAGAACAATCTAGACCGAAGATGAACCAGACTGAAGAACAATCTAGACTGAAGAACAATCTACCGAAGAACAATCTAGACTGAAGAACAATCTAGACTGAAGAACAATCTAGACCGAAGATGAACCAGACTGAAGAACAATCTAGACCTGTCTCTTATACACATCTATCTAGACTGAAGAACAATCTAGACTAAAGAACAATCTAGACTGAAGAACAATCTAGACTGAAGGACAATCTAGACCAAAGATGAACTAGACTGAAGAACAATCTAGACCGAAGGTGAACCAGACTGAAGAACAATCTAGACTGAAGAACAATCTAGACAAAAGAACAATCTAGACTGAAGATGAACCAGACTGAAGAACAATCTAGACCGAAGATGAACCAGACTGAAGGACAATCTAGACTGAAGAACAATCTAGACCGAAGATGAACCAGACTGAAGAACAATCTAAACTGAAGAACAATCTAGACCGAAGATGAACCAGACTGAAGAACAATCTAGACTGACTCTTATACAGAACAATCTAGACTAAAGAACAATCTAGACTAAAGAACAATCTAGACTGAAGAACAATCTAGACCAAAGATGAACTAGACTGAAGAACAATCTAGACTGAAGGTGAACCAGACTGAAGAACAATCTAGACTGAAGAACAATCTAGACTGAAGATGAACCAGACTGGAGAACAATCTAGACCAAAGATGAACCATACTGAAGAACAATCTAGACTGAAGAACAATCTAAACCGAAGATGAACAAGACTGAAGAACAATCTAGACTGAAGAACAATCTAGACTGAAGATGAACCAGACTGAAGAACAATCTAGACTGAAGATGAACCAGACTGAAGGACAATCTAGACCGAAGATGAACCAGATTGAAGAACAATCTAGACCAAAGATGAACCAGACTGAAGAACAATCTAGACTGAAGAGCAGTCTAGACCGAAGATGAACCAGACTGAAGAACAATCTAGACTGAAGAACAATATAGACCGAAGATGAACCAGACTGAAGAACAATCTAGACTGAAGAACAATCTAGACTGAAGAACAATCTAGACTGAAGATGAACCAGACTGAAGAACAATCTAGACTGAAGAACAATCTAGACCGAAGATGAACCAGACTGAAGAACAATCTAGACTGAAGAACAATCTAGACTAAAGAACAATCTAGACTGAAGAACAATCTAGACTGAAGAACAATCTAGACCGAAGATGAACTAGACTGAAGAACAATCTAGACCGAAGGTGAACCGGACTGAAGAACAATCTAGACTAAAGAACAATCTAGACTGAAGACGAACCAGACTGGAGAACAATCTAGACCGAAGATGAACCAGACTGAAGAACAATCTAGACTGAAGAACAATCTAAACTGAAGATGAACCAGACTGAAGAACAATCTAGACTGAAGATGAACCAGACTGAAGAACAATCTAGACTAAAGAACAATCTAGACTGAAGATGAACCAGACTGAAGAACAATCTAGACCGAAGATGAACCAGACTGAAGGACAATCTAGACCGAAGATGAACCAGACTGAAGAACAATCTAGACTGAAGATGAACCAGACTGAAGAACAATCTAGACTGAAGAACAATCTAGACTGAAGATGAACCAGACTGGAGAACAATCTAGACCGAAGATGAACCAGACTGAAGAACAATCTAGACTGAAGAACAATCTAAACCGAAGATGAACCAGACTGAAGAACAATCTAGACTGAAGATGAACCAGACTGAAGAACAATCTAGACTAAAGAACAATCTAGACTAAAGAACAATCTAGACTGAAGATGAACCAGACTGAAGAACAATCTAGACCGAAGATGAACCAGACTGAAGAACAATCTAGACTGAAGATGAACCAGACTGAAGGGCAATCTAGACTGAAGAACAATCTAGACCGAAGATGAACAAGATTGAAGAACAATCTAGACCGAAGATGAACCAGACTGAAGAACAATCTAGACCGAAGATGAACCAGACCTGTCTCTTATACACATCTTGAACCAGACTGAAGAACAATCTAGACTGAAGAACAATCTAGACTGAAGATGAACCAGACTGGAGAACAATCTAGACCGAAGATGAACCAGACTGAAGAACATCTAGACTGAAGAACAATCTAAACCGAAGATGAACCAGACTGAAGAACAATCTAGATTGAAGATGAACCAGACTGAAGAACAATCTAGACTAAAGAACAATCTAGACTAAAGAACAATCTAGACTGAAGATGAACCAGACTGAAGAACAATCTAGACCGAAGATGAACCAGACTGAAGGACAATCTAGACTGAAGAACAATCTAGACTGAAGATGAACCAGACTGAAGAACAATCTAGACTGAAGAACAATCTAGACTGAAGATGAACCAGACTGAAGAACAATCTAGACCAAAGATGAACCAGACTTAAGAACAATCTAGACTAAAGAACAATCTAGACTGAAGATGAACCAGACTGAAGAACAATCTAGACTGAAGAACAATCTAGACCGAAGATGAACCAGACTGAAGAACAATCTAGACTGAAGAACAATCTAGACTAAAGAACAATCTAGACTGAAGAACAATCTAGACTGAAGATCAATCTAGACTGAAGAGCAATCTAGACCGAAGATGAACCAGACTGAAGAACAATCTAGACTGAAGATGAACCAGACTGAAGAACAATCTAGACTGAAGAACAATCTAGACCGAAGAACAATCTAGACTGAAGATGAATTAGACTGAAGAACAATCTAGACTGAAGAACAATCTAGACCGAAGATGAACCAGACTGAAGAACAATCTAGACTGAAGAACAATCTAGACTAAAGAACAATCTAGACTGAAGAACAATCTAGACTGAAGAACAATCTAGACCAAAGATGAACTAGACTGAAGAACAATCTAGACCGAAGGTGAACCAGACTGAAGGACAATCTAGACTGAAGAACAATCTAGACCGAAGATGAACCAGATTGAAGAACAATCTAGACCGAAGATGAACCAGACTGAAGAACAATCTAGACTGAAGAACAATCTAGACCAAAGATGAACCAGACTGAAGAACAATCTAGACTGAAGAACAATCTAGACTAAAGAACAATCTAGACTAAAGAACAATCTAGACTGAAGAACAATCTAGACCAAAGATGAACTAGACTGAAGAACAATCTAGACCGAAGGTGAACCAGACTGAAGAACAATCTAGACTGAAGAACAATCTAGACTGAAGATGAACCAGACTGGAGAACAATCTAGACCAAAGATGAACCAGACTGAAGAACAATCTAGACTGAAGAACAATCTAAACCGAAGATGAACCAGACTGAAGAACAATCTAGACTGAAGAACAATATAGACCGAAGATGAACCAGACTGAAGAACAATCTAGACTGAAGAACAATCTAGACTAAAGAACAATCTAGACTGAAGATGAACCGGACTGAAGATGAACCAGACTGAAGGACAATCTAGACTGAAGAACAATCTAGACCGAAGATGAACCAGATTGAATAACAATCTAGACCAAAGATGAACCAGACTGAAGAACAATCTAGACTGAAGAACAATCTAGACCGAAGATGAACCAGACTGAAGAACAATCTAGACCGAAGAACAATCTAGACTGAAGATGAACCAGACTGAAGAACAATCTAGACTGAAGATGAACCAGACTGAAGAACAATCTAGACTGAAGAACAATCTAGACTAAAGAACAATCTAGACTGAAGAACAATCTAGACCGAAGATGAACCAGACTGAAGAACAATCTAGACCGAAGGTGAACCAGACTGAAGAACAATCTAGACTAAAGAACAATCTAGACTGAAGATGAACCAGACTGAAGAACAATCTAGACTGAAGATGAACCAGACTGAAGGGCAATCTAGACTGAAGAACAATCTAGACCGAAGATGAACCAGATTGAAGAACAATCTAGACCGAAGATGAACCAGACTGAAGAACAATCTAGACTGAAGAACAATCTAGACCGAAGATGAACCAGACTGAAGAACAATCTAGACTGAAGATGAACCAGACTGGAGAACAATCTTGACCGAAGATGAACCAGACTGAAGAACAATCTAGACTGAAGAACAATCTAGACTGAAGATGAACCAGACTGAAGAACAATCTAGACTGAAGATGAACCAGACTGAAGAACAATCTAGACTGAAGAACAATCTAGACTGAAGATGAACCAGACTGGAGAACAATCTAGACCGAAGATGAACCAGACTGAAGAACAATCTAGACTGAAGAACAATCTAAACCGAAGATGAACCAGACTGAAGAACAATCTAGACTGAAGATGAACCAGACTGAAGAACAATCTAGACTAAAGAACAATCTAGACTAAAGAACAATCTAGACTGAAGATGAACCAGACTGAAGAACAATCTAGACCGAAGATGAACCAGACTGAAGAACAATCTAGACTGAAGATGAACCAGACTGAAGGGCAATCTAGACTGAAGAACAATCTAGACCGAAGATGAACAAGATTGAAGAACAATCTAGACCGAAGATGAACCAGACTGAAGAACAATCTAGACCGAAGATGAACCAGACTGAAGAACAATCTAGACTGAAGAACAATCTAGACTGAAGATGAACCAGACTGGAGAACAATCTAGACCGAAGATGAACCAGACTGAAGAACAATCTAGACTGAAGAACAATCTAAACCGAAGATGAACCAGACTGAAGAACAATCTAGATTGAAGATGAACCAGACTGAAGAACAATCTAGACTAAAGAACAATCTAGACTGAAGATGAACCAGACTGAAGAACAATCTAGACCGAAGATGAACCAGACTGAAGGACAATCTAGACCGAAGATGAACCAGACTGAAGAACAATCTAGACTGAAGATGAACCAGACTGAAGAACAATCTAGACTGAAGAACAATCTAGACTGAAGATGAACCAGACTGAAGAACAATCTAGACCAAAGATGAACCAGACTTAAGAACAATCTAGACTAAAGAACAATCTAGACTGAAGATGAACCAGACTGAAGAACAATCTAGACTGAAGAACAATCTAGACCGAAGATGAACCAGACTGAAGAACAATCTAGACTGAAGAACAATCTAGACTGAAGAACAATCTAGACTGAAGATCAATCTAGACTGAAGAGCAATCTAGACCGAAGATGAACCAGACTGAAGAACAATCTAGACTGAAGATGAACCAGACTGAAGAACAATCTAGACTGAAGAACAATCTAGACCGAAGAACAATCTAGACTGAAGATGAATTAGACTGAAGAACAATCTAGACTGAAGAACAATCTAGACCGAAGATGAACCAGACTGAAGAACAATCTAGACTGAAGAACAATCTAGACTAAAGAACAATCTAGACTGAAGAACAATCTAGACTGAAGAACAATCTAGACCAAAGATGAACTAGACTGAAGAACAATCTAGACCGAAGGTGAACCAGACTGAAGGACAATCTAGACTGAAGAACAATCTAGACCGAAGATGAACCAGATTGAAGAACAATCTAGACCGAAGATGAACCAGACTGAAGAACAATCTAGACTGAAGAACAATCTAGACCAAAGATAAACCAGACTGAAGAACAATCTAGACTGAAGAACAATCTAGACTGAAGATGAACCAGACTGGAGAACAATCTAGACCGAAGATGAACCAGACTGAAGAACAATCTAGACTGAAGAACAATCTAAACCGAAGATGAACCAGACTGAAGAACAATCTAGATTGAAGATGAACCAGACTGAAGAACAATCTAGACTAAAGAACAATCTAGACTAAAGAACAATCTAGACTGAAGATGAACCAGACTGAAGAACAATCTAGACCGAAGATGAACCAGACTGAAGGACAATCTAGACCGAAGATGAACCAGACTGAAGAACAATCTAGACTGAAGATGAACCAGACTGAAGAACAATCTAGACTGAAGAACAATCTAGACTGAAGATGAACCAGACTGAAGAACAATCTAGACCAAAGATGAACCAGACTTAAGAACAATCTAGACTAAAGAACAATCTAGACTGAAGATGAACCAGACTGAAGAACAATCTAGACTGAAGAACAATCTAGACCGAAGATGAACCAGACTGAAGAACAATCTAGACTGAAGAACAATCTAGACTAAAGAACAATCTAGACTGAAGAACAATCTAGACTGAAGAACAATCTAGACCGAAGATGAACTAGACTGAAGAACAATCTAGACCGAAGGTGAACCGGACTGAAGAACAATCTAGACTAAAGAACAATCTAGACTGAAGACGAACCAGACTGGAGAACAATCTAGACCGAAGATGAACCAGACTGAAGAACAATCTAGACTGAAGAACAATCTAAACTGAAGATGAACCAGACTGAAGAACAATCTAGACTGAAGATGAACCAGACTGAAGAACAATCTAGACTAAAGAACAATCTAGACTAAAGAACAATCTAGACTGAAGATGAACCAGACTGAAGAACAATCTAGACCGAAGATGAACCAGACTGAAGGACAATCTAGACCGAAGATGAACCAGACTGAAGAACAATCTAGACTGAAGATGAACCAGACTGAAGAACAATCTAGACTGAAGAACAATCTAGACTGAAGATGAACCAGACTGGAGAACAATCTAGACCGAAGATGAACCAGACTGAAGAACAATCTAGACTGAAGAACAATCTAAACCGAAGATGAACCAGACTGAAGAACAATCTAGACTGAAGATGAACCAGACTGAAGAACAATCTAGACTAAAGAACAATCTAGACTAAAGAACAATCTAGACTGAAGATGAACCAGACTGAAGAACAATCTAGACCGAAGATGAACCAGACTGAAGAACAATCTAGACTGAAGATGAACCAGACTGAAGGGCAATCTAGACTGAAGAACAATCTAGACCGAAGATGAACAAGATTGAAGAACAATCTAGACCGAAGATGAACCAGACTGAAGAACAATCTAGACCGAAGATGAACCAGACTGAAGAACAATCTAGACTGAAGAACAATCTAGACTGAAGATGAACCAGACTGGAGAACAATCTAGACCGAAGATGAACCAGACTGAAGAACAATCTAGACTGAAGAACAATCTAAACCGAAGATGAACCAGACTGAAGAACAATCTAGATTGAAGATGAACCAGACTGAAGAACAATCTAGACTAAAGAACAATCTAGACTAAAGAACAATCTAGACTGAAGATGAACCAGACTGAAGAACAATCTAGACCGAAGATGAACCAGACTGAAGGACAATCTAGACCGAAGATGAACCAGACTGAAGAACAATCTAGACTGAAGATGAACCAGACTGAAGAACAATCTAGACTGAAGAACAATCTAGACTGAAGATGAACCAGACTGAAGAACAATCTAGACCAAAGATGAACCAGACTTAAGAACAATCTAGACTAAAGAACAATCTAGACTGAAGATGAACCAGACTGAAGAACAATCTAGACTGAAGAACAATCTAGACCGAAGATGAACCAGACTGAAGAACAATCTAGACTGAAGAACAATCTAGACTAAAGAACAATCTAGACTGAAGAACAATCTAGACTGAAGATCAATCTAGACTGAAGAGCAATCTAGACCGAAGATGAACCAGACTGAAGAACAATCTAGACTGAAGATGAACCAGACTGAAGAACAATCTAGACTGAAGAACAATCTAGACCGAAGAACAATCTAGACTGAAGATGAATTAGACTGAAGAACAATCTAGACTGAAGAACAATCTAGACCGAAGATGAACCAGACTGAAGAACAATCTAGACTGAAGAACAATCTAGACTAAAGAACAATCTAGACTGAAGAACAATCTAGACTGAAGAACAATCTAGACCAAAGATGAACTAGACTGAAGAACAATCTAGACCGAAGGTGAACCAGACTGAAGGACAATCTAGACTGAAGAACAATCTAGACCGAAGATGAACCAGATTGAAGAACAATCTAGACCGAAGATGAACCAGACTGAAGAACAATCTAGACTGAAGAACAATCTAGACCAAAGATGAACCAGACTGAAGAACAATCTAGACTGAAGAACAATCTAGACTAAAGAACAATCTAGACTGAAGAACAATCTAGACCAAAGATGAACTAGACTGAAGAACAATCTAGACCGAAGGTGAACCAGACTGAAGAACAATCTAGACTGAAGAACAATCTAGACTGAAGATGAACCAGACTGGAGAACAATCTAGACCAAAGATGAACCAGACTGAAGAACAATCTAGACTGAAGAACAATCTAAACCGAAGATGAACCAGACTGAAGAACAATCTAGACTGAAGAACAATATAGACCGAAGATGAACCAGACTGAAGAACAATCTAGACTGAAGAACAATCTAGACTAAAGAACAATCTAGACTGAAGATGAACCGGACTGAAGATGAACCAGACTGAAGGACAATCTAGACTGAAGAACAATCTAGACCGAAGATGAACCAGATTGAATAACAATCTAGACCAAAGATGAACCAGACTGAAGAACAATCTAGACTGAAGAACAATCTAGACCAAAGATGAACCAGACTGAAGAACAATCTAGACCGAAGAACAATCTAGACTGAAGATGAACCAGACTGAAGAACAATCTAGACTGAAGAACAATCTAGACCGAAGATGAACCAGACTGAAGAACAATCTAGACTGAAGAACAATCTAGACTAAAGAACAATCTAGACTGAAGAACAATCTAGACCGAAGATGAACCAGACTGAAGAACAATCTAGACCGAAGGTGAACCAGACTGAAGAACAATCTAGACTAAAGAACAATCTAGACTGAAGATGAACCAGACTGAAGAACAATCTAGACTGAAGATGAACCAGACTGAAGGGCAATCTAGACTGAAGAACAATCTAGACCGAAGATGAACCAGATTGAAGAACAATCTAGACTGAAGATGAACCAGACTGAAGAACAATCTAGACTGAAGAACAATCTAGACCGAAGATGAACCAGACTGAAGAACAATCTAGACTGAAGATGAACCAGACTGGAGAACAATCTTGACCGAAGATGAACCAGACTGAAGAACAATCTAGACTGAAGAACAATCTAGACTGAAGATGAACCAGACTGAAGAACAATCTAGACTGAAGATGAACCAGACTGAAGAACAATCTAGACTGAAGAACAATCTAGACTGAAGATGAACCAGACTGGAGAACAATCTAGACCGAAGATGAACCAGACTGAAGAACAATCTAGACTGAAGAACAATCTAAACCGAAGATGAACCAGACTGAAGAACAATCTAGACTGAAGATGAACCAGACTGAAGAACAATCTAGACTAAAGAACAATCTAGACTAAAGAACAATCTAGACTGAAGATGAACCAGACTGAAGAACAATCTAGACCGAAGATGAACCAGACTGAAGAACAATCTAGACTGAAGATGAACCAGACTGAAGGGCAATCTAGACTGAAGAACAATCTAGACCGAAGATGAACAAGATTGAAGAACAATCTAGACCGAAGATGAACCAGACTGAAGAACAATCTAGACCGAAGATGAACCAGACTGAAGAACAATCTAGGACTGAAGAACAATCTAGACTGAAGATGAACCAGACTGGAGAACAATCTAGACCGAAGATGAACCAGACTGAAGAACAATCTAGACTGAAGAACAATCTAAACCGAAGATGAACCAGACTGAAGAACAATCTAGATTGAAGATGAACCAGACTGAAGAACAATCTAGACTAAAGAACAATCTAGACTAAAGAACAATCTAGACTGAAGATGAACCAGACTGAAGAAACAATCTAGACCGAAGATGAACCAGACTGAAGGACAATCTAGACCGAAGATGAACCAGACTGAAGAACAATCTAGACTGAAGATGAACCAGACTGAAGAACAATCTAGACTGAAGAACAATCTAGACTGAAGATGAACCAGACTGAAGAACAATCTAGACCAAAGATGAACCAGACTTAAGAACAATCTAGACTAAAGAACAATCTAGACTGAAGATGAACCAGACTGAAGAACAATCTAGACTGAAGAACAATCTAGACCGAAGATGAACCAGACTGAAGAACAATCTAGACTGAAGAACAATCTAGACTGAAGAACAATCTAGACTGAAGATCAATCTAGACTGAAGAGCAATCTAGACCGAAGATGAACCAGACTGAAGAACAATCTAGACTGAAGAACAATCTAGACCGAAGAACAATCTAGACTGAAGATGAATTAGACTGAAGAACAATCTAGACTGAAGAACAATCTAGACCGAAGATGAACCAGACTGAAGAACAATCTAGACTGAAAGAACAATCTAGACTAAAGAACAATCTAGACTGAAGAACAATCTAGACTGAAGAACAATCTAGACCAAAGGATGAACTAGACTGAAGAACAATCTAGACCGAAGGTGAACCGACTGAAGGACAATCTAGACTGAAGAACAATCTAGACCGAAGATGAACCAGATTGAAGAACAATCTAGACCGAAGATGAACCAGACTGAAGAACAATCTAGACTGAAGAACAATCTAGACCAAAGATAAACCAGACTGAAGAACAATCTAGACTGAAGAACAATCTAGACTGAAGATGAACCAGACTGGAGAACAATCTAGACCGAAGATGAACCAGACTGAAGAACAATCTAGACTGAAGAACAATCTAAACCGAAGATGAACCAGACTGAAGAACAATCTAGATTGAAGATGAACCAGACTGAAGAACAATCTAGACTAAAGAACAATCTAGACTAAAGAACAATCTAGACTGAAGATGAACCCAGACTGAAGAACAATCTAGACCGAAGATGAACCAGACTGAAGGACAAATCTAGACCGAAGATGAACCAGACTGAAGAACAATCTAGACTGAAGATGAACCAGACTGAAGAACAATCTAGACTGAAGAACAATCTAGACTGAAGATGAACAGACTGAAGAACAATCTAGACCAAAGATGAACCAGACTTAAGAACAATCTAGACTAAAGAACAATCTAGACTGAAGATGAACCAGACTGAGAACAATCTAGACTGAAGAACAATCTAGACCGAAGATGAACCAGACTGAAGAACAATCTAGACTGAGAAACATCTAGACTAAGAACAATCTAGACTGAGAACAATCTAGACTGAAGAGCAATCTAGACCGAAGACAATCTAACTGAAGATGAATTAGACTGAAGAACAATCTAGACTGAAGAACAATCTAGACCGAAGATGAACCAGACTGAAGAACAATCTAGACTGAAGAACATCTAGACCAAGACGCGATCGACGAGAACAATCTAGACCGAAGGGTGAACCAGACTGAAGGACAATCTAGACTGAAGAACAATCTAGACCGAAGATGAACCAGATTGAAGAACAATCTAGACCGAAGATGAACCAGACTGAAGAACAATCTAGACTGAAGAACAATCTAGACCAAGATGAACCAACTGAAGAACAATCTAGAGCTGAAGAACAATCTAGACTAAGAACAATCTAGACTAAAGAACAAATCTAGACTGAAGAACAATCTAGACCAAAGATGAACTAGACTGAAGAACAAATCTAGACCGAAGGTGAACCAGACTGAAGAACAATCTAGACTGAAGAACAATCTAGACTGAAGATGAACCAGACTGGAGAACAATCTAGACCAAAGATGAACCAGACTGAAGAACAATCTAGACTGAAGAACAATCTAGACTAAAGAACAATCTAGACTGAAGAACAATCTAGACTGAAGAACAATCTAGACCGAAGATGAACTAGACTGAAGAACAATCTAGATCGAAGGTGAACCGGACTGAAGAACAATCTAGACTAAAGAACAATCTAGACTGAAGACGAACCAGACTGGAGAACAATCTAGACCGAAGATGAACCAGACTGAAGAACAATCTAGACTGAAGAACAATCTAAACTGAAGATGAACCAGACTGAAGAACAATCTAGACTGAAGATGAACCAGACTGAAGAACAATCTAGACTAAAGAACATCTAGACTAAAGAACAATCTAGACTGAAGATGAACCAGACTGAAGAACAATCTAGACCGAAGATTGAACCAGACTGAAGGACAATCTAGACCGAAGATGAACCAGACTGAAGAACAATCTAGACTGAAGATGAACCAACTGAAGAACAATCTAGACTGAAGAACAATCTAGACTGAAGATGAACCAGACTGGAGAACAATCTAGACCGAGATGAACCAGACTGAAGAACAATCTAGACTGAAGAACAATCTAAACCGAAGATGACCAGACATGAAGAACAATCTAGACTGAAGATGAACCAGACTGAAGAACAATCTAGACTAAAGAACAATCTAGACTAAAGAACAATCTAGACTGAAGATGAACCAGACTGAAGAACAATCTAGACCGAAGATGAACCAGACTGAAGACAATCTAGACTGAAGATGAACCAGACTGAAAGGGCAATCTAGACTGAGAACAATCTAGACCGAAGATGAACAAGATTGAAGAACAATCTAGACCGAAGATGAACCAGACTGAAGAACAATCTAGACCGAAGATGAACCAGACTGAAGAACAATCTAGACTGAAGAACAATCTGAGACTGAAGATGAACCAGACTGGAGAACAATCTAGACCGAAGATGAACCAGACTGAAGAACAATCTAGACTGAAGACAATCTAAAACCGAAGATGAACCAGACTGAAGAACAATCTAGATTGAAGGATGAACCAAGACTGAAGAACAATCTAGACTAAAGAAACAATCTAGACTAAAGAACAATCTAGACTGAAGATGAACCAGACTGAAGAACAATCTAGACCGAAGATGAACCAGACTGAAGGACAATCTAGACCGAAGATGAAACCAGACTGAAGAACAATCTAGACTGAAGATGAACCAGACTGAAGAACAATCTAGACTGAAGAACATCTAGACTGAAGATGAACCAGACTGAAGAACAATCTAGACCAAAGATGAACCAGACTTAAGAACAATCTAGACCTAAAGAACAATCTAGACTGAAGATGAACCAGACTGAAGAACAATCTAGACTGAAGAACAATCTAGACCGAAGATGAACCAGACTGAAGAACAATCTAGACTGAAGAACAATCTAGACTAAAGAACAATCTAGACTGAAGAAACATCTAGACTGAAGATCAATCTAGACTGAAGAGGCAATCTAGACCGAAAGATGAACCAGACTGAAGAACAATCTAGACTGAAGATGAACCAGACTGAAGAACAATCTAGACTGAAGAACAATCTAGACCGAAGAACAATCTAGACTGAAGATGAATTAGACTGAAGAACAATCTAGACTGAAGAACAATCTAGACCGAAGATGAACCAGACTGAAGAACAATCTAGACTGAAGAAAATCTAGACTAAGAACAATCTAGACTGAAGAACAATCTAGACTGAAGAACAATCTAGACCAAAGATGAACTAGAACTGAAGAACAATCTAGACCGAAGGTGAACCAGACTGAAGAACAATCTAGACTGAAAGAACAATCTAGACTGAAGACGAACCAGACTGGAGAACAATCTAGACCGAAGATGAACCAGACTGAAGAACAATCTAGACTGAAGAACAATCTAGACTGAAGATGAACCAGACTGAAGAACAATCTAGACTGAAGATGAACCAGACTGAAGAACAATCTAGACTAAGAACAATCTAGACTAAGAACAATCTAGACTGAAGATGAACCAGACTGAAGAACAATCTAGACCGAAGATGAACCAGACTGAAGAACAATCTAGACCGAAGATGAACCAGACTGAAGAACAATCTAGACTGAAGATGAACCAGACTGAAGAACAATCTAGACTGAAGAACAATCTAGACTGAAGATGAACCAGACTGGAGAACAATCTAGACCGAAGATGAACCAGACTGAAGAACAATCTAGACTGAAGAACAATCTAAACCGAAGATGAACCAGACTGAAGAACAATCATCAGACTGAAGATGAACAATAGACTGAAAGAACATCCTAGACTGTAAAGACATCTAAGACTGAAAGAACAATCTAGACCTTAAAGATGAACCCTAGACTGGAAGGAACAATCTAGACCGAAGGATGAACAAGTACTGAAGACAATCTAAGACTGAAGATGACACTCTAGACTGAAGAGCAATCTAAGACTGAAGAACAAATCTAGACCGAAGATGAACAAGATTGAAGAAACACTAGACCTGAGGATGACCACATCTAGGACAATCAACCGAGATGAACCCCAGACTGAAGAACATCTAGGCACTGAAGAACAATCTAGACTGAAGATGAACCAGACTGGAGAACAATCTAGACCGAAGATGAAACAGACTGAAGAACAATCTAGACTGAAGAACAATCTAAACCGAAAGATGAACCAGACTGAAGAACAATCTAGATTGAAGATAACCAGACTGAAGAACAATCTAGACTAAATGAACATCTAGACTAAAGAACAATCTAGACTGAAGATGAACCAGACTGAAGAACAATCTAGACCGAAGATGAACCAGACTGAAGGAACAATCTAGACCGAAGATGAACCAGACTGAAGAAACAATCTAGACTGAAGATGAACCAGACTGAAGAACATCTAGACTGAAGAACAATCTAGACCGAAGATGAACCAGGACTGAAGAACAATCTAGACCAAAGATGAACCAGACCTGAAAGAACAATCTAGACTAAAGAACAATCTAGACTAGAAGATGAACCAGACTGAAGAACAATCCTAGACTGAAGAACAATCTAGACCGAAGATGAACCAGACTGAAGAACAATCTAGACTGAAGAACAATCTAGACTAAAGAACAATCTAGACTGAAGAACAATCTAGACTGAAGAGCAATCTAGACCGAAGAACAATCTAGACTGAAGATGAATCTAGACTGAAGAACAATCTAGACTGAAGATGAACCAGACTGAGAACAATCTAGACTGAAGAACAATCTAGACCAAGAACAATCTAGACTGAAGATGAATTAGACTGAGAACAATCTAGACTGAAGAACAATCTAGACCGAAGATGAACCAGACTGAAGAACAATCTAGACTGAAGAACAATCTAGACTGAAGAACAATCTAGACTGAAGAACAATCTAGACTGAAGAACAATCTAGACCAAAGATGAACTAAGACTGAAGAACAATCTAGACCGAAGGTGAACCAGACTGAAGGACTAATCTAGACTGAAGAACAATCTAGACCGAAAGATGAACCAGATTGAAGAACAATCTAGACCGAAGATGAACCAGACTGAAGAACAATCTAGACTGAAGAACAAGCTAGACTGAAGAACAAAGATGAACCAGACTGAAGAACAATCTAGACTGAAGAACAATCTAGACTAAAGAACAATCTAGACTGAAAGAACAATCTAGACTGAAGAACAATCTAGACCAAAGATGGAACTAGACTGAAGAACAATCTAGACCAGAAGGTGAACCAGACTGAAGAACAATCTAGACTGAAGAACAATTCTAGACTGAAGATGAACCAGACTGGAGAACAATCTAGACCAAAGATGAACAGACTGAAGAACAATCTAGACTGAAGAACAATCTAGACCGAAGATGAACCAGACTGAAGAACAATCTAGACTGAAGAACAATATAGACCGAAGATGAACCAGACTGAAGAACAATCTAGACTGAAGAACAATCTAGACTAAAGAACAATCTAGACTGAGATGAACCAGACTGAGATGAACCAGACTGAAGGGACAATCTAGACTGAAGAACAATCTAGGACCGAAGATGAACCAGATTGAATAACAATCTAGACCAAAGATGAACCAGAATGAAGAACAATCTAGACTGAAGAACAATCTAGACCGAAGATGACCAGACTGAGAACAATCTAGACCGAAGAACAATCTAGACTGAAGATGAACCAGACTGAAGAACAATCTAGACTGAAGAACAATCTAGACCGAAGATGAACCAGACTGAAGAACAATCTAGAGCTGAGAACAATCTAGACTAAGAACAATCTAGACTGAAGAACAATCTAGACCGAAGATGAACAGACTGAAGAACAATCTAGACCGAAGGTGAACCAGACTGAAGAACATCTAGACTAAGAACAATCTAGACTGAAGATGAACCAGACGAAGAACAATCTAGACTGAAGGATGAACCAGACTGAAGGCAATCTAGACTGAAGAACAAATCTAGGGACCGAAGGATGAACCAGATTGAAGAACAATCTAGACCGAAGATGACCAGACTGAAGAACAATCTAGACTGAAGAACAATCTAGACCGAAGATGAACCAGACTGAAGAACAATCTAGACTGAAGATGAACCAGACTGGAGAACAATCTTGACCGAAGATGAACCAGACTTGAAGACAATCTAGACTGAAGAACAATCTAGACTGAAGATGAACCAGACTGAAGAACAATCTAGACATGAAGCTGAACCAGACTATCTAGGACTGACAGATACAATGCTAGGACTGTGAAGATGAACCAGACCTGAAGAACAATGCTAGACTGAAGATTGAACCCAGACTGAAGAACAATCTAGACTAAAGAACAATCTAGACTGAAGATGAACCAGACTGAAGAACAATCTAGACTGAAGATGAACCAGACTGAAGAACAATCTAGACTAAAGAACAATCTAGACTAAAGAACAATCTAGACTGAAGATGAACCAGACTGAAGAACAATCTAGACCGAAGATGAACCAGACTGAAGAACAATCTAGACTGAAGATGAACCAGACTGAAGGGCAATCTAGACTGAAGAACAATCTAGACCGAAGATGAACAAGATTGAAGAACAATCTAGACCGAAGATGAACCAGACTGAAGAACAATCTAGACCGAAGATGAACCAGACTGAAGAACAATCTAGACTGAAGAACAATCTAGACTGAAGATGAACCAGACTGGAGAACAATCTAGACCGAAGATGAACCAGACTGAAGAACAATCTAGACTGAAGAACAATCTAAACCGAAGATGAACCAGACTGAAGAACAATCTAGATTGAAGATGAACCAGACTGAGAACAATCTAGACTAAAGAACAATCTAGACTAAAGAACAATCTAGACTGAAGATGAACCAGACTGAAGAACAATCTAGACCGAAGATGAACCAGACTGAAGGACAATCTAGACCGAAGATGAACCAGACTGAAGAACAATCTAGACTGAAGATGAACCAGACTGAAGAACAATCTAGACTGAAGAACAATCTAGACTGAAGATGAACCAGACTGAAGAACAATCTAGACCAAAGATGAACCAGACTTAAGAACAATCTAGACTAAAGAACAATCTAGACTGAAGATGAACCAGACTGAAGAACAATCTAGACTGAAGAACAATCTAGACCGAAGATGAACCAGACTGAAGAACAATCTAGACTGAAGAACAATCTAGACTGAAGACAATCTAGACTGAAGAACAATCTAGACTGAAGAGCAATCTAGACCGAAGATGAACCAGACTGAAGAACAATCTAGACTGAAGAACAATCTAGACCGAAGAACAATCTAGACTGAAGATGAATTAGACTGAAGAACAATCTAGACTGAAGAACAATCTAGACCGAAGATGAACCAGACTGAAGAACAATCTAGACTGAAGAACAATCTAGACTAAAGAACAATCTAGACTGAAGAACAATCTAGACTGAAGAACAATCTAGACCAAAGATGAACTAGACTGAAGAACAATCTAGACTGAAGAACAATCTAGACTGAAGATGAACCAGACTGAAGAACAATCTAGACTGAAGAACAATCTAGACTGAAAGAACAATCTAGACTGAAGACAATCTAGACTGAAGAACAATCTAGACCAAAGATGAACTAGACTGAAGAACAATCTAGACCGAAGGTGAACCAGACTGAAGACAATCTAGACTGAAGAACAATCTAGACCGAAGATGAACCAGATGAAGAACAATCTAGACCGAAGATGAACCAGACTGAAGAACAATCTAGACTGAAGAACAATCTAGACAAAGATAACCAGACTGAAGAACAATCTAGACTGAAGAACAATCTAGACTGAAGATGAACCAGACTGAAGAACAATCTAGACCGAAGATGAACCAGACTGAAGAACAATCTAGACTGAAGAACAATCTAACCGAAGATGAACCAGACTGAGAACAATCTAGACCGAAGATGACCAGACTGAAGAACAATCTAGACTGAAGAACAATCTAAACCTAGACTGAAGATGAACCAGACTGAAGAACAATCTAGACCGAAGATGAACCAGACTGAAGAACAATCTAGACCGAAGATGAACCAGACTGAAGAACAATCTAGACTGAAGATGAACCGAAGATGACCAGACTGAAGACAATCTAGACTGAAGAACAATCTAGACCGAAGATGAACCAGACTGAAGAACAATCTAGACCAAAGATGAACCAGACTGAGAAACAATCTAGACTGAAGAACAATCTAGACCGAAGATGAACCAGACTGAAGACAATCTAGACTGAAGAACAATCTAGACTGAAGATGAACCAGACTGAAGAACAATCTAGACTAAAGAACAATCTAGACTGAAGATGAACCAGACTGAAGAACAATCTAGACTGAAGAACAATCTAGACTGAAGATACAATCTAGACTGAAGAACAATCTAGACCGAAGATGAACAGACTGAAGAACAATCTAGACCGAAGGTGAACCAGACTGAAGAACAATCTAGACTGAAGAACAATCTAGACTGAAGATGAACCAGACTGAAGAACAATCTAGACTGAAAATGAAAAAGACTGAAGAACAATCTAGACTGAAGAACAATCTAGACTGAAGATGAACCAGACTGAAGAACAATCTAGACTGAAGATGAACCAGACTGAAGACATCTAGACTGAAGAACAATCTAGACCGAAGATGAACCAGACTGAAGAACAATCTAGACTGAAGATGAACCAGACTGAGAACAATCTAGACTAAACAGACAGACTGAGACTCTAGACTGAAGAACAATCTAGACCGAAGATGAACCAGACTGAAGAACAATCTAGACTGAAGATGAACCAGACTGAAGAACAATCTAGACTGAAGAACAATCTAGACTGAAGATGAACCAGACTGGAGAACAATCTAGACCGAAGATGAACCAGACTGAAGAACAATCTAGACTGAAGAACAATCTAGACCGAAGATGAACCAGACTGAAGAACAATCTAGACTGAAGAAACCAGACTGAAGAACAATCTAGACTAAAGAACAATCTAGACTAAAGAACATCTAGACTGAAAGAACAATCTAGACCGAAGATGAACCAGACTGAAGAACAATCTAGACTGAAGATGAACCAGACTGAAGGGCAATCTAGACTGAAGAACAATCTAGACCGAAGATGAACCAGACTGAAGAACAATCTAGACCGAAGATGAACCAGACTGAAGAACAATCTAGACCGAAGATGAACCAGACTGAAGAACAATCTAGACTGAAGAACAATCTAGACTGAAGATGAACCAGACTGGAGAACAATCTAGACCGAAGATGAACCAGACTGAAGAACATCTAGACTGAAGAACATCTAAACCGAAGATGAACCAGACTGAAGAACAATCTAGATGAAGATGAACCAGACTGAAGAACAATCTAGACTAAAGAACATCTAGACTAAAGAACAATCTAGACTGAAGATGAACCAGACTGAAGAACAATCTAGACCGAAGATGAACCAGACTGAAGAACAATCTAGACCGAGATGACCGACTGAGAACAATCTAGACTGAAGATGACCAGACTGAAGAACAATCTAGACTGAAGAACAATCTAGACTGAAGATGAACCAGACTGAAGAACAATCTAGACCAAAGATGAACCAGACTTAAGAACAATCTAGACTAAAGAACAATCTAGACTGAAGATGAACCAGACTGAAGAACAATCTAGACTGAAGAACAATCTAGACCGAAGATGAACCCAGACTGAAGAACAATCTAGACTGAAGAACAATCTAGACTGAAGAACAATCTAGACTGAAGAACAATCTAGACTGAAGAGCAATCTAGACGAAGATGAACGACT
This sequence comes from Cepaea nemoralis, assembly GCA_014155875.1. NCBI lineage: Eukaryota > Metazoa > Mollusca > Gastropoda > Stylommatophora > Helicidae > Cepaea > Cepaea nemoralis. Next base: position 62,204 of record JACEFZ010004761.1, on the reverse strand, counting down.
GAGAACAATCTAGACTGAAGATGAACCAGACTGAAGAACAATCTAGACTGAAGATGAACTAGACTGAAGACAATCTAGACTGAAGAACAATCTAGACCGAAGATGAACCAGACTGAAGAACAATCTAGACTGAAGAAGCAATCTAGACTAAAGAACAATCTAGACTGAAGAACAATCTAGACTGAAGAACAATCTAGACCGAAGATGAACAGACTGAAGAACAATCTAGACTGAAGATGAACCAGACTGAAGAACAATCTAGACTGAAGAACAATCTAGACCGAAGAACTCAGACGAAGAACACAGACTGAAGAACAATCTAGACTGAAGAACATCGAGACTGAAGAACAATCTAGACTGAAGAACAATCTAGACTGAAGATGAACCAGACTGAAGAACAATCTAGACCGAAGATGACCAGACTGAGAACAATCTAGACTGAAGAACATCTAGACAGATGAAGAACTCAGACTGAAGAACAATCTAGACTGAAGACAATCTAGACTAAGAAACTAGACTGAGAACAATCTAGACAATGAACAGATAAGCAATCTAGACTGAAGAACAATCTAGACCTAAAGAACCAGACTGAAGAACTAGACTGAAGAACAATCTAGACTGAAGATGAACCAGACTGAAGAACAATCTAGACCGAAGATGAACCAGACTGAAGACAATCTAACTGAAGACAATCTAGACCGAAGATGAACCAGACTGAAGAACAATCTAGACGAAGAACAATCTAGACCGAAGATGAACCAGACTGAAGAACAATCTAGACTGAAGATACATCTAGACTGAAGAACAATCTAGACTGAAGAACATCTAGACTGAAGATGAACCAGACTGAAGAACAATCTAGACTGAAGAACAATCTACGAGATGACCATGAATAAAATCTAGACCAAGATGAACCAGACTGAAGAACAATCTAGACTGAAGAACAATCTAGACCGAAAGATAACCAGACTGAAGAACAATCTAGACTGAAGAACAATCTAGACTGAAGATGAACCAGACTGAAGAACTAGACTGAAGACAATCTAGACCGAAGATGAACCAGACTGAAGAACAATCTAGACTGAAGAACATCTAGACTAAGACAATCTAGACTGAAGAACAATCTAGACCGAAGATGAACCAGACTGAAGAACAATCTAGACCGAAGTGAACCAGACTGAAGAACAATCTAGACTAAAGAACAATCTAGACTGAATGACCAGACTGAGAACAATCTAGACTGAAGATGAACCAGACTGAAGGGCAATCTAGACTGAAGAACAATCTAGACCGAAGATGACCAGATGAAGAACAATCTAGACTGAAGATGAACCAGACTGAAGAAATCTAGACTGAAGAACAATCTAGACCGAAGATGAACCAGACTGAAGACAATCTAGACGAATGACCAGATGGAGAACATCTGACCGAAGATGACCAACTGAAGAACATCTAGACTGAAGAACAATCTAGACTGAAGATGAACCAGACTGAAGAACAATCTAGACTGAAGATGAACCAGACTGAAGAACAATCTAGACTGAAGAACATCTAGACTGAAGATGAACCAGACTGGAGAACAATCTAGACCGAAGATGAACCAGACTGAAGAACAATCTAGACTGAAGAACAATCTAAACCGAGATACAGACTGAGAACATCTAGACTGAAGATGAACCAGACTGAAGAACAATCTAGACTAAAGAACAATCTAGACTAAAGAACAATCTAGACTGAAGAACCAGACTGAGACAATCTAGACCGAAGATGACCAGACTGAAGAACAATCTAGACTGAAGATGAACCAGACTGAAGGGCATCTAGACTGAAGAACAATCTAGACCGATGACAGATTGAGACAATCTAGACCGAAGATGAACCAGACTGAAGAACAATCTAGACCGAAGATGAACCAATGAAAACATCAGACTGAAGAACAATCTAGACTGAAGATGAACAGACTGGAAACAATCTAGACCGAAGATGAACCAGACTGAAGAACAATCTAGACTGAAGAACAATCTAGACCGAAGATGAACAGACTGAAGAACAATCTAGATTGAAGATGACCAGACTGAAGAACAATCTAGACTAAAGAACAATCTAGACTAAAGAACAATCTAGACTGAAGATGAACCAGACTGAAGAACAATCTAGACCGAAGATGACAGACTGAAGACATCTAGACCGAAGATGAACAGACTGAAGAACAATCTAGACTGAAATGAACCAGACTGAAGAACAATCTAGACTGAAGAACAATCTAGACTGAGATGACCAGACTGAAGAACAATCTAGACCGAAGATGAACCAGACTTAAGAACAATCTAGACTAAAGACAATCTAGACTGAAGATGAACCAGACTGAAGAACAATCTAGACTGAAGAACAATCTAGACCGAAGATGAACCCAGACTGAAGAACAATCTAGACTGAAGAACAATCTAGACTGAAGAGACCTAGACTGGAGAACAATCTAGACCGAAGATGAACCCGACTGAAGAACAATCTAGACTGAAGCACAATCTAAACCGAAGATGAACCAGACTGAAGAACAATCTAGATTGAAGATGAACCAGACTGAGAAGAACAATCTAGACTAAAGAACAATCTAGACTAAAGAACAATCTAGACTGAAGATGAACCAGACTGAAGAACAATCTAGACCGAAGATGAACCAGGACTGAAGGACAATCTAGACTCAAGATTGACAATGACCAGACGAAGAACAATCTAGACTGAGATGAACCAGACTGAAGAACAATCTAGACTGAAGAACCATCTAGACTGAAGATGAACCAGACTGAAGAACAATCTAGACCAAAGATGAACCAGACTTAAGAACAATCTAGACTAAAGAACAATCTAGACTGAAGATGAACCAGACTGAAGAACAATCTAGATGAAGAACAATCTAGACGAAGATGAACCAGACTGAAGAACAATCTAGACTGAAGAACAATCTAGACTAAAGAACAATCTAGATGAAGAACAATCTAGACTGAAGAGCAATCTAGGATCCGAAGAACAATCTAGACTGAAGATGAATTAGACTGAAGAAACAATCTAGACTGAGAACAATCTAGACCAAAGATGAACCAGACTGAAGAACAATCTAGACTGAAGAACAATCTAGACCAAAGAACATCTAGACTGAAGAACAATCTAGACCGAAGGTGAACCAGACTGAAGGACCATCTAGATGAAGAACAATCTAGACTGAAGATGAACCAGATTGAAGAACAATCTAGACCGAAGATGAACCAGACTGAAGAACAATCTAGACTGAAGAACAATCTAGACCAAAGATGAACCAGACTGAAGAACAATCTAGACTGAAGAACAATCTAGACTAAAGAACAATCTAGACTAAAGAACAATCTAGACCAAAGATGAACTAGGACTGAGAACAATCTAGACCGAAGTGAACAGACTGAAGAACAATCTAGACTGAAGAACAATCTAGACTGAAGATGAACCAGACTGGAGAACAATCTAGCCAAAGATGAACCAGACTGAAGAACAATCTAGACTGAAGAACAATCTAAACCGAAGATGAACCAGACTGAAGAACAATCTAGACTGAAGAACAATATAGACCGAAGATGAACCAGACTGAAGAACCAATCTAGACTGAAGAACAATCTAGACTAAAGAACAAATCTAGACTGAAGATGAACAGACTGAAGATGAACCAGACTGAAGGACAATCTAGACTGAAGAACAATCTAGACCGAAGATGAACCAGATTGAATAACAATCTAGACCAAAGATGAACCAGACTGAAGAACAATCTAGACTGAAGAACAATCTAGACCGAAGATGAACCAGACTGAAGAACAATCTAGACCGAAGAACAATCTAGACTGAAGATGAACCAGACTGAAGAACAATCTAGACTGAAGAACAATCTAGACCGAAGATGAACCAGACTGAAGAACAATCTAGACTGAAGAACAATCTAGACTAAAGAACAATCTAGACTGAAGAACAATCTAGACCGAAGATGAACCAGACTGAAGAACAATCTAGACCGAAGGTGAACCAGACTGAAGAACAATCTAGACTAAAGAACAATCTAGACTGAAGATGAACCAGACTGAAGAACAATCTAGACCGAAGATGAACCAGACTGAAGGGCAATCTAGACTGAAGAACAATCTAGACCGAAGATGAACCAGATTGAAGAACAATCTAGACCGAAGATGAACCAGACTGAAGAACAATCTAGACTGAAGAACAATCTAGACCGAAGATGAACCAGACTGAAGAACAATCTAGACTGAAGATGAACCAGACTGGAGAACAATCTTGACCGAAGATGAACCAGACTGAAGAACAATCTAGACTGAAGAACAATCTAGACTGAAGATGAACCAGACTGAAGAACAATCTAGACTGAAGAACAATCTAGACTAAAGAACAATCTAGACCGAAGATGAACCAGACTGAAGAACAATCTAGACTGAAGATGAACCAGACTGAAGAACAATCTAGACTGAAGAACAATCTAGACCGAAGATGAACCAGACTGAAGAACAATCTAGACCAAAGATGAACCAGATTGAAGAACAATCTAGACTGAAGAACAATCTAGACCGAAGAACAATCTAGACTGAAGATGAACCAGACTGAAGAACAATCTAGACTGAAGAACAATCTACACTGAAGATGAACCAGACTGAAGAACAATCTAGACTGAAGAACAATCTAGACTAAAGAACAATCTAGACTGAAGAACAATCTAGACTGAAGAAAAATCTAGACCAAAGATGAACTAGACTGAAGAACAATCTAGACCGAAGGTGAACCAGACTGAAGAACAATCTAGACTAAAGAACAATCTAGACTGAAGATGAACCAGACCTAAGAACAATCTAGACCGAAGATGAACCAGACTGAAGGACAATCTAGACTGAAGAACAATCTAGACTGAAGATGAACCAGATTGAAGAACAATCTAGACCTGAAGATGAACCAGACTGAAGAACAATCTAGACTGAAGAACAATCTAGACCGAAGATGAACCAGACTGAAGAACAATCTAGACTGAAATCAATCTAGACTGAAGATGAACCAGACTGGAGAACAATCTAGACCGAAGATGAACCAGACTGAAGTACAATGTAGACTGAAGAACAATCTAAACCAAAGATGAACCAGACTGAAGAACAATCTAGACTGAAGAACAATCTAGACCGAAGATGAACCAGACTGAAGAACAATCTAGACTGAAGAACAATCTAGACCGAAGATGAACCAGACTCGTCAAGAACATCTAGACTAAACGAACAATCTTAGTTACTGAAGATTGAACCAGACTGGTATAGACACATCTAGACTGAAGACACATCTAGCCGAAGATGAACCCGACTGAGAACAATCTAGAGCACTGAGAACAATCTAGACTGAAGAACATTCTCTTTAGTATCTGAAGATAACCTCTAGACGAAGAGCAATCCTAGACGAAGATGAACCCGAATGAAGAACAATCTAGACTGTAAGAGTGAACCAGACTGAAGGAACAATCTAGACTGAAGAATCAATCTAGTAGAACGCACCAAGAACAATCTAGACTGAAGATGCAAACTCAGACTGACGCTGTTACATCTAAGATCGCACGAACAATCTAGACGAAGATGAACCAGACTGACAAAGACAATCTAGACTGAAGACAATCTAGACCGAAGGAAGATCATGGACTGAAGAACAATCTAGACTGAAGAACAATACTAGAACAAGATGACACAAAACATCTAGACGAGTGTGAACCACGAGACAATCTAGACTGAAGAACACTACTACCAAAGACATAAGAACAATCTACCGAGATGAACGACTGAACAACAATAGATATGAAACAATCTAGCCAAGATGAACCAGACTGAAGAACAATCTAGACTGAAGAACAATCTAGACGAAGATGAACCAGATGAAGAACCATCTAGACCCCGAAGATGACCCAGGACTGAAGAACAATCTAGATAGCTCGAAGAACAATCTAGACGAAGATGAACCAGACTGAAGAACAATCTAGACTCGAAGATGAACAGACTGAAGGACAATCTAGGACCGAAGAGGAACAATCAGACTAAAGAAACAATCTAGACTGAAGATGAACCCAGGACTGAAGAACAATCTAGACGAGACGAACAGATCTAGACGAAGATGAACCAACTGAAGACATCTAGACCGAAGATCGAACCAGACTGACGAACAATCTAGACTGAAGCTGACCCAGACTGAAGCTCTCCTCCACACTCCCCCCCCCCCCCCCCCCCCCCCCAAAATAATCTGTCAAATTATAAGAAAATATTCTAGTGTTACCTAACACTACTGGTCTCTTTTACAGGACCAATAGTTTGTACGCAAAAGACTAAAAAAACACAATAATCCTATTCTAAAATCACATAGTGACAATCATTTTACAGGACCAAATCAAGCAAAAAATTTTTTATATATGAGGCATTGAAAGCTCAATTTCAATAAAAACCACTGTCTTCTCGCTAAAGAGAAGGTTTTCAAAAAAAAAATATTCACATAGAATTAACTACTTAAATTGACCAAGCAACATTGGCCATCCTATACGAACCAATGACCCAAGTCATGCCTTATTGTATAAAACAAAACAATTCAATGCCAAGCATTAATGCCAAAATACGTATCATATATATATGATATATATATATATATATGTATATATATATATATAAGATATATATATATAGATATATCATATATATAAGATATAATATATATATATATATATATATATATATGTCTACCTACAGACATGCTCATAACTTGAATACAATATACTGTTCTCTCAATAAAAGTCACTAATCAACAACTGACCTATCTATCTACCAATAGAAGCTGTGGCTCAGCACACCAATTGTTTCCCCTGGATGTGTTCCAAGTATTACTACAACTACTTAATCATCACCGTTAACTACGGTATCTCCACCCTACTACGACCAGCAAAAATTTGTGTCCATTTACTATAGACCTCTCACCAATACATCTACTTACTGTACCAATAACTAATTCAACTTTTAAGTTTCTCGTCTACCCGACGCAATTCACTAACTTATCATTACTTTCCAACATCTCACCACAACTACTCTAAGCTATCCTCAGGTCTCTCCTAGTATTCTCACACCATGACGATAGTCAAACCAGTCACACTTATTGGAACACCTTCTCTAGTACTCTATTTATACTACTCTGACATTCATATATCTAATCACATTCTCTTGCTTGCCTCACTCATCTTTCACCGCTATTCTTATTTGTCGGGACTCTATCAACCACAATAAACAACACCACACCTGACTAACGAGAATTCTCACTTCGACTGGGCAACCCATATTCTCTCAATTCTCTCTATCAGGCATTCATGCTTCGACATATCCCTGTCAAGAATACTAAACATGTTTTATGAAACGTCATTCATAATGTTAACTCTCTTTCTGTCATACAATTTTTATTAACTCTGTCTAACGTCAGACCTTCTAACCAAAAGACATCACAATTCTCTAATCATGTTCTTTCTATCTCTCAATTTTCGCATACTCTATGTTCCACGTTTTATCAACGTCACTTATCAACCACACTTCGCATATTCACACGGACAGTGATACACCACCTCGCTCTCATCTCACGACTACTCTCGCATCGCGACAACCTAACGTGTCCATACCATTACTTTAAAAAGAAACAATTTAGACGCCAATTCAACATTCCAGCAATCACTCACCACAATCGATCTCCTCCACACACATTGACACAAGATATATCAACCGCGCAACTATTATATTTTATCTATGTACTTCACTTAGACGACGTCTCCAAACTTCACTCCTACTTCACTCATCGCGACGAACACCTGTTTGTCTACAGTTATACCCACGTACGAACAACGCATAACCAGACGAATTACTCCACAGGACTTTCACAATTTACTGCTTTCACAATTTACTGCTTTCTTATGTCTACTTTTCTCAATCATTCACTTCTTTATGAAGGTCAGAACCTATACATTATCTCTCGCAAACTATATCTCTTTTATACACTAACCAGCACTATCAACGATCTCTCAGAATAAACCTCACTCCAACGAGTCACTAACCTCGTAACTATCATTCTAAACTTTTCCACACAATAACTTTCACAGATTTAATCACCTCTGCTTTCTCTACAAGCATCATATTACGTCATCCCTATCACCAAGAACTCATATTCTTCAAGCATCAGTTTCCACAGTCTTTTACTCTTAATAGTCTTTCGCTCAACTGACTATTTTACACATGATACTCAATTTCTCCTCAATCTATATCTCCTCATCAGACACTCTTGGTTCAGCTGTCAACAATACTATACTTACTTCTCAAACCACCAAGCGAAACTATCTCAGACATCACGTCATAGCTCTGAGTCGAACCATTTCTAGTACGAACATTCATACTTAGTTTATCTCTCTCTCTCTACTAATTCTGTGCTGAATCTACTCTACTTTAATCACACCAGTTATACATCACTCAACGTGATTAACTCTCTGTATCTATCCATTCCGGACAAAGGACTATTTTTACCTTATTTACTCTCCCTACACCGCAATCAAACACAAGATATCCTGTATTACGTATCCACGTAGCATATCATTTTTCGTGACTCTCTATCCTCAACAACACTATTGCCTACCCTGTGCCATGTGATGCTGCACCAAAAAAAATTCATCTGTCTATTTTAGACAGCCCATATGTATTTGCTCAAACCGCAATTCTTCTCATAAGCCAAAACAATTCCATATGTCCTTCGTCACCCGAAGAATTTTAACAGCCATAAAGCGCATCCAAGCCAAATATTTCATCGTCTCTTAATACATTAGTACGTCTTTCTTTAATTATGTCATCTTCACTATCTGTTGTTAACCTGTTGTTAAAGTACTCAGGTCTTAAGGTCATATATTCTTCTATTTTTCTTAAGTCACTTTCTGTCGTCGAGTAAATTTCCGCTATCTGTCTATTATTATTCTTCTTCTTAAATGCTTTCTTTCGTATTTCCTTCATTTGCGTCGGTCTGCTCACTGTTTCCTGTATACCTTACGTAACGTTTATATTTCCCCATCTCGTCTTCAGATGACACACTGATAATAGTTCCTTCATCAGACTCATAGTAATTTACTGCAGACACCTCGACCCTATTCCCATAGTCAGCTTTAGAACGTCTGACTTTCTTTCTCTTTCTTGGTATTCGTCTCTTAGCCTTCCCTACTTTCCTGTCATATAAACTGGTATCTAGTTCTAAAGAGTCACCAACCAAAACTCTGTCCGTCTGTCCACCAGCAACTACACCGTATGAGGGAACATCACGCTTCGAGTCAGGATCTGCTCGTAGTGCAATTCTCTCATTCTCCGAATCATCAGTATCTATAGTTGTTTCAGCATCACGATATTTACTATAATATGCGGCGGTAGAAATATCTTCTCCGTAACCTGAGCTCTCACACCTAATATTTCTACACCATTTAGGAATTAATTTAATGTCTATACCTGAAGGAACTTGATATCTCCGTTGTACCTTTATTGACTATCATACTACCATTTCTTTCCTCAATACTTTTTCTTCTTTGGTTTCTTTTCATCTTTGATTCTCGTCTGTTTCTCTTTCCCAATTTCAACCGTGTCTCCCTTAGTCAAGTGAGTTGGTTTTGACTGAGTCTCTATTAAGTCAGTTTGACTTCCCTTTGTTATCTTGCTGGCTGGTTGTACCTGGACCTTTTTCTCTACTGTATCAACCTGTGTTTGTGTATTCCGTTCTACCACTTCAATCACTTGCGTCTGAGTCTCTCTTTCTTGTCCAAGAGTCAGATTCGCAACCAGCTTATTAGTTGAATTATTATTTACATTTTCTACTCTGTTCTTTGACCCTGACCTCAGATACTGTCTCCGTCTTTGTTCAAACCAGTCGTCACGTTTTTTTCTTAGCATTCTTGCTATAGGATGGCCACTTCCATAACTTCTTGGAAAAGTCTCTCTCAGGACCATTCTTGTATCTATAACAGCTATACCAGTCCGACCTTTCACTATTACGTCTGTTCTCACCGTCTTTTACTCTATATACATCAGACCTTGGTTCGTCATAACCATATTGTCTTCTGTCTTTATTAAGCAGTGGCTGTCTCCTGTTATTCTTTCCTACTCTATTACTGTCTACCTTAAATCTATAAGGGTCTTGTCTAGTCGTTCTGTTCTGCAACGTTTCTACAAAATTTTCTACTTCACTAACTGCCTCTTTTAATTCTCCCAACCATGTACTGATACGTTGTAATTCTACATGTAGGTAATTCATATTAACTTCTTTGTAATTTCTATTAAGCTTGAAACAATATTCCTACTTCTTCCTCTGCATATTCCTTGGTACCTGGAAAAAAAAACTCGAAGTCTTGAGCCCAGCTGAAATTATGCCTGTTTCTCCACTGTGCTGGGTCTGCCTGTTGCCATATCCTGTTGTTTCCTTTGCTATGCTGAAATATTTCGGTATACACTAATAAATCAAATTCACATTTGTAACCAGCTAATTTAAAGATATGATCGTATTTACTTTACACAATAAGAATTGTTCAACCAGTCAATGGTACTTAAAATGATATTTAAGGTTTACTAATTACCATATCTCTGCTCCCGATCCAAGAAAGACGGATTCCTCTATGTTCGCTGTCAGGTAGAACTCAAACGCTAGGAGTCTGTGTTAATTGAAATGCTCCTCCAACCGATCACGCACTTCAGGGAGTTTCTTCTTCCAACGTCTCAGTAACTTCAACCCCTGGTTGGGCCCCTACCAGCCTTGCACCTTCTCTTCACCCGATAACAGGGCACATCAAAGCGACGTCTTGAAAACTGTAGCTCACTAAAGCGATAATTTGGGTCCCCTCTTCAGTAGGTCGGCAGCCCAGTCTGCCCCTCCCACTTCCGAGAGTTCCCTAACAATATCGCCTCTGTTGATGAGCTTCTCATTTCTTCTTATTTTTCAAATGAGCGATTGACTTGTTTCCTCAGACTCTCAAGGTCACTGATTCAACGGCTTTCAGTTCGCTCCAGGCAATCTTGATGCGAAGTAGATAACTGCTCTCTCAGTACAACGTCTCTACTTGATTCTATTTGCCTTGAAGTTTCTTTTTCCTGAGCCTCTTATTTCGAAGGATCCAGAAAAAACGTGCTGGTTTTTCCCACTCTTTTGCTCAGCAAGATGATAACCATTGCACAGCAACCCGCCCTGGCAAGCCGGTTTTCATATCTCAGCTGATAACGACTGCCTGTACAGCGAGGATTCTTGATAAGAGGTCCGTACAGCGAGGATTCTTGATAAGAATACTTACAGACAACCACCCCTAGCCGGGCTTTTGGCTGCTGTAACTCTCACAGACGACGTAGTGGCCATTTTTCAAACTCGTTTGAACGTTCAATATAAGTGTAGAACCGTGCCGTAACCCTGTCTCTGGGCAATTGATACGAGCAGAACAAAGATCTTCACAATTTTGGAGTTACTTCGATGTTTTACATGGACAGCGTTTTGAGATTCTGCGACAATCCAGGTTCCGATCCTGAGTCGTGGGCACCATTTAGTCCTCTATAACAAAGCAGACACATAGAGGACCAACGAGTTCTCTGGTTAAGTATAAATGGAGTTTTATTTCACATTGATGACCACTACAACAATCTTATTACAATTCCGTAATATTGGTGACCTCTCTCCTCCAGTCCCAGATGTTTACTGACCGCCCTAACAACAAACTACGTCACGACTTGAGCATCTTTCTTCCCATTCCATCCTGATGCTCAAGCGTGCTGTAGCTTTGCCCACCTAACTTATACATTCTGCTACATTTATAGTAGCTGCTTGAAGTGGATCACACCAGCCGGTCTCAAGTGAAAAAATCGGCAGCCATTGTTTAAACCCTTTATTTATTGAAAAGTTTGTTTCCAAAGTCATTAATGGATTAATATAAGTAATAATTGAATTCTTTATCCACTTTATATCTTTGTTTAAAATGTCATTATCTGAAATGATTCGTGGGATTTACAGTAGCTGTTTGAAGTGGGTCACATCAGCCGGTCTCAAGTGAAAAAAAAAATGGCAGCCATGTTGCCTTATCATTTGCCTTATACAGATGTGACTTGTCATTGTTTACACAAGTTCTTTAAGTTCGTTGCTAAAGCCACATTGTGGTTAATATTAATAATAATTTAATTCTCCACCCATTTCTATATCTCTGTTATAAATAGCCTGATTTAATTCATAAATATGACCCTATTATACCTCTCCCCTGCCCCTCCCCTTTTTCTTTTTAATTTGATTTATCTTCCTCTCTCTCCCTTTCCCTCCCTCCCTTCCTATCTCCCTGCCCCTCCCTCCTTCCTCTCTCTCTTCCTGCCCCTCCCTCTCTCTCCCTTTCCATTCCTCTCTCTCTCTCCCCCTGCCCCTTCCTCCCTCTCCCTCCCCCTCTCTCTCTCTCCCTGCCCCTTCCTTCCTCCCTCCCCCTCTCTCTCCCCCTTCCTCCCTCCCCCCTATCTCCCTCTAACTTCATGCCACTGAAATTATTTTAATTGTAGAACAATTGTTTCCCCACAGTTTAAGTTCATCATCATCATCATGGAGAAGAAAACTGCAAGTGACATGAGACAGGGTGCTGGTGAAGTTTTGCACACGCTGGAACGAGTCAACGCTACAGATTAAGTCAGACAGAAGAGTACCATGGGATACCGCGCTGCAGAACGTTATCCATCAAATTTTCAAACTAAGGTAATTATCATTGTCACACGTCGTTCTTGATGATAATATCACGAAGTTCTTACGATGATATGTTCATGATATTGTCGTGTGATGGTCGTTGTCTAGGTAACGATACTCATGGTGTGTCAATGGAGATATCTAACTGTCTTGCAATATAACTCACCCCCGCAGTGCATATTCACCAGTCATTAAACAAGATTCAGTTGGCGCACATAATCCTTTATTACAGAAATAACACAGACTCACGGAACATATGTATATATCCAGAAACAATGTAATCCATAGAATATAAATATCCTCCTCACAATTTAACCAGCACACATCAATGCCTTCTCAAGCCTGCTTCATATCAAATCCACAAGACATTAAGTCCAGCTACTATCCACGGCTGGATCTCCTACAATACAACCCACACATTGGGTCGGAGCCACTGCTCAACTATGCAACCCACTCTGGGTTTAGGCCCTCACTCACTATAGAACCCACTCTGGTTCAGGCCTGTCTTCACAACTAGGAGAACAACACAACACGGAGATCTCTAACTCCGCTTCTCCTTAGAATACCGACCAGTTCGGCATCTACACATTGACTGTCCTGAAGTCCCTTGACTTCACACAAAGCTAAACTGTCCTTCCCCCATCCCCTGGGGTCCACACTCACCCTTCCCATTATTTCTCAGGACTGGCTGTTTTCTCATAGCCAGGTCAGTCACTTTACTGTCTCCCACTTTCATCTCCATTCTTCTCATGCCCGGTCACTCAACTCAATGTCAATGACCCAGGCTTATGTCATCACCCCCCTCTTAAAAGAAAACTTCGTTTTCAAATATTGGGAGACTAAAACTTACTAAACATGTGACCCAGACATATTGCCTGGGTAGCCCTAAGTATGGCTGCCACCTTACTCTAGCTACCACACTACATAATACATCAAATGCTCATAGTACACTCCCATATTCCCCACACATAAATACAACCATCTTTCTATCTTGTGTACCAATGCATGAACTAATACATCACATAATAATAATACATCATAGGAAAGCATTATACTTATGTACCCACAGGTCTCTTACTACTTCACGACCACACAATACTATTTGTGTACCGACCCTATATCAGGTGGTTCTGTTCTTGCATTAACCCTCCTCTGATTCCTGTCGATGCTGTGTCTACCTTTCATGTACCCATGACTCATGGTACCTCTACAATTACAACATCTGTTTGCTATCCCTAGCCCTGGGTCAGTAATGTCGCGAACACTCTTTTGACCTGACTCAACTTTCCTATCTGCATATTGCACCGTTACACTTGAGTCTCTGTTTAGTCTGAACTCTTTATTCAATCTTGGCCCATATATCTGGCACCTTGCTTTCTGCTGCATACGCCTTATGCCTATGTGCCCTGCACATGCACTATCCTGAGCTGTTCTAGTATATCGGTCTCTATGTGCTAAAGGTACTGCTACTTGCCCACGTGCAGTTCTGCTATCTGAAAACCTGCGAGTGAGAACATTGTTCTTCCTCTCGAAGCACCATCTACCTTTCTTTGACTGCCTATGTTCTACTCTCCTACACCCTTGGGAACATTTGTTCAGAGTAGTATCTTGTCTCTGGGAGTCACTAGCACTATATTTGGGATCCATTCTCATCTGCTCAGCTGTACTATCCTTGTCCTGAGTTCCTGTGTCTACTTCAAGTGCCTCTTCTACCTCAGCTATACTCTCTAATTTAGGTTCTCTTGTGGTAACTACCTCATTACTGCTTACACTATATTTTTGGTCCCAATAAACTACTTCCTCTTCTGTACAATCTTTAACTCCTATAACATTTCCTATGATCAAATCAGCCACTGGTGAGTCCAAAACACACGCTGTCACTCTTCCAGTGATATATGGTGTTTTTACTGTTATTATGGCTAATGGGTAGAACTCTACTGTGCCAGTTGAATGTTATGCATCTAATCTTTTTCCCTGTATAATCCGAGGGATGCTATTAAACTTCTTCCTCACTCCGATAGGACGTACATCCGGAATCCCTAATTGTTAACGCTGGCCTATCATTAACAAACCCATGATGCATCTTCAGACTTCCTCCTTCATGGACTGCTGATCCTGCTTTCACTGTATGACCACATATTAGGACTGGCTGACTGTCTTTTTCAAAAAGAGGTTTGCACCCACTACAATCTTCATTGTTCAGCGTCTCAATTACTTGCGCTGCATTTGAGTGCTCTGTTTCTCTCATCCTACATTGATGGCTGACATGCCCCTTCTTTCCACATTTGAAACAGATGATCTCCTTCCTTGCTGTTCGTTGGCTCATCTGGATGGCTTGCACGTCACACTCTGCTGCCTTGTGTCTCCAGCTCCCACAATTCCAACATCCGGCATAATTTGGACGTCTCTGGAAAGTTCCCTCTTCTATATGGGTACCGTCCTACTCTACCAACATTGTTTCCTCGGAAACCATTATCTTGAAGTTCTTGCTGCTCACCTTTCTGTGCTGAATCCACACTTTTCGCCCTTGGTCTGATGACTGGATTCTGGTCCTGTTTAGTGTACGCTGCACAGACTATTTCCTCACTCATTAGTTTCCCAATAGATACGTTAGGATGTGCAGTCATGTAATTTTGCCCTAACTGAGACATTGTGTCTATGTCCTTTGGCTTACGTTCCTCAAAGAAAGCCACTAAATTGGTATTACATGACGCTAATACTTTGTCTCTTAACACTAAGTCTACTAATTTATTAAAATCTTTCCCTACTTCTGCGAGCTCCATCCATTTGTTAACCCTTTACAAGGCATAGCGTCCGTTACCGGCCGATCTCTAAATACGAGCGTAGCGTCCGATTCCGGCCGATACTATTATGCATTGTAAAAACGCGATCTCTCGGCTTTCCGACACTTCCGACGGCTACTTTCACTTTCGCCGATAGCTTGACAACGTGGCCGCCATTTGTAAACGCGCTACAATGACTTTGAACAGACTTTTACGGACTTGTTTTGATAGTTTTCGGGAGTTTTACGCTGTTTTTCAAAATGGATTTCGGCGATTCTTCAAGTGATAGCCGAGATTTCGCTCTGTTCAATTTAAATGACATTAAAGGGCACGAAGTTGATTATTAATCGGAGCTAGATATCAGTGCAAAGCGTTACTTTGCATTAGCAGTCGTGAGTCGGACTTTAAAGAAAGTGATTATGATTCTGAAAATGTGTTTGTAAATTGCCGTATAGATGACGGAAAATCACAAACAACATGCCGTATTTCGTAAATATTTGTGTTCATATATGGATTACCGGCAACAATCACGTGAGTAACATATTCTGCATGCTTTTCCCTTCATTGTGGTGTTTATTTAACTAAAATCGGTTGACTAACACCTTATTTGTGATGTTTTTACTAACGCGATCCGAAATTTTTACAGAACCTGAAAAAATCTTGCCCGTTCAGGGCTACAAAACGGAAAAGCGTCTGCCCTGTAAAGGGTTAAATGTGTTCTTTACTGTGTTAACAAAGTCTGTGAAATCTTCATTTGTCTCTGGCACTAACTGTCTAAACTTTGTCTATATCCATGCTCAGTGAGTTGGAACTTTGTCAGCAAACGTTGACGTAAGATAGTGTAGTTGTTTCGTTCTTCTACAGGTAAATTGAACATGGTGTCTAGTGCCTTACCCGTAAGAAACTCGCCAAGTCGCATCCCATATTCTGCTTCCGGGATCCCTAGAGTTTTCACAGATGATTCGAATCTCGAAAGATAGGCCTCAAGACAATCCCGGTCCGTAAAGTATGGCAGTTTCAATCACTGTGAGGGATGTGAAGGTCTTCTGTTTTCCTCACCTTGACCCTTCGAAGATAGTTCTAGTTTTCTTAACTCGATTTCAGTTTGCATCTGACACTTGATCTTCTCTTTCTCAATTTCCATTTTCATTTGTGTCTCTTTCTCTTCCTGTAGACGCTTGTTTTCCATTTCAGCTAACTTTACTTCCTGTAGACGTTTGTTTTCCATTTCAGCTAGTTTTACTTGTGTCTCTTTCTCTTCCTGTAGACGCTTGTTTTCCATTTCAGCTAGTTTTACTTGTGTCTCTTTCTCTTCCTGTAGACGCTTGTTTTCCATTTCAGCTAGTTTTACTTGTGTCTCTTTCTCTTCCTGTAGACGCTTTGCCTCACGTTCATTATGCCTCTCCTCTCTTTCCGTCTGTTTTTGTTCTTTTGCTTCGGCATACTCCTGTAACTCTTTACCTTTCAGGCCTATTCGTTCACCTGCTTCAATATAGTCCATTAAAGTAGGCATCTTGTACTTGTGGACACGTTGCTGTCTATCAGCCAACTATAAATGTAAAGACTGCTACTTAGTCTGTGTGCCTTCCCTAAGTACACCACTACTCCTTGTGTACGTAAATTCGTAGTGCTAAAATATCACTCTGTACTCACCCAGTCACTCTATAAGCACTAGATAGTGAGGGAAAATATCCTCCCTCGCATATATCTATAACAAATAGTTGCATAACATTTCTGGAAATATTGTTAAACATACATATAAATACATATACAAACAGATGGATGATAACACTAAGTGTTTTCTATAAAAACGTTAGACTCACAAGCCAAGTACACGGAGACGGTGATCACGAAGAAATAAACTACAGTAACAACCACAAGCTATCAGCCAACTATAAATGTAAAGACTGCTACTAGTCTGTGTGCCTTCCCTAAGTACACCACTACTCCTTGTGTACGTAAATTCGTAGTGCTAAAATATCACTCTGTACTCACCCAGTCACTCTATAAGCACTAGATAGTGAGGGAAAATATCCTCCCTCGCATATATCTATAACAAATAGTTGCATAACATTTCTGGAAATATTGTTAAACATACATATAAATACATATACAAACAGATGGATGATAACACTAAGTGTTTTCTATAAAAACGTTAGACTCACAAGCCAAGTACACGGAGACGGTGATCACGAAGAAATAAACTACAGTAACAACCACAAGCTTGTGTAGGGACATCCACAGTGCGCGTAATATATAAATATAAACTGACAAAGACCACTAGACAGTAGAAAAGGACAAAAGATCACAATAATAACATATATCCGACCACAACCAATATCATATGTAAATATAACGAAAAGAAAGAAGAGAAAAATATATCCTCAAAATATACACAGCTGTGACGTCAGACAACGCGTCTGTAGATATTAGTTAGGACTCCAATGCCACTGCACGACACGTTAACTCATTAACGTTTTCCATACAAAAATATCGTAAGAACTAGAAATATCCACGTTTTGAAAGGCCTATCCTAATGTAGATAGAGATCGCAAAAAATGCCTATCAACAACTATATGTTCTTGTTGTTGTTTGTCCATCAAGAATGATGATGACCATTCATTTCATCCAGTGGGTTGAAGGTGTGGAGCCGTGGGTTCTAAGATGGCTGATAAGGCCTATTTTGGCTCGAAATGTTCTTTGACAATGTGGACAAAGAATGCTTGACGTCTCTGGAGGAGGATTTCCTGCAGTGGTTTTTCTGTCCTGCCTTTCTTCACAGCTCTTGCAGTCCTGGTTGCCTCACATATAACTGCACCTTTGCGCAATGATGCACGCCACGAATTTCGGTCTCTGGCTGCAGCCTCCCAGGTGTCATGATGAATTCCAAAAGCATTCAGTGAAATTTTCAGTGTCTTTAAAACGTTTCCTCTGGCCACCTTGGAGCGTTTACCACAACGCAGTTCGCTGTAAAAAATTCGTTAGGGAGCCTGTGATCTGGCATGCGAGTCAAGTGACCAGCCCAGCGAATGTGATTCTTCATCAGTAGAGTGTGGATACTGGGTATGGATGCTCTTTCTAGGACTTCAGTGTCTGGAATCTTGTCTTGCCATTTAATCTTCAGTAGCTTCCTTAGGCAGGACTGTGTGGAAGTGGTTTAATTTCCTAGCGTGTCGCTGATAAACAGTCCAGGTTTCACAAGCATATAGCAGTGTGGATAATACAACTGCTTTGTAGACTTTTAGCTTTGTTTGCAGGCTTATTCCAGTTCTGTCCCATACATTCTTGTACAGTCTGCCAAAGGCTGCACTGGCCTTGGAGATTCTTGCATTCACTTCGTCATCGATTGTGGCAGCTTGTGACACGGTGCTGCCAAGATAGGTAAATTTGTCCACAACACTTAGTCTATGATCATTCACTTTGATATTCGGCACAGTTGTGATTATTCCCTGGAGCTGGCTGGTACATAACTACAGTCTTCTCCAAGTTGATATTGAGCCCAAAGTTGGCACAGGCATGTGAGAAAGCTGAAACATTATGTTGCATGTCCGCCTCTGAGTTGGCGTATAGAGCGCAATCATCAGCAAACAGGAGCTCTCTGACGGTGCCACTGTTAATTTCGGTTTTAGCTTTCAGCCTTCTGAGATTGAATAACTTTCCATCCATACGGTAGTTGATGTCTATTCCAATGTCGTCGTTCTCGAAGGCATTCATCAACATGGCTGAAAACATGAGGCTGAACAGTGTTGGTGCCAGGACACATCCTTGCTTTCACTCCATTGGTGACAGGAAAGGGTTCAGACAGCTCACCATTTTCCTGTACTCTTGCCTGCATGCCGTCATGAAATAGCCGCACTATTTGGACAAACTTTCGTGGACAGCCATATTTTTGCCATAATCTTCCACAGTCCTTCTCTGCTGACTGTATCAAAAGCCTTGGTAAGGTCAATGAAAGTGGAGAACATTTCGCAGTTCTGTTCCTGACATTTCTCTTGCAGCTGCCTTGCAGCGAAAATCATGTCAACAGTTCCACGTTCTTTTCTGAAGCCACATTGACTCTCAGGAAGAAGACCTTGATCGAGATGGGCTGTGAGGCGATTGAAAAGAATTTTGGCGAGTATCTTCCCTGCAATTGAAACCAAGGAGATGCCTCGGTGGTTGTCACAGGATTGGCGGTTTCCTTTACGTTTGTAAAGGTGGACTATTGACGCGTCCTTAAAATCTTGTGGCATGGTCTCGTTCATCCATATGTTTGTGAAGACTCGGTGAAGCTGCTCTGTTAGGACCGGCCCACCTGCCTTGTATATCTCTGCTGGGATGGAGTCAGGACCAGGTGCCTTGCCGCTGGAGAGTTGCTGGATGGCTTTGTTTATTTCCACTATGGTTGGCAGGTCATCAAGAGTCTCATTGGTGGGAACTTGAGGAAGGCAATTGATGGTTTCATCATCGAAGAAGGAAGTTGCATTTAAGATTTTGCTGAAATGCTCTGCCCAGCGTTGGAGGATTTCTTTCTTATCGGTGACCAATGTTCCCCCGTCTGCACTGAGGAGGGGAACTATGCCTGGTGATGAAGGACCATAGACCGCTTTCAGTGAGTCGTAGAAGTTTTTCATATCGTGTCTGTCAGCAAAGCCCTGAATTTCATCAGCTTTGCTGCTCAGCCAGGAGTCCCTCATGTGCCGAAGTTTCTGCTGCACTACTCTCTGAATGTTCTTGAAAGCATCTTTTTTTTATGTTGACTTTGGGTCATTCAATGTACCTTGAGGAGAAGATGTTTCTCGGCCAGCAATTGGTTTGATGTCTTCGGAATTTTCATCAAACCAGTCTTTATGCTTTCGGGGGGCTGGACCCAGGATTTCCAAAGCAGTGTTGTAAATCGTGTTCTTTAGGGCTCTCCATTCTGTTTCTGTATCCTGTTTTGCTTCAGCATTGGGCTTGAGGCGGTCTTCCAGCATATTTTCAAACGACTGCTGCATTTTCTTGCTGTTTAGGCGGGTGACATTTAGCTTTGTTTGCATTTTTGCCCCTTGAGGACGCCGTGGTGGCCTGATGTGGATGTTCATTTTCGAGACAATGAGACGATGGTCTGTCCAACATTCGGCACCACATATGGATTCTGTCACTCGAACGTCTAACAACATATCAATATCAACACATATCAACAACTACATGTAAAACATATCCATATAGATAAATCCACAAACGATAACGACAGTTAAGACCATGAGAGCAACAGAATGTCCAACCGGTTGGCCGATAAATCTGTACTTATAATCCGTCGCCAAAAGTTCTTATTTTGCTGTTAATAGTTTTTAATAGTTTCTCCCACTATGCTGAAAATGTCTACGACGCTAGTTTCCAAAGCGACTTATCGACTTGTTGAGTGGTTCCTGAATTTCACATGGTGATCATAAATTCCAACTGTCGACAAAAGTTGAAGATGATAGTGATTATCCAAATGTTCTGTCTCAACACAGTCCGTAATGTTTTTGTAACCCTCCCTGTTGGCCTGTGATTGTATAATGTATGTGAACGCTCTTGTTTTGCCAGAAATATAGCGTTTTCGTTGCGTTTTGGGGAGACGAAAATACTTTTACAGTCAATGAATAATGAATGTTTAACTGCGTAGTCATTGTCGCTTTGAAGTGATGGTATGGCTTCACTATTGCTGACCAGGCTAAATCAACGAATGGCAGAAATGATCATGCGCTTTAAATTTTGGATATATAGATCCTTATTGGCAAAGAAATACGACCATGGTTGCGATGACGATAAGTTAAAACTGTTTGCTCATAACAGAATAATGATGACAAAGGCTTGAACAAAGACGAAACATCAAGTCTGGCTTTCTTTCAAAACAACCTTGTTTTGTTCATTCACAATGAGTCATCTTGACCACACTAGGCCGTGGAAATTTTCCTGAGTACCTTTCCTCCTTCCACCCCCAACTCACAATGTCACCTCAATTTCTCTTTATCACTCTCAGTGAAAAATTCCTCCGTAAAACAGTTTTCACACAAACTTGACAGCCCCACCCGGCTGCTATATTAACTCCGTGGAAAATCACACTTTCCACTGCTGCCCTAGCACGGCTGTGGTAGGGGTTAACGTAACTCTCCCCCGTACCTGGACGCTGGTGTCTCCACCCGTCCTATTAACTGCGTCGAAAAATCTTGACCAGTCAACTTGCGACAACACAGTGCGTTCCCTCGCACACACACACAAAATTCTCACCACGCACAGGATGTTGTGACGAAAATTGCTCGCTGTCTTCAATCTTTGGTTCAATCCTGTCAAACACACACACACTAGGACTGACCGCACTTGTTGCAAACACCGTTTTGTCCCCGCGACATTTCCTCTGTGCTGTCCGTGACCAAACACCCCTGCTACTGCAATCGACTCTCCCGGTCGATTTGTGCTTCGTTAATTCTCCTGGCGCCCTGCCTCGTCTGTTTACGTGTGCTGACCGTCGTTAATTTACCTGTAGTGAACCTGACGTGAACTGACTGCTCGCCTGTGACCTCCGCCGCGCATTTTCCCCGCGCGCTGACAGTTTTTCTTCGATGTGGCGTCTTACACACACAAAAGAGTTGCTGTTAATCTCTTGACGCAGTACTGTCTAAATTGATGGAACGAAGTCACCCGATAATAACTCCTCTCTCAGCGAAGAGCCCACAAATATCTCAGAATGACACCAATGTCTATAATGCAATGGGTTTCTCAATATATCCCCGTCGTTCTTGCCAGGACAGACCCCAGATGACTCAACATTGCACAGTGTTCCTTAACCGAATGTAGCTGTCAGTACCGTCAGAAACTCTTTACCAAGCGACGAGTTCCCAGATGATCAATATATCCCCGTCGTCCTTGACCGGAGGAGACCCCAGATTGTCACACGTCGTTCTCATGATAAGTATCAATGTTCTTACGATGATAAGTTTTCGTGATATTGTCGTGTGATGGTCGTTGTCTAGGTAACGAATACTCCTGGTGTGTCAATGGAGATATCTAACTGTCTTGCAATATAACTCACCCCCGCAGTGCACATTCACCAGTCATTAAACAAGATTCAGTTGGCGCACATAATCCTTTATTACAGAAATACCACAGACTCACGGAACATATTATATATATCCAGAAACAATGTAATCCATAGAATATAAATATCCTCCTCACAATTTAACCAGCACACATCAATGCCTTCTCAAGCCTGCTTCATATCAAATCCACAAGACATTCAGTCCAGCTACTATCCACGGCTGGATCTCCTACAATACAACCCACACATTGGGTCGGAGCCACTGCTCAACTATGCTAACCCACTCTGGGTTTAGGCCCTCACTCACTATAGAACCCACTCTGGTTCAGGCCTGTCTTCACAACTAGGAGAACAACACAACACGGAGATCTCTAACTCCGCTTCTCCTTAGAATACCGACCAGTTCGGCATCTACACATTAACTGTCCTGAAGTCCCTTGACTTCACACAAAACTAAACTGTCCTTCCCCCATCCCCCTGGGGTCCACACTCACCCTTCCCATTATTTCTCAGGACTGGCTGTTTTCTCATAGCCAGGTCAGTCACTTTACTGTCTCCCACTTTCATCTCCATTCTTTCCTCATGCCCGGTCACTCAACTCAATGTCAATGACCCAGGCTTATGTCAATCATCATCATCATTGCAGTGCACCATCATAATCAGTGTTGTAATTCTTTTGCAGAAAATTATGTGTATGGCATCTAATAAAATCAACAATGCATTTCACTATTTGCTGTAAATAAAGCACTTACATGCCTTACACAGTTGAATGTTTGAATATGTTTGAATAAGAAGATTTATTTATTCTTCTCACCCTGTCCTTATGCCTTAATGTAGTCACCATCGCCAAGGGTCTTCCTTCTTCCGTGACTATGTTGTGTTTTGTGTATGTATTTTGCTGATGAAGGCTAGTCGCCACAACGTCCTTGTATTGCTTGTAATTCTGTTCTGTAAAGCTGCATTACTTTGTGTTATTTTATATTTACATTTCCACAGATTTACCCCAGTTCAACTTATTCTTATTTTTGTTTCTTTATTTTAAATAATTTTTAAAATTAATTTTTTAAATATTTTAATTAATTCTTATTCTTTATTTATATTTTAAAGGGATCTACGAAGGTTTGACAGACCCATGTGTCCTACTCCACTTGCAAGTGCTTAGGCTGTACTCACGCTTCCTCACCGGACCATGGATGCAGAGATTTTATGGAGACAGAAAAAGATACTTCGATGCAGTAAGCATTTTCATGTTTAAAAAAAACATGTTCTTTTAGTTGCAGTCTTGTATATTATATTATTGCTACAACAAACAAATATGTTAGTAGTTTTATAATAGCAAACAGATGACATGCTTACAGAAATCAAATGAAATATTTTGTTTCCACTTACCTTCATAAAATAATCCACAATGAATCACAAATGAAGGTAAAGCACTTATTATATCCACCAAATATTAATATAAAAGCAATTGGATAAGATGTTTTTAGTTTTACTAGATATATATGATTACAAAATTGCCTTCGTTAAGAATATTTCTTTCAAAAGGAGACGGAAATCTGTTTACAAGGCTTAAGAGATTTGCAGACGTCACCGGAAGGTTTTAATGACAAAGAACATGTGTATTAGTTTTTTAATTAGTACTAGTAATACTACTACTATTAATTAGCATAACTATTAGTTAATAGTTTGTTGTTTCTTTTTCTTTTCCAGGTTGGCAAGATGCTATCGTTAGAGAGCAGAAACAAATAGTGTTAAAACTTGCTGTTGCTTTATAGATTATGTTTGATAAGTTGATATGCAATATATATAATTAATTAGCTGCCATTTTTAATTTTAATTAGTAATAAAGCATATTTATAAAATCATAACATGGTCTTTTGATTTGTTTTATCAAACTGAAAGGGGGAAAATACATTATTTATTTTTTAAAAAAAAAATTTTCACATTTTTTTTTTTTCGCTCACTCGCTCGATTTGAACTCGAGCGTAGTCCGTACACATTACTTCTAGTGCACTGAACTGAATTTTGCATGTGGATTAGCTTCCCCTATTGCCAGTGTCCCTCGCTATCAGGCGAACCCACTCCAACTTCGGAGATACATAATTGGTGTTTCAAGGTTCGTTAACAAAGTTTAAATTTTTAAAATTAATTATTAATTAATTAATTGGCAGCCATTTTGAAATTAAATTAGTAACAAAACATATTTACAACATCACAACATGGCCTTTTTATTTGTTTGATCAAACTGAAGGGAAAAATATTCATAATTGGCATTTTAAGGTTCGTTAGCTAAGTTTAATCATTATTAAATAATTAATTAGCGGCCATTTTGAATTTTAATGAGTCGATATTGCATAACATCAAAAATTTTCTACCTAGGCAGTTAGGCCTCGCCTTTCCGAACAAGACAATATATAGTTGCTATGGGGTTTTCTCAAAACTAAAGAAGTTGTTGCAGTTTTAAACACATTGTAAACAATTGTTTCTGGGCAGCAAGTCAAAATCAGCTAAAGGAGTATTTCCTTCTTTGTTCCATTTATGACTTAATTTTACACACAATTCTGGATATCTCGGCTTAGAATCAACATACAGACTTGAATGAGGTACCGTTGGAATTATTTTTCAGGTCCTATTCATCTGTCCAGATTTAATCAATGCCAAACCAATTTTTTAAATGTCATCAAAGTACATAAGAGCCTCTTATGCCATTAGGCGTCGTGGAGAAGGTTAATTGAAGCTCCAGCGCCTGTGACTAGCGCCTTTCCTACAGTTTCCTACCGGTTTACCGGATAAATAATTACTATCAGTTACCAGTAAGTTAGATAATTTTGTCAAAATGCCGAATAACTGTCTTTGTACATAGATAGCTATCTTGTCGCTTTCACTTAATTTCTGAAAAATGAAAAAAAAAAATCTTTTCGCCATCGGGGAACCGAACCATGGTAACCACGGTTACAAACGGTGCTACTCACCGCTATGCCACTGGCACCACGATGAATGTTTACCACAAATGTATAATATAGTCAAACACATGTCCCGATGACGTCACGTGACTAGCCTTTGGTTGCGAATAAAGACTTCGTTTATTCGCAACTTGGTTGCGAATAAACACTTCCTTAGTAAGTACTCAACTTGTAAATCATGATCGAACCTGCTACTACTAATAAAGAATCAGATTCGCTGGGCTGGTCACTTAACTTGCATGCCAGATCACAGGCTCCCTAAACAAATTTTGTACAGTGAGCTGAGCTGTGTTGTAAACGCTCCCAAGGCGGCCAGAGGAAACAGTTTTTTAAAGGCACTGAAAATCTCACTGAAAGCTTTTGGAATTCATCATGACACTTGGGAGACTATTGCTAAAGACCGAAATTCGTGGCGTACATCATTACATAGGGGTGCAGTCACTTGTGAAGCAACCAGGACTGCAAGAACTGTGAAGAAAAGGCTGGACAGTCAAAAAGTAGTAAAACCACCGCAGGAGATCCCCTCTGGAACGTCAAGCATTCTCATTCTTTGTCCACATTGTCAAAGAAATTTCGAGACAAAACAGGCCTTATCAGCCATCTTTGACCTCACAGCTCCATACTTTCAACCCCACTGGATGAAATGAATGGTCATCATCATTCTTGATGGACAAACAACACTTCAAAGTCAAGCCAAGGATGTCCGCCGCATCACAATAGCTCACAACATGATGAACATATCTTACACTTACCCCTTTGTTTATTTGTCGAAAGTATTTCTCTGTGCCTACATTGAACGCTCGTTCAAATGGATAAGCCAGCACCAGGGCAGTAAGGACTAAGGTGGAGGTGCGCCTGAAGATGGCGTGATGAACTGTTCGAACCAAATTTCCCAAGGACGACATGTTTGCTGGGTTTGTCTCGGGCGAAATAACCGTTAGTGTCGTCACTTCCGTTGTTGTGTCGTTACATCAAAGTGTGTGCCGAGCTTGTGTTTTTTTTAAACAACCAACATCATCTTGATTCCAATTCCAATTCTTTACAAGAATGGCCCCTTTCAACTGTCGACTGTATCGATTACGTTATAGTCGGGGCCCTTATGTTGCATCTCGTTCTTCTTCTTTCGTAAATGGAGCTGCATATATCTGCTTCCTTGAAAATGTTTTTGTGGCTGTAAATTGTGTTCGTTTCATCCTTGTTGATGTTGTTTTTACATGTCTGGACAGAGTCGCACACTTATTATAAGGCCTGGCGTAATTGTGTTCCCGCCCCGTCTTATGGTGTTGTTTCCTTCACGGATGATTACCAGTCGTCATCCTTCCTCCAGACATGTCTTGATCTTGGTCGTCTGTTTTCGCATCTTCTGTGTCTTCTTTGGTACCTTGTGTCGTGGAAGGTTTCTTCTTCTTCGTTCATCCGGAGTTTTTTTTCGGACGTGATTGCGTTGTGCCTGTCCACAGCAGAGCTGCGTTCTTGCGCCGTTAGGCCGACACATCCGACTTCTGCGGGCATTTGTTGACCGGGTTAACCTTCCCGGGGGTTTCTTAGGACGTTTGGCTCTCACTGTTGTGGTGTTATCCCCCATCCCAGCTGGCCCATATAGAACAGCCAAAGACATCCTGGTCAGCCCTCAAGGGAAGGCAGGGGCAGACCATGGGCATTCCCCGCCATCCAAGGAGGCTTCCATACTTGCAGAGCCAACACACAGCGCTCTGGTACTGGGCTCACCCAAGGAATCGTCACGTCCTGCACATGGCTGCTTAGCCTCACTTCCGTATATTGGGCCTTCCATTCACCATAGGCTGTTCTTCCGGAAACCAGAAGTATGCAGTCTGCAGATGACATCCACACAGTGAGCTTTCGATTCGGACTTTCCACATAATGGATTTGCTATCCAAGCAATATTCCATTTCGTGCCACTAGGACACTTTTTCCACCTTTTATGAAGCCCACACAGTGTGCTTTCGATTCGGACTTTCCACATAATGGATTTGCTATCCAAGCAATATTCCATTTCGTGCCACTGGGACACTTTTTCCACCTTTTATGAAGCCCACACAGTGAGCTTTTGGTTCGGACTTTCCACGTAATGGATTTGCTATCCAAGCAATATTCCATTTCATGCCTCTGGGGCGCTTTTGTAACCGACATACCTGTGGTATGAAGTGCGGCAGTCTAAATACTTCTTCATGCACCTTTAAATGTCAACCTGAATGTAGTTAAAGTAAGCTGCAGTCAACTTGAGCTTGTTGATATCTCCATAGAGCTTGTCCTCAAATGAAGCAGGTGTGGGCCAAAATATCTTTCTCTGTTCTGCATATATTGGGCACTCCTGCAGCAAATGTTTAGCTGTCATTTTACCAGTTCCACAATTGCATTCATCGGTATCTCCTATCTTTAGTTTATTGAACAAGTGGTATTTCAGCCTGTTATGTCCAGTGCGGAGTCTGAAGATTGCTACTTGTTCTCTTCGGTCGAGTTTGTAATATGCATCATCCTTCTGGTGACCTGGATGCTCTGATTCCCATTTGGTTCTATAAGTGCTTTTTATCAACCTCTTTGCCTCGTTATAGGTTATGTCTATGTCAGGCTGTGGTAGTCGTCCGCCCTCTTTTGCCAGTCTGTCAGCCTCTTCATTTCCAGGTATACTGCAATGTGATGGTATCCACTGTATTACAACTTTTTTGGATTTCTGGCATAGACCATGGAGTGCTGCTCTTAGGTCAGCTATTTCTGTGCTGTAATTGCTCTTCAGTATTGAGACAGCTGACTTTGCATCTGTAAAGATAGCTATTTGCGTCTCTTTATTTTCCTCCATCAAGAGCATTTCTGCTGCAGTTTTCAGAGCCTCTACCTCCGCTTTGAAGTTACTTGAAAACTTTCCAGTTGCCACTGAATGTGTTTTTTTCACTCCATTTTTTAAATTTAGGAGAATTCCTCCTCCTCCATTCTCTACTGAATTTTTGGCTGATCCATCTGTATATGCATGGGTCCAATTGCTGCTTGGGTAATGTTCTTTTATGTAGTTTAGGGTTATTTCTCTTCTTTCGGTTTCATGCTGAGTGTTCTTTTTCTCAATACCAGGAATGTTTTCTATCATCTCAGGCAGTAGCTGCTGTCTCCAAGCTGGGAACTTGTCTGCATTGTAAATGGGTTTGACTGTTGATATGTTAAGTATGGGATCTGCCCTAATCTTTCGTTTTGCAGTTTCTACAAAGTTGCTACGCTTCAGTCTTCCCTTTCCAAAACCACTAAACCTTTTATACATAGGGTGGTCTGTCAATCTTCTAAATTTTTCAGCTTGTTGCTGGGCTCTGCTATCTCTTCTATCCTGCATTGGTTGTAAACAAGTGATCTTTTCTAGTTCATTAATAGGCGTTGTCTTCAGGCTTCCAGTTATGATTCGCATTCCTTGATTTTGGACTCTGCTTATTTTGTTAAAGTTTGACTTAGCTGCTGTTGCCCAAGCTGCAATGCCATATTCCAGTACTGGCCTCACCCGTCCAGTATATAACTTCTTGAGAACTTTCTCATCTGCTCCCCACGTTGTACCAGCAAGCTTTTTCATGATTGCCATTCTTTGCCTTGCTCTTGTTCGATTTTTCTCAACCTGTGTCTTCCATGTCAGGCGACGATCAAAAGTGACTCCTAGATAGTTTGGATTTTCTTCATGGCGCAATATTTTTCCATTCAATACCAGCTTAGGTTGCTGAGTTTTAGTTGAGAGGGAGAATACTGTGCATGTTGTTTTCTCCTCACTTATCTTCACTAGCCATGATTTTGACCAGTCCTCTAGCGCTAATAGGGCTTGCTGTATTCTGCTGTTAGCTGTACTAATATATTCTTCAGATGTCCATATAGGCTAGGTCATCTGCAAAGGATGATGTGTGTACTCTGGCTGGAAAATTTTCCGTGATGTCGTTTATATATGCTAGGAATAATGTTGGTGAAAGAACTCCTCCTTGGGGGACACCTTGCTCCAACAGCATCATTTTGCTGGTTTGTCCTTGTACTTTTGTCCTGGCAGTTCTGTTCTCAAGGTAGTGGCTGATCCATTTGTACATTTTCCCACAAACATGCATTTTTTGCAGTTTTACTTTCAGTCCTTCCTTCCATACTTTATCAAATGCTTTTTCTAAATCTATCCAGACCGCTAGTGTGTGCTTTTTCTCTTGGAAGGCATCCTCTATTTCCTGAGCTATATAGGTTATTTGATCTTCAGTGGATCTGTACTTTCTGAATCCTGCTTGGTGAGGTGTTAAGAGTTGGTTTTCTTCCAGATGCCATGTTAGCCTGCCATTGATAATGCGTTCCATTAATTTTCCTACACAGCTAAGAAGACTGATAGGTCGATAGCCATTTGGTTCTTCCAGGTCTTTTCCTTTCTTTGGGACTGGTATTAGTATAGCTTCCTTCCATGCCTGTGGGACTATTCCCCTCTTCCAGCTGTAATTTAGGACTGCTAGTAGTTTCTTTTTTGCCTTAGTGCCTAGTCCTATTAGCATTTCATTTGTGATTCCATCCTTTCCTGGTGATGTCTTCTTTTTTAGGGTATTCATTGCCTGTTCCATTTCTTCCATTGTTAGATTTGCCATCATATATTCTGCTGCTGTCTCTGTATATCTATGATGTATCTGTTTATCTTTGATTGCTTTCTTCTGTTCGGCTGTAATATCAATGTGGTTTGCACTGGCATAGTGTTCCATTAGTGCATTTGCAGCCTTTTTTCCTGTAAGCAAGGCATTTCCTTGTTTAATTGTTATTTGTTTGTTTCTAGGTCCTTCATTGTTCATGGCTTTCACTAGTTTCCATAGTTTGTTTCCATCCCTGTCAAAATTCAGGTTTTCTGTTTTTTTCCTCCAACAATCTCTTGTTGTTTGATTTACTGTTCTTTTATATTTTGCTGAGATGGCTTTGAGAGAGATGTTCGCTTCAGTTGTTTGTTCTCTCTCTGCGGTCTTCCTAGCATCTTCAACTTTGTCCTCCAAAATTTGTAGTTCCTCAGTCCAGTATGGTTTGTAATTTTTCCTCGCTCCTCTTGGAATAGACTCAGTGGCCGCCTGTATTATTGCTCTGTTTAGACTTTCCACCATTTGCTTCATGTTGCCATATCGTGTATTTATGTTTTCACAATATTTGTCTGTTAGTATGGAAAATCTGTCCCAATCTGCTCGTTTGTAATTCCAGCGAGGCAAAGGCTTTTGCTCCTGTGGAACATACTCCATATTTATTACAAGCTTGATTGGTCTGTGGTCACTACCTGCTAATTGGTCAAGCACATGGCGATCGATTTTGTGGAGGATGTCTCCTGTGCAGAAAGCTAAGTCTGGAGTAGAAGTGGTAATCCATCTTCTGGAGTAGAAGCTCGGTGTGTCATCCGCTTTGTTGAGTAGATGGAGATTTGAGTCTATTTCCCAGTCCTCCACTTCATCTCCTCTTTTGTCAGTATCTGGGTATCCCCATCTTTCTGAGCGGCTATTAAAGTCTCCGACAACAATGCAATTTGTGTCAGTTATTTCCATGTTTGAGAGTGTAAGATCCTTATCTGCCGGGCTATACAGATTGTAAATTCTTATTTTCATGTCCTTTATCATTATATCAACACCTATAATTTCCGTTTGGTTGTCAGAGATCACAGATACTTCGCTGCAAGGTATTGTATTTCGTGTAAGTATTACAACTCCTCCTTTGTGTCCTTCGCGGTCGAAACGTGTGGCCTGATATCCCTCGACTGAAAATGTGCGATTGGCGTTGAGGTGTGTCTCTTGAATGCATGCCACATCTATTCTATCTTTATGAAGACGCTGTGTTAGGGAGGCTTTCTTGTTATAAACTCCTTCGGCATTCCATTGTAGTATGTTGAGAGTCCCGGGTGTTTGGTCAATAGCTCTTAACCTACTCCTCTGTGCCTTGACTCCACAGCACAGGGGAAGGTGACCACCAGTAGTCATGGGTGGACCCCCTCGAGGCAGGGGGCCCGGCACTATCACCGCCTGATGGGACTTCACGGGATTAGCACCATAACGATTTATTTTCATCTGTGGCATCATGAAATGATAAAGTTACGTTGCACTTCTTTGTCAAGCCTGTGGCTCAGTACATCCGATTTCGACAAGCATTTTTCGGGATGCTTTCCCTAGCCTTTGACTGTCCCCAGTCTACCTACAAGGCAGCAGGTTTGTGCGTCACTTCGTCTGGTCCCTCTCCCTTGACCTGTCCGACATGGGTGACCCTACCAGTAGCTGTGCTACCGTCGGCATAGCTCTTGGGGTCATTGGAACGCTCAAGCCCCTCTACCTCGTCAAGGTGGACGCACGGCAGAGGGGGTGGAAGGTTTGATATCTTGTTCTTGCTGGAGAGTAATCTCTTCCCCTGACACCCGTCAATTCTTGGTCGCTGTCTGTTTGAAAATCTATCACTTCTATTTCCTCGTCTGGTTCTTTCTCTTCTCTTTGTGACTTGGTATCTTCTACTTCTAATGGCACTAATGCCTCGTTCTTTGACTTGAGCTGTTCTATCTTTTCTCTTTCTTCTTGTATTTTTGTCAGAGTTTCTTCTGTCTCAGCTTTTATTGCAGCGATTCGAGCGACATTCTGCTCAATCTTCTGCCACACTTGCTTTAGTTCGTCCAGAATGCGCTGAATGGATGTTATTTGTATTTCTTGTGTGTGGTCACGCTGTCCCTCGATGTTGGTGAACTTGTTTGTATCTCAGGTCTTTCAGTTGGCCTTCCTGATGCGCTTTGTCGCTTTTGGAAAGTTGAGTGGTCACTATCTTGATCATGTTGCAGGTGTTTTGTAGTATGTAATTTTCTCCTTGAAAAGACTCAATCTTTTGTCCCCCTGTCAAATGTTGTTGGTGTCTTTAATGTCGTGTGTCTACCTTCGCGTTGGCCCACCCTACCCTCTTCTTCAGGGAACCATATTTTCTGTTACTGTTCTGTCTAAATCACTGACAGTAAACACTATCGTGTTCCCGGTGCAACATTTCTGTCTAAGCCACTGACAGTAGGCACTGTCGTGTCCCGGTGCAACATTTCTGTCTAAGTCACTGACAGTAAACACTATCGTGTTCCCGGTGCAACATTTCTGTCTAAGTCACTGACAGTACGCACTATCGTGTTCCCGGTGCAACATTTCTGTCTAAGTCACAGACAGTAAACACTATCGTGTTCCCGGTGCAACATTTCTGTCTAAGTCACTGACAGTAGGCACTATCATGTTCATGTGCAACATTTCTGTCTAAATCACTGACAGTAAACACTATCGTGTTCCCTGTGCAACATTTATGTCTAAGTCACTGACAGTAGGCACTATCATGTTCCCGGTGCAACATTTCTGTCTAAGCCGCTGACAGTAGGCACTATCGTGTTCCCGGTGCAACATTTATGTCTAAGTCACTGACAGTAGGCACTATCATGTTCCCGGTGCAACATTTCTGTCTAAGCCGCTGACAGTAGGCAGTATCGTGTTCCCGGTGCAACATTTCTGTCTAAGTCACTGACAGTAAACATTATCATGTTCCCGGTGCAACATTTCTGTCTAAGTCACTGACAGTAGGCACTATCGTGTTCCCGGTGCAACATTTCTGTCTAAGTCACTGACAGTAGGCACTATCGTGTTCCCGGTGCAACATTTCTAAGTCACTGACAGTAGGCACTATCGTGTTCCCGGTGCAACATTTCTGTCTAAGCCACTGACAGTAGGCACTATCACGTTCCCGGTGCAACATTTCTGTCTAAGTCACTGACAGTAGGCACTATCGTGTTCCCGGTGCAACATTTCTGTCTAAGTCACTGACAGTAGACACTATCATGTTCCTGTGCAACATTTCTGTCTAAGTCACTGACAGTAGGCACTATCGTGTTCCTGTGCAACATTTCTGTCTAAGTCACTGACAGTAGGCACTATCGTGTTCCCGGTGCAACATTTCTGTCTAAGTCACTGACAGTAGACACTATCGTGTTCCCGGTGCAACATTTCTGTCTAAGTCACTGACAGTAGGCACTATCATGTTCCCGGTGCAACATTTCTGTCAAAGTCACTGACAGTAGGCACTATCGTGTTCCCGGTGCAACATTTCTGTCTAAGCCACTGACAGTAGGCACTATCATGTTCCTATGCAACATTTCTGTCTAAGTCACTGACAGTAGGCAGTATCGTGTTCCTGTGCAACATTTCAGTCTAAGTCACTGACAGTAGGCACTATCATGTTCCTGTGCAACATTTCTGTCTAAGCCACTGACAGTAGGCACTATCATGTTCCTGTGCAACATTTCTGTCTAAGCCACTGACAGTAGGCACTATCACGTTCCCGGTGCAACATTTCTGTCTACGCCACTGACAGTAGGCACTATCATGTTCCTGTGCAACATTTCTGTCTAAGCCACTGACAGTAGGCACTATCACGTTCCCGGTGCAACATTTATGTCTAAGTCACTGACAGTAGGCACTATCATGTTCCCGATGCAACATTTCTGTCTAAGCCGCTGACAGTAGGCAGTATCGTGTTCCCGGTGCAACATTTCTGTCTAAGTCACTGACAGTAAACACTATCGTGTTCCCGGTGCAACATTTCTGTCTAAGTCACTGACAGTAGGCACTATCGTGTTCCCGGTGCAACATTTCTGTCTAAGTCACTGACAGTAGGCACTATCGTGTTCCCGGTGCAACATTTCTGTCTAAGTCACTGACAGTAGGCACTATCGTGTTCCCGGTGCAACATTTCTGTCTAAGTCACTGACAGTAGGCACTATCGTGTTCCCGGTGCAACATTTCTGTCTAAGCCACTGACAGTAGGCACTATCATGTTCCTGGTGCAACATTTCTGTCTAAGTCACTGACAGTAGGCAGTATCGTGTTCCTGTGCAACATTTCTGTCTAAGTCACTGACAGTAGGCACTATCATGTTCCTGTGCAACATTTCTGTCTAAGTCACTGACAGTAGGCACTATCGTGTCCCGGTGCAACATTTCTGTCTAAGCCACTGACAGTAGGCACTATCGTGTTCCCGGTGCAACATTTCTGTCTAAGTCACTGACAGTAGACACTATCATGTTCCTGTGCAACATTTCTGTCTAAGTCACTGACAGTAGGCAGTATCGTGTTCCTGTGCAACATTTCTGTCTAAGTCACTGACAGTAGGCACTATCGTGTTCCCGGTGCAACATTTCTGTCTAAGTCACTGACAGTAGACACTATCGTGTTCCCGGTGCAACATTTCTGTCTAAGTCACTGACAGTAGGCACTATCATGTTCCCGGTGCAACATTTCTGTCTAAGTCACTGACAGTAGGCACTATCGTTTTCCCGGTGCAACATTTCTGTCTAAGCCACTGACAGTAGGCACTATCATATTCCCGGTGCAACATTTCTGTCTAAACCACTGACAGTAGGCACTATCACGTTCCCGGTGCAACATTTATGTCTAAGCCACTGACAGTAGGCACTATCATGTTCCTGTGCAACATTTCTGTCTAAGCCACTGACAGTAGGCACTATCACGTTCCCGGTGCAACATTTATGTCTAAGTCACTGACAGTAGGCACTATCATGTTCCCGGTGCAACATTTCTGTCTAAGCCACTGACAGTAGGCACTATCGTGTTCCCGGTGCAACATTTCTGTCTAAGCCACTGACAGTAGGCACTATCACATTCCCGGTGCAACATTTCTGTCTACGCCACTGACAGTAGGCACTATCACGTTCCCGGTGCAACATTTCTGTCTACGCCACTGACAGTAGGCACTATCATGTTCATGTGCAACATTTCTGTCTAAGCCACTGACAGTAGGCACTATCACGTTCCCGGTGCAACATTTATGTCTAAGTCACTGACAGTAGGCACTATCATGTTCCTGGTGCAACATTTCTGTCTAAGCCACTGACAGTAAACACTATCGTGTCCCCGTGCAACATTTATAACATTTCTGTCTAAGCCACTGACAGTAGGCACTATCGTGTTCCTGTGCAACATTTCTGAAACACGATATTGTTTAGGAGCAGATTTCCTGTCATGTGTACATCATGTTTAGATCATGGAATGTCAGTATTCTTCTTGTTTGGTCCATTGTATCATAGAACAATTTCTGTAAAGAAGTCAATTCATGAGCCTCGATTTTCTTCTTCAGTGGCTGTGAAATGGTTGCTCATGCACATTCGGTTATTGCCACGGGAAGAATAAAGTTAGTTGCATATCCTTTACAGGACGCAGCAGTCAACTCCAGCAATCTTGATTGTGTGTGATTTCTGTGCAGAATTTACGTTCAGCAGTTTGTTATTGCTTTCTGAACGACCGGCACTCATATCATTGTATGGGAAACCAACGCAAGGTGGCCTGCTTCCAAATCGTCCGCAGATGTGTTTCAAGCGTGGTATGCGGAGTAACGAATTGCATTTGTAACTCCATCGCCACAGAGCCAGCAGGAAGAATATATGTTCTCAACATGTTGAATGTTATTTCTTTGCTGTTTCTGTGCCATAAGTTCTTCATACCCTTTTATTTATGCAATGATGTGGCCTTACTTCTTTAAGCAACCAAACCTCTCTGACGTGTCTCCGCCTTGTCGTGGTAGAGGAGCTTTCGTGTTCCACTCCCTAGAGCTTTGCCGACAGTAGCACGGCTACTTGTCGGACGGGTCAGGGGATAGGAACCAGACCAAGACAGACACACACCTGCTGCTCTGCATGTTGACAATGAGCTCTAATCTCTAATCTTGCATCGTAACCACTGCATGCGATAGGAACCAGACCAAGACAGACCTGCTGCTCTGCATGTTGACTGGGGACAAGCAGTCAAAGACAAACAAAGCCATTGCACACAAAGTCCGAATCAGGCGCACGATGCCACTGCATTCTTGGTCCAGAAACATACTCTACGGTTCTCACCTGAGGGATATGGCTGAATGTTCTTAGTCAATATCCCCCGGACGTGAGAGCCGGGCCGATACTCACCCATTGGTAAATGGAGGTGAACTGCTGAGCCTGCTACATGCTTGGTCCAGACACTTGTTTGAAAGCTCTCACCCAATGGATATGAGGGATCCATCGGATGAGAGGGCCTGGCCGTTATTCGCTCTCTGCTGCATGGAGGTAAGGTGCTGAGCCGGCAGCACATGTAACCCACCTCTTGAGCGTTACTAAAAAAGTGAAAAAGCGTCCCAATCGCATGCAGTGGTTACGATGCAAGATTAGAGATTAGAGCTCATTGAGTGAGCGTAGTCAAAGGTGGAAAAACGTCTCATTAACACGAAATGGAACGCTTGGCTAGCGAATCCACTACGTGGAAGTCCGAAGCGAAAGCTTGCTGAGTGGATGTCGGCTGCAGACTGACCGTTCTGACTGGTTTGCACGGGGAGCGGCGAGTGGCGAACGAAACACCCAATATATTGAAGTGAAAAATTAAAGCAGCCATGAGCAAGACGTTGCGTTTCCTTGTGTGAGCCCAGTACCTGAGCGCTATTTACCGGCTGTGCAATTATGGAAGCCTCCTTGGATGGCGAGGAATGCCCATGGTCTGTCCCTGCCTTCCCTTGGGGGTTCACCGCGATGTCTTTGGCCGTTCTAACCGTGACCAGCT
Organism: Cepaea nemoralis; assembly: GCA_014155875.1. NCBI lineage: Eukaryota > Metazoa > Mollusca > Gastropoda > Stylommatophora > Helicidae > Cepaea > Cepaea nemoralis. The sequence continues at coordinate 25,048 of JACEFZ010004761.1, read as the reverse complement.
GAGATGTGGACGACACCACAACATAATGTCCCTCGAAACCCCCAGGAAGACCAACCTGATTTAAAAAAAAAATACCAACAGAAGTCGGATATGCCGGCCTAAGGGTGGCAAATAAAACTGGCACAACGCAGAAACGTTCCAGTGAAATGTCCCTCGTTCCTAGAACAAGATTTTGTCTTCCGGCCAGAACAGCTTTGACTATCTTGTCTTCCAGCTGGAACAACTCTGACTATCTTGTCTTCCAGGCACAGCGTCCGAACTGAAAGCTCGCTGAGTGGATGTCGTCTGCAGACTAACCGTTTCTGGTTTGTGCGAGGAGCGGCCTGTGGTGAACGAAATGCCCAATACATGGAAGTGAGGAATTAAAGCAGTCATGTGCGGGACGGGGCAATTATTTGGGTGAGCCCAGTGTCAGAAGTCGGGTGGCCACCGCCTAGATGAAAGTATTATTCACTGGCGAGCAACCCCAAATAGTCAGAAACTGACTAGGGACAAAATCTATATGGCTGAACTACAGATTAAGCCCATGAATATCCAACGTACAGCTCCAAGTGGCTCGTAACAAAATGAAATGAACTGTGCTGAATATTCGCCAAGGAGTAGGGAAGGAGAAGTTTAGCTGAGGTAGATTTTTAAGTCTAGATTTAAGAGCAATCGACAACTATCCCAGTGCAGTTGTTCTCCCCTGACTGTCCCTCCCTTGGTGTCTAAGTGAACCCCCACAATGTACACACACAACACGTATGCACAATTGGAATTAAAAATATAACACTGAACTTATGAGTTAAAACAAACTACACACACTTTAATTAGCTAATCATATTATTATTAGACATCTGATGTTTTTCAAGATGATGATGATGAAATCATATAACATATTGATAGTGATGACAAACATTACATAACTTTAATGTTACTTGTCAACTATCTGGATCTGTGGTCCAGATCCCCTCTCTACAGTAGAAACAAAACAGCTTGCTGGTATTCTGACGCCTGTCAGTCCTGGCACTACGTGGTTGTCACTCGTTCTTGAGGTCTATACCCAGGTGCTCTTTGTGAGAGCTAGGAAGAAATCAAGAATGTGTTATATCTAGTTCTACATCAGTACAATCCTAATTAATACATGTATCCTAGTACACACATATACAATGACCAGTCTGACCAAGTTTATCTTCCAGCTCTACTGCGTTCACCATCCTCTTTCTCCCTCCATATCTCTGTCCTACGGTCTTAGTCTGGGACGGGCTTTTCAATTGTCTCACACGCCTGTAATTATTACATTTCTGCCGTCCTATGTCCATGTCGCTAATACCGACATTCTGGGTCGTACAGCCGCTCCATCCGAAGTTTGTTTAGCAGCTCACAGAGTCGGTAATGGTATCATAATAGTACCTGATCATCCAGGCTTAAAAGCCGTGACCAGTATCTGTGCTAGGTTTTCGTGAATTACCGTGAACGAACGCCCACAATACACTGAAAATGTTTAGCACCATATACCCTATACCAATTGTGGGTAATGTCTGTACCATTACACCTCTGCTTCCAACACAATCGATGGCCAGTGTGCCAATGCGCACACAATAGCATAACACCACATTATTCTTTAGTGAGTTACCATATAACAAATCAACATCAACTAAACCTAAGGTATGCGAATTCAAAATGGCATATAAGGTTATTCTTACATACGTAATATGAATGCAAAAAGGAAGTAATATCCTTGTCTACAAGCAAACTGGGAAACATAGTTTCCATATACGTTACAGAACAAATACACGTCTGCGGAGTGCATGTCCAAAGTATAATAAAAATTATGCATATGACAATTCAACTATATCAAACATCCGATATAATACATTATATTACTTCAAAATGGACATATAATGATACTCAACATAATAGCATAAGGCATTATTAATTAGTAATAATATTGTATAGCTACAAAATGAGATATACAACAAGTATAATTGAAGTGACCACACAGAACAGCCATATTGCTGATCTGCCCGGTTTAGTCACAAATTAGCCACTGCTGTGGTAAGAATTAAAAGGAATATAGTCAGTTGACTATATTCTGTACACAAATGCACACACCAAAAAGAGACTAGTCTAGTTTAGAAAGAAATGTCAAGCATCTGCTAAGACACATAAAAGTATACACTGAACTGAGAATACGATTTCACAGATCAGCAACAAGAAAAACTGATAGTCTCACTGAACTAGCCTACAACAGGCCGACAGAAAGTCAGTACTCTAAAAGACTTGCATAGTAACTAGGAAATAACCTAGTGAAGTCTAGTCGCCATAAGAATCAGAAATATGAGAATACAGAACATTGAAATGGTTGCCTACCTGTTCTGAAGTCAAACATTTTCTGACTTGAAACTTACAAGCCTAGCCTGTTTAACTCAGAATCCCAAATGCCATTAACATTCCTCCAGTCGTGCTCTAATTGCCTTATCAGATCTGTTTCACACATTCCTACAGGGCAGACACATTATCTCCCAGTCTGTCCGGTCATAAATTCTTTCTGCACCACTAACCATCACCATAGCGTCACACCTGAGCGATTTTGAGTTGCCAGCCCCAGATCAGTTACACAGTCTGCCCTCCAGTGGGTGTAATTATCAGATTGACATGTAACACCTTTAAGCCGGACTGGCTGGTTTTACAACCCTAGTCCGACTGTCTGTGTGATTTCATTCTGGGTTTATTGCAATTCCCACCGTCCTGTTTTAGTAGCCAGCAGCCATCTATTCTGGCACTTCACAGTTGAATGGGTTCCTTTTGCTACAACATTTTATGCCTCTATGTGTGCAGGCCTGATTGTTCTGTCTTCCACTTCTCCTTTATGGTTCTTTATTATAGAGAATTGCATTTGTTCTTCTGCAACTTCTCTACATGGACCATCAAAAGTGAACCGAAAATTGTTCTGGGATGTAAAGGCTGCATTTCACGACACCCAGTACCAGAGCGCTATGTGTCGGCCCTGCAATTATGGAAGTCTCCTTGGATGGCGGAAAATACCCATGGACTGCCCTGCCTTCCCTTGAGAGCGGACCGTTCTAACGTGACCAGCTGTTGATGTAGATGGCACCACAACAATGAGAGTCCCCCGGGAATGCTAACCAGTTTTTAAAAAGCAAACGTCGGATGTGTTGGACTAAGGGTTTTGACCCAAGGGTGCATAACGAGACAAACCGCAATTACGTCTGTAAAAACACTCCGGATGAACGCAGAAGTAGCAAGCATCCAAAAGTTGGACAGTTGGGGAACCAAAGTAAACAAAATGTGTGTCATTTTCAATTTCTTTATTGTGTTTTTGGTTGACTTTTTTGTGTCTGTGGATATTTTTTTTAATGTTTAATGTTCGGTAAAAGATATGATCTTCACTATGGCCTAGGCCGGCACAAATAACACGCAGCTGGCATGAGAAATAACTATAGGTATTGTTCGGCATCTATAGAAGTCCCGGAGATTAGTATTTTTAGAGGACATGCTAGAAAATATAGTACTTAAACGTATAGGCTCATTAGGGAAATGTCAGGCAACATAAGAAAAAGATGACAAATAAAAATCCAAAGAGTCTGTTACACTAATTACCCCCCCCCCCCCCCATTCCCCCCCCCCCATCCCCCCTCTTTGCCCCACATCGCACCTAATGGTAAATTAAGTGCACATGATGTAGAAATCAGAGGCCATAATAGACAACATGGGCAGTAAAAGGTATAGTATTAGTAGACTCGCAGGAGAGAAAATGTTATTGGCATACACTAGCTACGAGAAAAAGAGTGTTGAGGCGCTACATAGACTTGTGTATGGATGTGAAGCGTGGACAATGAGCAGTCAAGCTGAAAAACATCAGATGGCTGTGGAAATGTGGTTTCTGAGGAGAATGCAAAGAATACAATGGACAGCCAGAAAAAACAACGACCAAGTCCTACAAGAAACGAATGAAAATCGTAAACTGATTAGTCAAGCTGAAAAACATCATATAGCAGTGGAAATGTGGTTTCTGAGGAGAATTCAAAGAATACCACGGACAGAGAGAAAAAAACAACGACCAAGTCCTACAAGAAACAAATGAAAATCGTAAACTGATTAGAAAAATTAGACGTCATCATCATCAAGTGCCCTGACAGCTGGCGTAGGCGTTCATGGCTCTCCATAGATCTCGGTCTTTGGTTTTCTGGATCAACTCTGCTGCTGATATTCCTCCAGTGCCACCGTCTCAATCCATCCAGCATCATTTCTCTTGGTCTGCCTCTCTTCCCCTCGATCTTTCCAGTTGTCACGATGTTCTCCAATGCCTCTCTTCTCATTACATGACCAAAGAAAGCTGTTTGTATCTTTCTTATTGTTGTATATAGTGTTCTAGTTTCATTAGCCTGTTTCAGGCAGTCGTCGTTAGTTACTCTGGCAGTCCAAGGAATTCTCAACATTCGTCTAAGGAACCACATCTCTGTTTCTTCTAATTTCTTCTTAATTTGTTCATTTACATTCCAAGATTCACTGCCATACAGCAAAACTGGTTCTACATAGCATTTCAGCACTCTCTTTCTTACACTCAGTGATAGTGACCTATTGCACAAGATACTCTTCATTTTCTGAAATGCGGCCTTTGCCTGCCCTATTCTGCTCTTAATCTCTGTTGTACATCTTCCACCTGATGTTATAAGTGCCCCTAGGTATCTAAAATTATTCACTTGGTTAAGAATTTTTCCTTCTATTTCTATGTCACATTTTGGTGTCACCATTTTCTTTGATATCACCATTGTTACTGTTTTCTTGATATTCAAGGAGAGTCCTTTCCTTGCACTCTCTGTTACTACAGTGTCCAACAATTGTTGTAGGTCTGTTGATTTATCTGCCACCAATACTGTGTCATCTGCATAGCGTATATTATTTATATTATAACCTCCAACTAGTATCTAGTATTCCTGGCATCTCTTTGATCTCTCTCATTATTATTTCGCTATATAGAGGGAGAAGAGATCTGGTGACAAGACACATCCCTGTCGTACTCCTAGCTTTATGTGTTCGTAACTACCCTCTTTATTTCCAATTTTAATTGCTGCTACTTGGTTCCAGTAAATATTCTTTATTATTCTTAAATCTTTCCCATTAATGTTGATATCTTCCAACATTTTAATCAGCTCATCATGTTTTACTTTATCATATGCTTTAGTATAATCTATGAAGCATAAATTAGTATTATTAGCACAAATTAGACGTTGGCAGTCAAAATGTTTTGGACATGTTATGAGAAGAAATAAACTGGAAACCTTGGTGACAGCTGGCAAGATCGAGGGGAAGAGAACAAGGGGAAAACAGAGAAGTAAATACCTGCATGGCTTGATCACGTGGCATGGTCAAGACAAGAACACTGAGATGATCCACGATTCTGGTGATCGAGTGAAATGTCGAATCATGACCGCCCACGCTTACCGGCATGGCACACGCTCTATTTTATGGAGATGTAAATAAGCTCAAGACGACTGTTTCTTTCTGTAAATATATTCACGCTGATAACTAAGGCGTACGAAAATGAAGAGCTTCAAGAAGAAAGATGAAAAACTTCAAGAAGACTAGCGTGAAGATGCAGTGGAGCAGCCGCCCAGCGCTCCTCTCTCGTCCATACGGTACGGAGTGTCAGTTACGTAAAATCTGGGATCAACAAAGAACTGAAACCGGGTTTCCTTGAATCTACACTAGACTAGTTAGCGTACGTTTGTGGATGTTGAGATGTGTAGCTTCACTCACTGTGATACTGAGAATAGACAAGTGGTGTCTAGTCACAGTGCCATGAGAGAATAATCATCATTAACTGAAGCTAGGACAAGACAGTGAGTCCAGTTCTCTTCATGATGTAGCGAACAGATTGTTTGCAGTGTGCACTCTTCTGGTCTCTTCTCCTGCAAATTCAAAATTAAATGTTAATTGTTAGTTAGTCGACAGATCACCGAGATCATCCTCATTGCACATCGAACCATTCCGTCCATAAGTGCTCCGATCTCCCCCTCAGTAAATTCCGTAGCGTGTAGCGACTGACGACACCAGTTCTGTGTTGCTTTATTAATATTCTTTGCCTTCCCAGTAGTGTAATTGTTTGGCCACACCTCTTTTAATTTGCTGTTCTCGCAACCTGACCATGGTTGTAGATTCACAGTCATCACTTGGTTCTTGCAAAAGACTTACTTCTCGTAGATTATTCAGAATTTCAGCCTGGTCCATGGCTCATCTGCCTTCCACAGTAGCCTTGCCTGCAAGCTTGTCATTTTTTTTTGACCAAAAGTATCTAGAAACGGCCCAAACAACATCCATAAATATCTAGATTTCGTTGGAAAGTATCTAGGAAAAATATCCAGATTGAGAAAGTAAGAAATTACATATGTATTGATGTGACTGCCGCTCTCCCTGGCGAAAAGTTTACGGCTTTCGCCGTAATCCCGTATATTCTCGTGAGTAACGCAGCTGCGCCCGAACCGACAGCGGTTCGAGCCGCGCTGGTAACTTACAGGGGTATGTGAGCCGGTCGCTCAGAAAGCAATGGCAAACTACTGAGCGTAATCTTGCCTTGTACATCAACAGCAGCTGAAAAATTCTGATGTTGACTGCACCATCCTGTAAGGGATATGCAACATTAAAAAGAAAATTGATGTGACTTACCTATAGAATCATGTCCTCATCTTCACTGATGCCTGTCTCACAAGATGCACTTAGCTTGGATGATGAAGTTGAAGCTTCAGATTCAAAATGACTCTGGTATGCTTTAGCTGTTCCAATTTCTTTTATTACACGATCAGGGAGCTGATAAGTTGAACAGCATTTTCCTGCTCTCATCAGGCCAAATCTTATTGTCAATATAGCATTTAAGAGATCAAGTTTCATCCTGTTTCTTAGTTTACATTTTGTATAATTCACAGTACTGAAAACTCTTTCCGCATCAGCATTTGAATGGGGTAGTATCATGGCAGACATCGCACATTCAAAGAGCTCACAGAATGGACTGTTACCTGAGACATCTTTAAATTGTCTTACTTCACTCCAAAAAGCTTCAGTTTCTGTTTTGTTTGTCCAGTCAACCAAATTTATTTTTGTTAACTAATATTCTGCTTCCGCCACACTATTATCAGTAGCCCCTAAAAATTTAATAACTTGACAATATTTAGGTATGTCCTTTACTGGCTGAGGTATGTTGTTAATAGAAAAGAGTGAAATATTTTTCAATACATCTAAATTTTCAGGAAGTCTCTGCTTCAGTTGATCGAATAATGAGACAAGAAAATCTTGACAGCGCTTTCTTAAGTTGTTCTCTTCATTTTCTGTTAACAGTCCTTTTGTTTTTAAACCATCAATTTTTGATTCGATTTGGTATCCCAGGTATGGCTTGGGAGCCAAATAGCTCTCTATAGTGCAAGTGAACAAGTCAGCTTTACAAGTTGGCAATATAAGTCTTTTACCAATTGAGTGAAATAGCAAAGTGAGGTCGTCAAGTAATTTAACTTTATCAACATTTTGAGATTCAAATAGTTTATTAACTTTTTGCACTTCACTTAAAATGGGTTGTGAAAAGAGAAGGAATGCCAAATTTTTTTCATCACTGTACATTCCATATAGTATTTCAGCTGTGTAGCACTTTTCATTTTGTCTTGTTATTTCGAAGTGTGTCTTCAACTCCAACCATCGGTTCACAATTACTTCAACAGCTGGTTGAATTGATAACCATCTAGTTTTGCAATATGACAGAATTTTCAGTGGTGAGGAACTATCATTTAATGCTTTATATAAATTATTATATTGCTGTTGTCTGACAGATGATTTGGAGAACCAGTTATGTGTTTCAGCAATAAGGAATTCCAAATTCCTTGGTAAACATTCTGACTGATGAGGCATGTGATAATGCTAGCTGCAAGGAATGACACGCACATTTTATGAGGATTAAAGATGGGATATCTTCCTTCAATTTTGCATACACGCCATGGTTGATACCGACCATTACCGATGCATTATCGGTTCCAATTGCAGCCAAATTCTTTAAGTTTAAATGTTTACTGACCAAAAGTTTCTTCAGTGCCCTTATGCGCCCTTTTACTCATTACCGGGGGGGGGGGGGGGGGGGGTTGCCAGATTGTTGAGCGTTGACCCAAGTCAGTTCAAAGTTTAAATAATGGCAGTTACCATAATTTACGCGCGTCCAGACCAAACATAAAATGGGTAAATGACACCGAAAGAAAAGTAAAATCTAGAAAGTATTCAAAATATCCGACTCCAAATGAAAAGTATCTAGAATTGCATCCAGCATCCAAACGTCAGAAAACGGTATCCAGACGCCGGCAAAAACCTCTAGATCTGGATATAAAATATCTAGAATGGCAACTATGCTTGTCAGCCCCCTCGTTTCCTCCTACACCCGCTCGTTTCCTCCTACACCCGCGGTCCCTGGCACGAAAATGAAACTAATCTTTGCCAGTGGAGACCGCTCCAGAGACAGCAGCCACTCTCTTCGGATCCAACCCCATCTCTATATTCTTGAGCATGCTCATTGAGTCACTAAAGAAGCAAGCCCTAGTGAATGTGTCTCGAGCCATGTTATTGCTTTACTTACTGCCATGACTTCCATAGTCAGGCTACTTGTGGTCAAAGCAAAAGCACCAGAATCTTCCTTCACAATTCTTCCTCCGGCCTGAGCCATAAAAGCCCATGAACTTCTCACTCGTCGAACGACCAGCTCATCTGTGTAAATGACAGCATCACCCTCCAAAGAATTCTCGAAGATCAAATCCTGTTCTTCCACCTCCACAGCAGCTGGATTTTCTTGTCTGCATTTTCTGTCTAGTTGGATGCAAACTGAAAAGGACATGCAGAAATCTGTTGGCATTCGTACCCACTCCTCACTACGTTCTAAGTCCTCAAGTGAACACACCTGTTGAAGAATGTCTTCGGCTTTGACCCATCCACGACTTTCCTCGTTTTAACCTGCTGCCCTTTACCTTCTTAATTTCACTATGCAGTGGATTTTGTGTGTTTGCGTTGACTCTGAGGTAGGCACATGCTCTGCAAATTTGTATTCTGTCATGGAAAATCATGAAGGTAGCACATCGCCCTGTATGCTGTATCTCTTGTACATCCAAGAATAATACACATAGCTTCGTTCTGTATCCTTTCCATCCTTTCCATCTGCTTACAGCTGATAGTCAGGATCGCCATCGCATACTCCAAAATAGAAAGGACCAGACCCTCATAAAGGAGGTCGCTGCTCACAGTTTGCCATCACCCGCATCGCAGCCAAACCCCGCTTGGCCTTGTTATCACACGGTCTATGTGCTCATGATAAGCAAGACTTCGATCAAAACGTATCTCCAGATAGTTCATTGCCAGCGTTCTTTCCACCGTCTCTGAACCCAGATTTACAGTTGGTATTGGAGTGTTGACAATATGGTTATTCAAAGAGAACCATGTCACTGCTGCCTTCATTGGGTTGACCATTGCCCCAGATTCCACACACCAAGTGATTATGTGATTTAGTTGTATTTGTATATCCACTTCAACTCGATCTCTACCCTTACCCTGACGATACACTAACACATAGTCGGTATTCAAAATTAAATAGATTAGACTAATTTATTTTGAATTTGCAGGACCATGGAAAGATCACTGCCACTCTTCGTTATCACAGCCCGCTGATTCTGCTCGATTTCTTGCCATTTCTCCGACACCCTTCTGTCCAAGGTATCTGCAGTGTTCTCTGTGTCGACCCCTGCCATTTCTACCATACTTCGATCACTGTCTCTCCAAGCCAGTGTGATGAGATGACATTCAATTATCACTGTCTCTCCAAGCCAGTGTGATGAGATGACATTCAATTATCACTGTCTCTCCAAGCCAGTGCCAGTGTCATGAGATGACATTCAATTATCACTGTCTCTCCAAGCCAGTGTGATGAGATGACACTCAATTATCACTGTCTCTCCTAAGCCAGTGGCAGTGTGATGAGATGACATTCAATTATCACTGTCTCTCCTAAGCCAGTGCCAGTGTCATGAGATGACATTCAATTATCACTGTCTCTCCAAGCCAGTTGCCAGTGTCATGAGATGACATTCAATATCACTGTCTCTCCAAGCCAGTGTGATGAGATGACATTCAATATCACTGTCTCTCTAAGCCAGTGGCAGTGTGATGAGATGACATTCAATTATCACTGTCTCTCTAAGCCAGTGGCAGTGTGATGAGATGACATTCAATTATCACTGTCTCTCCAAGCCAGTGCCAGTGTGATGAGATGACATTCAATTACCACTGTCTCTCTAAGCCAGTGGCAGTGTGATGAGATGACATTCAATTATCACTGTCTCTCCAAGCCAGTGCCAGTGTGATGAGATGACATTCAATTACCACTGTCTCTCCAAGCCAGTGCCAGTGTGATGAGATGACATTCAATTATCACTAGCTCTCCAAGCCAGTGCCAGTGTGATGAGATGACATTCAATTATCACTGTCTCTCTAAGCCAGTGGCAGTGTGATGAGATGACATTCAATTATCACTGTCTCTCTAAGCCAGTGCCAGTGTGATGAGATGACATTCAATTATCACTAGCTCTCCAAGCCAGTGCCAGTGTGATGAGATGACATTCAGTTATCACTGTCTCTCCAAGCCAGTGCCAGTGTGATGAGATGACATTCAATTACCACTGTCTCTCCAAGCCAGTGTCATGAGATGACATTCAATTAGCACTGTCTCTCCAAGCCAGTGTGATGAGATGACATTCAGTTATCACTGTCTCTCCAAGCCAGTGCCAGTGTGATGAGATGACATTCAGTTATCACTGTCTCTCCAAGCCAGTGTCATGAGATGACATTCAATTAGCACTGTCTCTCCAAGCCAGTGCCAGTGTGATGAGATGACATTCAGTTATCACTGTCTCTCCAAGCCAGTGTCATGAGATGACATTCAATTATCACTGTCTCTCCAAGCCAGTGCCAGTGTGATGAGATGACACTCAATTATCACTGTCTCTCCAAGCCAGTGTGATGAGATGACATTCAATTACCACTGTCTCTCCAAGCCAGTGTCATGAGATGACATTCAATTAGCACTGTCTCTCCAAGCCAGTGGCAGTGTGATGAGATGACATTCAATTATCACTGTCTCTCCAAGCCAGTGCCAGTGTGATGAGATGACATTCAATTATCACTGTCTCTCCAAGCCAGTGCCAGTGTGATGAGATGACATTCAATTATCACTGTCTCTCCAATCCAGTGCCAGTGTGATGAGATGACACTCAATTATCACTGTCTCTCCAAGCCAGTGCCAGTGTCATGAGATGACATTCAATTATCACTGTATCTCCAAGCCAGTGTGATGAGATGACATTCAATTACCACTGTCTCTCCAAGCCAGTGCCAGTGTCATGAGATGACATTCAATTATCACTGTATCTCCAAGCCAGTGTGATGAGATGACATTCAATTACCACTGTCTCTCCAAGCCAGTGCCAGTGTCATGAGATGACATTCAATTATCACTGTATCTCCAAGCCAGTGCCAGTGTGATGATGACATTCAATTATCACTGTCTCTCCAAGCCAGTGCCAGTGTCATGAGATGACATTCAATTATCACTGTCTCTCCAAGCCAGTGCCAGTGTCATGAGATGACATTCAATTATCACTGTCTCTCCAAGCCAGTGCCAGTGTCATGAGATGACATTCAATTATCACTGTCTCTCCAAGCCAGTGCCAGTGTGATGAGATGACATTCAGTTATCACTGTCTCTCCAAGCCAGTGCCAGTGTGATGAGATTACATTCAGTTATCACTGTCTCTCCAAGCCAGTGCCAGTGTGATGAGATGACATTCAATTATCACTGTCTCTCCAAGCCAGTGCCATTGTGATGAGATGACATTCAATTAGCACTGTCTCTCCAAGCCAGTGCCAGTGTGATGAGATGACATTCAATTGTCACTGTCTCTCCAAGCCAGTGTCATGAGATGAGATGACATTCAGTTATCACTGTCTCTCCAAGCCAGTGCCAGTGTCATGAGATGACATTCAATTATTATTGGATCAATATGGCCAAAGTATTTCACTATTTCAGTTTTCTAGACATGATGCTGTTTATTTCGCAATTGTCTTCAATGATCAGGTCTGATTAAATGCCAGTAGTTTTCTTCTTCTCTGTGCATGACATTCTAGCAACTTCCCTGTAACATTTAAGCTCAAAAGTCCTGATTTTCCCTCAATCATGGAAACAGATCATTTGCTTATAATGACCATTGTTATCCTGTGAGAGCCACTCCATGTGATCTTCCAGTGTGTTGCCGCTTGTCAGCATTCTCTGGTGCAGAATTATTTCTAAATAGGACTGACATAAGCCTGGGTCACTGACATTGAGTTGAGTGACCGGGCAGGAGGAAGAATGGAGATGAGAGGGGGAGACAGTAAATTGACTGACCTGGCTACGAGGAAAACAATCAACCCTCAGAAATAATGGGGCGGATATGAGTGGAAATCCCCAGGGGGGGGGGTGGGTCGAGAGAGAGTTGTGTGTTGTGTGAAGTGAGGAGACTGAAAAGTCAGTGAGAGAAGAGACCGACTGCGGGTCAGGTCGTTTAAGAGAGAGCTCCGTGTTGTGTTGTTCTTCGAGTTGTGAAGACAGGCCTGAACCCAGAGTGGGTTCTGTATTGAGTGTGGGCCTACACCCAGAGTGGGTTCTATAGTTGAGCAGTGGCTCCAACCCAATGTGTGGGTTGTATTGTGGAGAATCCAGCCGTGGATAGTAGCTGGATTACCTGTCTTGTGGATTGAGATTAGAAGCCAGCCGTGAGAAGGCATTGATGTGTGCTGGTTAAATTGTGAGGAGGATATTCATATTCTATGGATTACGTTATGTTTCTGGATGTATAAACCTGTTCCGTTTGTCCGTCTTATTTTTGTAATAAAGGATTATGTGCGCCAACGGAATCTTGTTTAATGCCTGGTGAATATGCACTGCGGGGGTGAGTTACATTGCAAGACAGATATCTCCATTGACACACCATGAACATCGTTACCTAGACAACGACCATCACACAAAACTTATCATCAATATCATGAACAGTATCATCGTGAGAACTTCGTGATATCATCATCAAGAGAAACGTGTGACATCTGGAGGCTACGTCCGATCAAGAACATCTGGGGACTGTTCTGGCAAGAACGACGGGGATATATTGAGAAACCCATTGCATTATAGACATTTGTGTCATTCTGAGATATTTGTGGGCTCTTCGCTGAAAGAGAGGAGTTATTATCGGTGACTTCGTGCCATCAATTTAGACAGTACTGCGTCACGAGATTAACAGCAATTCTTTTGTGTGTGTAAGACGCCACATCGAAAAAAAAACTGTCAGCGCGCGGGGAGGGTACGCAGCGGAAATCACCAGCTAGCAGACAGTTCAAGTGAAGGTCATACTACAGGTAAATTAACGACAGTCAGCACACGTCATTGCGACGCTAGCGGGCACCCCAGAAGAATTAACACAGCAAAAATCGACTGGGAAAGTCGATTGCAGTAGCAGGGGTGTTTTGGTAACGGACAGCACAGAGGAAATGTCGAGGGGACAAAACGGTGGTTGCAACAAGTGCGGTCAGTCCTAGTGTGTGTGTTTGACAGGATTGAACCAAAGATTGGAGACAGCGAGCAATTTCGTCTCAACATATGGTGTGTGTGTGTGCTGGAGGCAAGCGCACTGTGTTGTTGCAAGTTGACTGGTCAAGATTTTTCGACGCAGTAAATAGGACGGGTGGGTACACCAGCGTCCAGGTACTGGGGAAGTACATGTTTGGAAAACAGAGAAAAATTGGCAGTCGCTGATTTGACGGACAGTTGACTGAAGGGGATAGTAACAGTACCCCTACCGCAGCCGGGTAGGGCTGTCAAGTTTGTGTGAAAACTGTTGTACGGAGGAATTTTTCACTGAGGGTGATAAAGAGAAATTGAGATGACATTGTGAGTTGGGGGTGGAAGGAGGAAAGATACTCGGGAATTTCCACGACCTATGGTGGTCAAGCTGACTCATTGTGAATGAACAAAACAAGGCGTTTTGTGTGAAACCAGACTTGATTGTTCGTCTTTGTTCAAGCCTTTGTCATCATTATTCTGTTATGAGCAAACAGTTTTAACTTATCTTCATCGCAACCATTGTCGTATTTCTTTGCCAATAAGGATCTATATATCCAAATTTAAAGCGCTGAACATTGGCTGCCATTCTTCTTTTCTTTTTGGTGAATCTTGTCGGATAACGGAAATCCATAACATTAATGATACAGCGAAGCGCCATCTCCGCAACGAGAGTAACAACAAATCGAAAGAACACTTTGGATTATTACCACGTACAGAGAAAGTACAATAACGTTACGGATATCACTATCATCTTCAACTTTTGTCGACAGTTGGAACTTTTGATCACCACGTGAATTCAATAACCACACAACAAAACAAGAAGTCGGTTTGAAATCTAGCGTCGTAGACATTGAATAAAAAGAACTTTTGGCGACGGATTAGTGGGCACATATTTATCGGCCAACGATGTGGACATTCTGTTTGCTGCTCATTGTCTTATAAATATTGTTTTCGGTTGTTAAGCTGTTACTTGTATGTGGTCCAGTGTTTGTCAAGAGTAGGGGATTTGTTGGGGTGTTTCTCGAGAGTCGGGATACAGCACAATAATTTATTTGTCTTTCTGGTGCTTACGATATTTTTGTAAGAAAAACGTTAATGAGTTGACGTATCGTGCAGGGGCATTGAAATAGTCTTAACCAATATCTAGAGCCGAGTTGTCTGACGTCAGATCTGTGTATATTTTCAGTATATATTCTTTTCTTTCTCTCTTTCTTTTCGTTATATTTACATATAATATTTGTTGTGTTCGGATATGTTTTTATTGTGATCTTTCGTCATTTCTGCTGTCTAGTGGTCTTGGTCAATTTATATTTTTATTTTACGCGCACTGTGGATGTCTCTACACAAGCTTGTGGTTGTTACTGTGGTTTATTTCTGTGTCATCATCGTCTCCGTGTACTCAGCTTGTGAAGTCTAGCGTTGGATAGTCATCACTTAGTATTATCATCCATTTGTTTGTATATGTATTGATATGTATGTTTAACAATATTTCCAGGGACTTTATGAACTTTTGGTCATAGATATATAGATATAAGGGAGTATAGGTGATACTTCCCCCCTCACTACCTAGTGCTAATAGAGTGACTGGGTGAGTACAGAGTGATATTGTAGCACTACGGATTTACGTACACAGGGAGTGCGGGTGTACTTATGGAAGTGACACAAAGACTAACAGCAGAGTCTGTACATTTATAGTTGGCTGATCAGACAGCAACGTGTCCACAAGTACAAGATGCCTACTTTAATGGATTATATTGAAGCAGGTGAAAGAATAGGCCTGAAGGGTAAAGAGTTACAAGAGTATGCCGAAGCAAAAGAGCAACAACAGATTGAAAGAGACCAGAGACAAGCCGAAAGAGAACAGAGACAGGCAGAACTCGAGGCCAATCGCCTACAGGAAGTAAAACTAGCTGAAATGGAAAACAAGCGTCTACAGGAAGAAAAGTTAGCTGAGAGAGAACAAAGACAGGCTGAAATGGAAGCCAAGCGTCTACACGAAGAGAAAGAGACACAAGTAAAGTTAGCTGAAATAGAAAACAAGCGTCTACAGGAAGAGACACAAATGAAAGTGGAAATTGAGAAAGAGAAGATTAAGATGGAAGCTGAAATTGCTCTCAGAAAACTAGAACTATCTTCAAAGGGTCAAAGTGAGGAAAGCGGAAAACCTTCGCAGTCGTCACAGAGATTAAAACTGCCATACTTTACGGACCGAGACAACCTTGAAGCTTATCTTGACAGATATCAGGCATCAGCGAAAGTGTTAGGCATCCCGAAGACCAGTATGCGATTAGACTAGGGGAGCTGCTTACGGGCAAGGCACTAGACACCATGTTCAATTTACCTGTAGAAGAAAGGAACAACTACACTATCTTACGTCAACGTTTGCTGACTAAGTTCCAACTCACTGAGCATGGATATAGGACAAAGTTTAGACAGTTAGTGCCAGAGACAAATCAAGATTTCACAGACTTTGTTAACACTGTAAAGAATGCATTTAACAAATGGATGGAGCTTGCAGAAGTAGGGAAAGATTTTAATAAATTAGTAGATCTAATGTTAAGAGACAAGGTAGTATCTGCATGCAATTCTAATTTAGTGGCGTTCTTTGAGGAACGGAAGCCAAAGGACATAGACACAATGTCTCAGTTAGGGCAAAACTACATGACTGCACATCCTAACGTATCTATTGGGAAACTAATGAGTGAGGAAATAGTCTGTGCAGCGTACACTAAACAGAACCAGAATCCAGTTATCAGACCAAGGGCGAAAAGTGTGGATTCAGCACAGAAAGGTGAGCAGCAAGAACTTCAAGATAATGGTTTCCGAGGAAACAATGTTGGTAGAGTAGGACGGTACCCATATAGAAGAGGGAACTTCCAGAGACGTCCAAATTATGCCGGATGTTGGAATTGTGGGAGCTGGAGACACAAGGCAGCAGAGTGTGATGCACAACCATCAGATGGACCAACGAACAACACTAAAAGGGAGATTACTTGTTTCAAATGTGGAAAGAATGGGCATATCAGCCATCAATGTAGGATGAGAGAAACAGAGCACTCAAATGCAGCACAAGTAATTGAGACGCTGAACAATGAAGATTGTAGTGGGTGCAAACCTCTTTTTGAAAAAGACGGTCAGCCAGTCTTAATATGTGGTCACACAGTTAAAGCAGGATCAGCAGTGCATGAAGGAGGAAGTCTGAAGATGCATCATGGGTTTGTTAATGATAGGCCAGCGTTAACAATTAGGGATTCCGGATGTATGTCTATCGGAGTGAGGAGAAGTTTAATAGATCCCTCGGATTATACAGGGAAAAAGATTAGATGCATAACATTCAACGGCACAGTAGAGTTCTACCCAGTAGCCATAATAACAGTAAAAACACCATATATCACTGGAAGAGTGACAGCGTGTGTTCTGGACTCACCAGTGGCTGATTTGATCATAGGAAATGTTATAGGAGTTAAAGATTGTACAGAAGAGGAAGTAGTTGATTGGGACCGAAAATATAGTGTAAGCAGTAACGAGGTAGTTACCACAAGAGAACCTAAATTAGAGAGTATAGATGAGGTAGAAGAGGCACTTGAAGTAGACACAGGAACTCAGGACAAGGATAGTACAGCTGAGCAGATGAGAATGGATCCCAAATATAGTGCTAGTGACTCCCAGAGACAAGATACTACTCTGAACAAATGTTCCCAAGGGTGTAGGAGAGTAGAACATAGGCAGTCAAAGAAAGGTAGATGGTGCTCCGAGAGGAAGAACAATGGTCTCACTCGCAGGTTTTCAGATAGCAGAACTGCACGTGGGCAAGGAGCAGTACCTTTAGCACATAGAGACCGATATACTAGAACAGCTCAGGATAGTGCATGTGCAGGGCACATAGGCATAAGGCGTATGCAGCAGAAAGCAAGGTGCCAGGTATATGGGCCAAGATTGAATAAAGAGTTCAGACTTCTTCTTCTTCTTCTTCTTCGTTCATCCGGAGTTTTTTTTTTCGGATGTGATTGCGTTGTGCCTGTTTACAGCAGAGCTGCGTTCTTGCGCCATTAGGCCGACACATCCGACTTCTGCGGGCATTTGTTGACCGGGTTAACCTTCCCGGGGGTTTCTTAGGACGTTTGACTCTCACTGTTGTGGTGTTATCCCCCATCCCAGCTGGTCCATATAGAACAGCCAAAGATCCTGGTCAGCCCTCAAGGGAAGGCAGGGGCAGACCATGGGCATTCCCCGCCATCCAAGGAGGCTTCCATAATTGCAGAGCCGATACATAGCGCTCTGGTACTGGGCTCACCCAAGGAATCGTCACGTCCTGCACATGGCTGCTTAGCCTCACTTCCGTATATTGGGCCTTCCGTTCACCATAGGCTGTTCTTCCGGAAACCAGAAGTATGCAGTCTGCAGATGACATCCACACAGTGAGCTTTCGATTCGGACTTTCCATGTAATGGATTTGCTATCCAAGCAATATTCCATTTCGTGCCACTAGGACACTTTTCCACCTTTTATGAAGTCCACACAGTGGGCTTTAGATACGGACTTTCCACGTAATGGATTTGCTATCCAAGCAATATTCCATTTCATGCCACTAGGACACTTTTCCACCTTTTATGAAGCCCACACAATGGGCTTTTGATTCGGACTTTCCACGTAATGGATTTGCTATCCAAGCAATATTCCATTTCGTGCCACTAGGACACTTTTCCACCTTTTATGAAGCCCACACAGCGAGCTTTCGATTTGGACTTTCCACATAATGGATTTGCTATCCAAGCAATATTCCATTTCATGCCTCTGGGTCTTCATGCACCTTTAAATGTCAACCTGTATGTAGTTAAAGTAAGCTGCGGTCAACTTGAGCTTGTTGATATCTCCATAGAGCTTGTCCTCAAATGAAGCAGGTGTGGGCCAAAATATCTTTCTCTGTTCTGCATACGTTGGGCAATCCTGCAGCAAATGTTTTGCTGTCATTTTTCCAGTTCTACAATTACATTCATCGGTATCTCCTATCTTTAGTTTATTGAACAAGTGGTATTTCAGCCTGTTATGTCCTGTGCGGAGTCTGAAGATTGCTACTTGTTCTCTTCGGTCGAGTTTGTAATATGCATCATCCTTCTGATGGCCTGGATGCTCAGATTCCCATTTGGTTCTATAAGTGCTTTTTATCAACCTCTTTGCCTCATTATAGGTTATGTCTATGTCAGGCTGTGGTAGTCGTCCGCCCTCTTTTGCCAGTCTGTCAGCCTCTTCGTTTCCAGGTATACTGCAATGTGATGGGATCCACTGTATTACAACTTTTTTGGATTTCTGGCATAGACCATGGAGTGCTGCTCTTAGGTCAGTTAGTTCTGTGCTGTTATTGCTCTTGAGTATTGAGACAGCTGACTTTGCATCTGTGAAGATAGCTATTTGCTTCTCTTTATTTTCCTCCATCAGGAGCATTTCTGCTGCAGTTTTCAAAGCCTCTACCTCCGCTTTGAAGTTACTTGAAAATTTTCCAGTTGCCATTGAATGTGTTTTTTTCACTCCATTTTTTAAATTTAGGAGAATTCCTCCTCCTCCATTCTCTATTGAATTTTTGGCTGATCCATCTGTATATGCATGGGTCCAATTCCTGCTTGGGTAATGTTCTTTTATGTAGTTTAGGGTTATTTCTCTTCTTTCGGTTTCATGCTGAGTGTTCTTTTTCTCAATACCAGGAATGTTTTCTATCATCTCAGGCAGTTGCTGCTGTCTCCAAGCTGGGAACTTGTGTGCATTGTGTATGGGCTTGACTGTTGATATGTTAAGTATAGGATCTGCCCTAATCCTTCGTTTTGCAGTTTCTACAAAGTTGCTACGCTTCAGTCTTCCCTTTCCAAAACCATTAAATCTGTTGTACATAGGGTGGTCTGTCAATCTTCTAAATTTTTCTGCTTGTTGCTGGGCTCTGCTATCTCTTCTATCCTGCATTGGTTGTAAACAAGTGATCTTTTCTAGTTCATTAATAGGCGTTGTCTTCAGGCTTCCAGTTATGATTCGCATTCCTTGGTTTTGGACTCTACTTATTTTGTTAAAGTTTGACTTAGCTGCTGTTGCCCAAGCTGCAATGCCATATTCCAGTACTGGCCTCACCCGTCCAGTATATAACTTCTTGAGAACTTTCTCATCTGCTCCCCACGTTGTACCAGCAAGCTTTTTCATGATTGCCATTCTCTGCCTTGCTCTTGTTCGATTTTTCTCAACCTGTGTCTTCCATGTCAGGCGACGATCAAAGGTGACTCCTAGATAGTTTGGATTTTCTTCATGGCGCAATATTTTTCCATTCAATACCAGCTTAGGTTGCTGAGTTTTATTTGAGAGGGAGAACACTGTGCATGTTGTTTTCTCCTCACTTATCTTCACTAGCCATGATTTTGACCAGTCCTCTAGCGCTAATAAGGCTTGCTGTATTCTGCTGTTAGCTGTACTAATATATTCTTCAGATGTCCATATGGCTAGGTCATCTGCAAAGGAGGATGTGTGTACTCTGGCTGGAAAATTTTCTGTGATGTCATTTATATATGCTAGGAATAATGTTGGTGAAAGAACTCCTCCTTGGGGGACACCTTGCTCCAGCAGCATCATTTTGCTTGTTTGTCCTTGTACTTTTGTCCTGGCAGTTCTGTTCTCAAGGTAGTGGCTGATCCATTTATACATTTTTCCACAAACATGCATGTTTTGCAGTTTTACTTTCAGTCCTTCCTTCCATACTTTATCAAATGCTTTTTCTAAATCTATCCAGACTGCTAGTGTGTGCTTTTTCTCTTGGAAGGCATCCTCTATTTCCTGAGCTATATAGGTTATTTGATCTTCAGTGGATCTGTATTTTCTGAATCCTGCTTGGTGTGGTGTTAAGAGTTTGTTTTCTTCCAGATGCCATGTTAGCCTGCCATTGATAATGCGTTCCATTAATTTTCCTACACAGCTAAGTAGACTGATAGGTCGATAGCCATTTGGTTCTTCCAGGTCTTTTCCTTTCTTTGGGACTGGTATTAGTATAGCTTCCTTCCATGCCTGTGGGACTATTCCTCTCTTCCAGCTGTTATTTAGGACTGCTAGTAGTTTCTTCTTTGCCTTGGTGCCTAGTCCTATTAGCATTTCATTTGTGATTCCATCCTTTCCTGGTGATTTCTTCTTTTTTAGGGTATTCATTGCCTGTTCCATTTCTTCCATTGTTAGATTTGCCATCATATATTCTGCTGCTGTCTCTGTATTTCTATGATGTATCTGTTTGTCTTTGATTGCTTTCTTCTGTTCGGTTGTAATATCAATGTGGTTTGCATTTGCATAGTGTTCCATTAGTGCATTTGCAGCCTTTTTGCCTGTAAGCAAGGCATTTCCTTGTTTAATTGTTATTTGTTTGTTTCTAGGTCCTTCATTGTTCATGGCTTTCACTAGTTTCCATAGTTTGTTTCCATCCCTGTCAAAATTCAGGTTTTCTGTTTTTTCCCTCCAACAATCTCTTGTTGTTTGATTTACTGTTCTTTTATATTTTGCTGAGATGGCTTTGAGAGAGATGTTTGCTTCAATTGTTTGTTCTCTCTCTGCTGTCTTCCTGGCATCTTCAACTTTGTCCTCCAAACTTTGTAGTTCTTCAGTCCAGTATGGTTTGTAATTTTTCCTCGCTCCTCTTGGAATGGACTCAGTGGCTGCCTGTATTATCGCTCTGTTTAGACTTTCCACCATTTGCTTTATGTTGCCATATCGTGTATTTATGTTTTCACAATATTTGTCTGTTAGTATGGCAAATCTGTCCCAATCTGCTCGTTTGTAATTCCAGCGGGGCAAGGGCTTTTGCTCCTGTGGAACATACTCCATATTCATTTCAAGCTTGATTGGTCTGTGGTCACTACCTGCTAATTGGTCCAGCACATGGCGATCGATTTTGTGGAGGATGTCTCCTGTGCAGAAAGCTAAGTCTGGAGTAGAAGTGGTAAGCCATCTTCTGGAGTAGAAGCTCGGTGTGTCATCCGCTTTGTTGAGTAGATGGAGATTTGAGTCTATTTCCCAGTCCTCCAATTCATCTCCTCTTTTGTCAGTATCTGGGTATCCCCATCTTTCTGAACGGCTATTAAAGTCTCCGACAATAATGCAGTTTGTGTCAGTTATTTTCATGTTTGAGAGTGTAAGGTCCTTATCTGCTGGGCTATACAGATTGTAGATTCTTATTTTCACGTCCTTTATCATTATATCAACACCTATAATTTCCGTTTGGTTGTCAGAGATCACAGATACTTCGCTGCAAGGTATTGTATTTCGTGTAAGTATTAGAACTCCTCCTTTGTGTCCTTCGCGGTCGAAACGTGTGGCCTGATATCCTCTGACTGAGAATTTGTGATTGGCGTTGAGGTGTGTCTCTTGAATGCATGCCACATCTATTCTATCTTTATGAAGACGCTGTGTTAGGGAGTCTTTCTTCTTGTAAACTCCTTCGGCATTCCACTGTAGTATGTTGAGTGTCCGGGGTATTTGGTCAATAGCTCTTAACCTACTCCTCTGTGCCTTGACTCCACAGCACAGGGGAAGGTGACCACCAGTAGTCATGGGTGGACCCCCTCGAGGCAGGGGGCCCGGCACTATCACCGCCTGATGGGACTTCACGGGATTAGCACCATATCGATTAATTTTGATTTGTGACATCATGAATTAAGTTACGTTGCACTGCTTTGTCAAGCCTGTGGCTCAGTACATCCGATTTCGACAAGCATTTATTCGGGATGCTTTCCCTAGCCTTTGACTGTCCCCAGTCTACCTACAAGGCAGCAGGTTTCACGTTGCACTGCTTTGTCAAGCCTGTGGCTCAGTACATCCGATTTCGACAAGCATGTATTTGGGGTGCTTTCCCTAGCCTTTGACTGTCCCCAGTCTACCTACAAGGCAGCAGGTTTGTGTGTCTCTTCGTCTGGTCCCTCTCCCTTGACCTGTCCGACATGGGTGGCCCTACCAGTAGCTGTGCTACCGTCGGCATAGCTCTTGGGGTCATTGGGACGCACAAGCCCCTCTACCTCGTCACGGTGGACACACAGCAGAGGGGGAGTTCAGACTAAACAGAGACTCAAGTGTAACGGTGCAATATGCAGATAGGAAAGTGGAGTCAGGTCAAAAGAGTTTTCGCGACATTACTGACCCAGGGCTAGGGATAGCAAACAGATGTTGTAATTGTAGAGGTACCATGAGTCATGGGTACATGAAAGGTAGACACAGCATCGACAGGAATCAGAGGTGGGTTAATGCAAGAACAGAACCACCTGATATAGGGTCGGTACACAAATAGTATTACGGGGTCGTGAAGTAGTAAGAGACCTGTGGGTACATAAGTATAATGCGTTTCTATGATGTATTATTATTAGTATGTGATGTATTAGTTCATGCATTGATACACAAGATAGATGGTTGTATTTATGTGTGATGAATATAGATGTGCATTTGATGTATTATGTAGTGTGGTAGCTAGAGTAAGGTGCAGCCATACTTAGGGCTACCCAGGCTATATGTCTGGGTCACATGTTTAGTAAGTTTTAGTCTCCCAATATTTGAAAACGAAGTTTTCTTTTAAGAGGGGGGTAATGACATAAGCCTGGGTCACTGACATTGAGTTGAGTGACTGGGCAGGAGGAAGAATGGAGATGAGAGGGGGAGACAGTAAATTGACTGACCTGGCTACGAGGAAAACAATCAACCCTCAGAAATAATGGGGCGGATATGAGTGGAAATCCCCAGGGGGGGATGGGTCGAGAGAGAGTTGTGTGTTGTGTGAAGTGAGGAGACTAAAAAGGCAGTGAGAGAAGAGACCGACTGCGGGTCGGGTCGTTTAAGAGAGAGCTCCGTGTTGTGTTGTTCGTCTAGTTGTGAAGACAGGCCTGAACCCAGAGTGGGTTCTGTATTGAGTGTGGGCCTAAACCCAGAGTGGGTTCTATAGTTGAGCAGTGGCTCCAACCCAATGTGTGGGTTGTATTGTGGAAAAATCCAGCCGTGGATAGTAGCTGGATTACCTGTCTTGTGGATTGAGATTAGAAGCCAGCCGTGAGAAGGCATTGATGTGTGCTGGTTAAATTGTGAGGAGGATATTCATATTCTATGGATTATGTTATGTTTCTGGATGTATAAACCTGTTCCGTTTGTCCGTCTTATTTTTGTAATAAAGGATTATGTGCGCCAACGGAATCTTGTTTAATGCCTGGTGAATATGCACTGCGGGGTGAGTTACATTGCAAGACAGATATCTCCATTGACACACCATGAACATCGTTACCTAGACAACGACCATCACACAAAACTTATCATCAATATCATGAACAGTATCATCGTGAGAACTTCGTGATATTATCATCAAGAGAAAACTTGTGACAGGACTCATATTTAATTTACTCATGAGAAGTTTTATAGCAGTAGTACAGCATGATATTTCACTTTCAGTTGCGGAGAGAGTGAAGGACACTTAAATAAAAGTATAGAAACTAATGGTCAATACAAAACTGAACAAATACCATAAAAGAACATTGCTTTGTCCATTCATTACGAATTCAAAGTCACACTATTGTTTTTAGACATCTTAATCCGACGCCAAGAGGATGGCACTATCCAAAGATTAGTCTGTCAAAAAGGATGGGCTAATACTTGACTAGCTTTGCACCAGCCAGTATGTTGTTAGAACATCAACTGTGTTCTCTCTCACCCTGATCTAGGCTACACAAGCACCTGTAGTCTATCATGTTGTTGGAACTGTTCTCACTCTCCCACCCTGATCTAGACTGCACAAGCACCTAAAGTCTGTCATGTTGTTGGAACTTCTCTCTCTCACCCTGATCTAGGCTACACCATTGTTGTTGGAACTGTCAACTGTGTTCTCTCTCCCACCCTGATCTAGACTGCACAAGCACCTGAAGTCTATCATGTTGTTGGAACTGTCAACTGTGTTCTCTTTCTCACCCTGATCTAGACTGCACAAGCACCTGAAGTCTATCATGTTGTTGGAACTGTCAACTGTTCTCTCTCTCCCACCCTGATCTAGGCTACACCATTGTTGTTGGAACTGTTCTCTCTTTCCCACCCTGATCTAGGCTACACCATTGTTGTTGGAACTGTCAACTGTCTTCTCTCTGTCTCTCTGATCTAGGTTACACAAGCACCTGAAGTCTATCATGTTGTTGGAACTGTTTTCTCTCTCCCACCCTGATCTAGGCTACACTATTGTTGTTGGAACTGTCAACTGTGTTCTCTCTCCCACCCTGATCTAGGCTACACCATTTGTCAAGAGGTAACGTTAGTCTCTCTCTAAGATATGAGTTCAGGTGCTATAATGCAGCAACGTTCATGTCAAGATCTGTGTGGCTCTAGGGTATGATCTCTGTGAAGCTGAAT
>JACEFZ010004760.1:642500-729575 GCA_014155875.1 Cepaea nemoralis | reverse complement strand
TCACTCAGAGGGGCAGACCCAGACAATTTGACCGCTTCCTCATGCTCTGTGAAATACTAAGTTAAATACAAATGAAAAACAGCAAGACAGATGTTTGTATTCATGTAAATGTATTCAGGGTTGGTGGTATTTCACACGGTGCATAGAACATACATATCTACAAATGGAATCACAATTTATGTTAACACAGATTACTACTGAACTATGCTAACTTAGTAAATCACAAATTAGTTGCATATCTTTACATGAAGTCGCAGTCCACCCCAATATTTCTTTGATTGTTTTTTGGCTGTTTGTGATGTCTTGGCACGTTTACGTTCAGTAGTTTGCCATTGCTTTCTGATCGACCGGCACCCATACATGTATGAAACCAGTGCAAGGCGGTGTGTTTTCAAATAGCGCGCAGCTGGTTTCAAAGTGCGCCCGCATCCCCTTCACCACATCGGCGGAGAGTCATCCCATAAATGCTGGGGATGATGGCAACGTCCTGACTAGGATATGGCACTAGCTTGTACACAGTCAGCATGGCGTCACGGACACACTAGAATAATGTCAGGTTACGTTCTCTGATCAGAAACATTGCATAAGATACATCGAAACAAAACAAATAATACGTTGAACCTTGTATGTTGATATATGATCCTTCTGTGAAATGGGAAGTCACATGTGGTGATATATTATCCTTCATCAGTTAAAATGGGAAGTCACATGTGGTGATATATTATCCTTCATCAGTTAAAATGGGAAGTCACATGTGGTGATATATTATCCTTCATCAGTTAAAATGGGAAGTCACATGTGGTGATATATTATCCTTCATCAGTTAAAATGGGAAGTCACATGTGGTGATATATTATCCTTCATCAGTTAAAATGGGAAGTCACATGTGGTGATATATTATCCTTCATCAGTTAAAATGCCCAAATTCGCAAATACACGACAAGAGAGAAGATGCAGGACAATGTCACGCCATGGCATGGAGGACAAATACACGACAAGAGAGAAGATGCAGGACAATGTCACGCCATGGCATGGAGGACAAATACACGACAAGAGAGAAGATAGCTGGACAATGTCACGTCATGGCATGGAGGACAAATACGCGACAAGAGAGAAGATCCCTAGACAATGTCACGTCATGGCATGGAGGACAAATACACGACAAGAGAGAAGATGCTGGACAATGTCACGTCATGGCATGGAGGACAAATACACGACAAGAGAGAAGATGCTGGACAATGTCACGTCATGGCATGGAGGACAAATACACGACAAGAGAGAAGATGCTGGACAATGTCACGTCATGGCATGGAGGACAAATACACGACAAGAGAGAAGATGCTGGACAATGTCACGTCATGGCATGGAGGACAAATACACGACAAGAGAGAAGATGCTGGACAATGTCACGTCATGGCATGGAGGACAAATACACGACAAGAGAGAAGATGCTGGACAATGTCACGTCATGGCATGGAGGACAAATACACGACAAGAGAGAAGATGCTGGACAATGTCACGTCATGGCATGGAGGACAAATACACGACAAGAGAGAAGATGCTGGACAATGTCACGTCATGGCATGGAGGACAAATACACGACAAGAGAGAAGATGTTGGACAATGTCACGTCATGGCATGGATGGCAAATACACGACAAGAGAGAAGATGCTGGACAATGTCACGTCCATGGCATGGAGGACAAATACACGACAAGAGAGAAGATGCTGGACAATGTCACGTCATGGCATGGAGGACAAATACACGACAAGAGAGAATGATGCTGGACAATGTCACGTCATGGCATGGAGGGACAAATACACGCAAGAGAGAAGATGCTGGACAATGTCACGTCATGGCATGGAGGACAAATACACGACAAGAGAGAAGATGCTGGACAATGTCACGTCATGGCATGGAGGACAATACACGGACAGAGAGATAGATGCTGGACAATGTCACGTCATGGCATGGAGGACAAATACACGACAAGAGAGAAGATGCATGGACAATGTCACGGCATGGCATGGAGGACAAATACACGACAAGAGAGAAGATGCTGGACAATGTCACGGCATGGCATGGAGGACAAATACACGACAAGAGAGAAGATGCTGGACAATGTCACGGCATGGCATGGAGGACAAATACACGACAAGAGAGAAGATCCCTAGACAATGTCACGTCAAGGCATGGGGGACAAATACACGACAAGAGAGAAGATGCAGGACAATGTCACGCCATGGCATGGAGGACAAATACACGACAAGAGAGAAGATGCAGGACAATGTCACGCCATGGCATGGAGGACAAATACACGACAAGAGAGAAGATGCAGGACAATGTCACGCCATGGCATGGAGGACAAATACACGACAAGAGAGAAGATGCAGGACAATGTCACGTCAAGGCATGGGGGACAAATACGCGACAAGAGAGAAGATCCCTAGACAATGTCACGCCATGGCATGGAGGACAATGTCACGGCAAGAGGGGAGATGCTGGACAATGTCACGTCATGGCATGGAGGACAAATACACGACAAGAGAGAAGATGCAGGACAATGTCACGACAAGGCATGTTGGATCATCAGTACCAGAAGTGATTAGCAGCACAAGAGACAGATGGTTGTAAACAGATATAATCACTAACGAAACGGGGCATGGAATAAAATAAGAAGGCGTTTTAGGGGGGCATTGAGTTTTTTGTGATGTATTCCTGCTGCCTTGTTAATCTAATATTACAACAGGCCTGACCAGCGTGTGATCTTGCAAATGACCGTATCTTGTAACTGAAATATTAGAATGTGGGATCTTAATAGTATCTGTAGGACGCAGAGGTGCTTCCAAGGAACCAGGGCCAGGTTCTATAATGGCCAAGACCTACTAACACGTCCTAGTCAGTGCGTCCTGGGCAACAGGTCCCTTCTGGGTCCTTGCCAACGTAGTAGGATCGCTGATTCTTCCGAAGTCGAAGAGTATCTGCTTGCATGGCGAGGAACCACCAGTCTGCACACCGATAAGCTAGACATGGGACAACGGATACTCACGCAAACCTCAGTCCGGTATGACATCACACTGATGTTGGACAACAGGATGTCTTCATCCGACATACAGGACTTCACGCTGGAGTTCACAGCCAGCGAACGCAAGCAAGCAAAAGCATCTGTACGTTATTATAAGGCACACTTTGTGTACCTGTCAAAAATATTTCTTTGAATCGCAAATTGAAATCTGAGTATAGCCATGTATAAATAAAACATAAATATTTAACATGCCTTTGTACACAAACGTTGAAGTAGAATATTATGTGTGAAAGAGAAACACATGTCGTTCATTTCACGCAATTAATATACTTTGAAAAATATGTGTCTTCTCATAGCGACTCTATTCCCAATATATCCCCAGCTGATTACATGCGTATATATTTTGAAAAAAAAATTCTTTTCGGAATTTGGAAAACAGAATATTATGATTATTGTATCCCTTTGTAATCTATAAAGGATATAGTGTGCATGATTGTCTCCCATGGTAAATACTCTAATAGCTATGATACTGTAACTTTGTGCGTTGAACTAACTAAACATACCTCTCCACAACGCAAAACACATCACAGGACAAGTATATATAGTATAGAGAGTATATATATACTCATTATGTTGGACTTATAGAATTTAAGGGAACTAGTGGTTCTTATGTTGTACAGTAGTAACGAGACATGAACACTTGGTCACTTGGTCATTCAATGTTGTACAATAGTGACGAGACATGAACACTTGGTCACTCTATGTTGTTACTTGCAGGGCTACAGTTCAGATGCAAGAAGCTCTTTCATGTTTTGTTCATGTCAAGACACACATGAGTCCACAATTAACACAACAACACACGGAATGTTGCATTTATTTTTGACTCACACATGACACAGTATGGGTGTTTATGTTAGATAACTAATAACTAATTTGTGAGACAATATGACATTTTGTATGTTTGATACCTCACTTTAGTAACAATATGACAGTTTATATATTATATAAACCACTGTAGTAACAACATTTTAGTGGATATGTTAGATACCTTAGGTGTGCGACAATATGGCAGTATATAGGTTATATAACTCTCTATTAACAATATTACAGTGTACATGTTTGATAATCCACTTTAGTAACAATATGATAGTGTATGTTAGATAACTCAACTGTGGGACAGTGTGACAATGTGTATGTTAGATATCTCATCTGTGGGACAGTGTGACAATGTGCATGTTAGATAAATCAACTGTGGGACAGTGTGACAGTGTGTATGTTAGATAACTCAAATGTGGGACAGTGTGACAGTGTGTATGTTAGATATCTCAACTGTGGGACAGTGTGACAGTGTGTATGTTAGATATCTCATCTGTGGGACAGTGTGATAGTGTGTATGTTAGATAACTCAACTGTGGGACAGAATGACAGTGTGTATGTTAGATATCTCATCTGTGGGACATTGTGACAGTGTGTATGTTAGATAACTCAACTGTGGGACAGTGTGACATTGTGTATGTTAGATAACTCAACTGTGGGACAGTGTGACAGTGTGTATGTTAGATAACTCAAGTGTGGGACAGTGTGACAGTGTGTATGTTAGATATCACATCTGTGGGACAGTGTGACAATGTGTATGTTAGATAACTCAAGTGTGGGACAGTGTGACATTGTATATGTTAGAAAACTCACATTTGGGTTAATACGTACAGTGAATACATTAGATAACTCACATGTCTTACAATATGACATTGTATATGTTAGATAACTAACTTGTGGGACAATGTGGCAGTGTACATATTAGAAATCTCACGCGTGGGACAATATGAGGGTATATGTTATATAACATATGCGTTGGACAATATGACAGTTTATATGTTAAATACATCACTTGTGATAACAATATGAGTATAAATGTAAGTCGTGTGGGACAATATGACAGTGTATATGTTTTATAACTCATGCGTTGGACAATATGACAGTTTATATGTTAGATACATCACTTGTGATAACAATATGAGTGTAAATGTAAGTCGTGTGGGACAATATGACAGTGTATATGTTAGATAACTCAAATGAGAGACAATATGAAAGTGTGAAAGTTACATAATTCACTTTAGTAAGAATATGACAGCGTATAAGTTAGATAACTCACGTGCTGGACACTAAAGCAGTGTGCATGTTAGATAACTGACTTGTTAGACAATATGACAGTTATATGTTAGATAACTCACTTCTGAGACAATATTACAGTGTATGTGATTGATAACTTCCTTTAGTAACAATACGACAGTGTATATATTAGATAACTCACTTGTGAGACAATTAAACAATATATGTCAGATCATTCATATAGGCACTATATATATATATATATATATATATATATATATATATATATATATATATATATATATATATATATATATATATATATATATATATATATATATATACTAATTTGTTTGTTATAGTCAACTTGAGTCTGCTTGCACACTGTAACAGTGTATTAGTTAGCTAGTTAGTTAGTTAGTTAGTTAGTTAGTTAGTTAGCTAGTTAGTTAGTTAGTTAGTTAGTTAGTTAGTTAGCTAGCTAGTTAGTTAGTTAGCTAGCTAGCTAGCTAGTTAGTTAGTTAGTTAGTTAGCTAGCTAGCTAGCTAGCTAGTTAGTTAGTTAGTTAGTTAGTTAGCTAGCTAGCTAGCTAGTTAGTTAGTTAGTTAGTTAGTTAGTTAGTTAGTTAGTTAGCTAGCTAGCTAGCTAGTTAGTTAGTTAGTTAGTTAGTTAGTTAGCTAGCTAGTTAGTTAGTTAGCTAGTTAGTTAGTAGTTAGTAGTTAGTTAGTTAGTTAGTTAGTTAGTTAGTTAGCTAGCTAGCTAGTTAGTTAGTTAGTTAGTTAGTTAGCTAGTTAGTTAGTTAGTTAGTTAGTTAGCTAGCTAGCTAGTTAGTTAGTTAGTTAGTTAGTTAGTTAGTTAGTTAGCTAGCTAGTTAGTTAGTTAGTTAGTTAGCTAGCTAGTTAGTTAGTTAGTTAGTTAGTTAGTTAGTTAGTTAGTTAGTTAGTTAGCTAGTTAGTTAGTTAGTTAGTTAGTTAGTTAGTTAGTTAGTTAGTTAGTTAGTTAGTTAGTTAGTTAGTTAGTTAGTTAGTTAGTAGTTAGTTAGCTAGTTAGTTAGTTAGTTAGTTAGTTAGTTAGTTAGTTAGCTAGTTAGTTAGTTAGTTAGTTAGTTAGTTAGTTAGTTAGCTAGTTAGTTAGTTAGTTAGTTAGTTAGTTAGCTAGCTAGTTAGTTAGTTAGTTAGTTAGCTAGTTAGTTAGTTAGTTAGTTAGTTAGCTAGTTAGTTAGTTAGTTAGTTAGTTAGTTAGTTAGCTAGTTAGTTAGTTAGTTAGTTAGTTAGTTAGTTAGTTAGTTAGTTAGTTTGTTAGTTAGTTAGTTAGTCGACAGAGCATCCTCATTGCACATCGAAGCATTCAGTCCATAAGTGCTCGGATCCCCTCCTCAGCAAATCCCGCAACGTGTAGCGGCTAACGACGCAGTTCTGTGTTGGTTTATCAATCTTCTTTGGCTTCCTGCGTAGTGTTCTTGTTTGGCCACCCCTCTTTTAATTTGCTGCTCTCTGCAGTCTGGCCATTGTTGTAGATTCACAGTCATCACTTGGTTCTCGCAAAAGTCTTACTTCTCGTAGAGCATTCAGAAGGTCGGCCTGGTCAATGGCGCGTCCGCCCTCCACAGTAGCCTCACCTGCGAGCTTGTCAGCCCGCTCATTTCCTTGTACTCCCGCATGCCCTGGCACGAAGATGAAACTAATCTTTGCCAGTCGAGACCGCTCCAGAGGCAGCAACCATTCTCTTCGGATCAACCCCTCCTCTATCCTCTTGATCATGTTCATTGAGTCGCTAAGGAAACAAGCCCTAGTGAATGTCTGTGTCTCGAGCCATGTTATTGCTTTACTTACTGCCATGACTTCCATGGTCAGGCTACTTGTGGTTTCAGTGAAAGCACCAGAGTCCTCCTTCACAATTCTCCCTCCGGCCGAGCTGTAAAGGCCCATGAGCTTCTCACATGTCGGACGACCGACCCATCTGTGTAGATGACCGCGTCACCGTCTAGTGAATTCTCGAAAATCAACGCTTGTACTTCAGCCTCAACAGCAGCCGGATTTTCTTGCCTGCATTTTCTATCTAGTTGGATGCAAACTGAAAAGCATGTGCAGAAGTCTGTTGGCACTTGCACCCACTCCTCGCCAGGTTCTAAGTCCTCAAGTGAACACACCTGTTGAAGAATGTCTTCGGCTTGACCCATCCACGACCGTCCTCTTTTTAACCTGCTGCCCTTCACCTTCCTAATTTCACTATGCAGTGGATGTTGTGTGTTTGCGTTAATTCTGAGGTAGGCGCGTGCCCTGCAAACTTGTATTCTCTCTTCAATGGTTGGAAAATCTAGAAGGTAGCGCATCGCCCTGCATGCTGTATCTCTTGTCTTCTTCTTCTTCAGCGTTCCGAGCCATTGAGGTTCTTTGCTGCAAATACAATCCGTCTCCATTCGTCTCTCTGGTGGACCTTCTCTTGCCAGTCGTTGATTCCAAGTGCTTGTAGGTCTGTACATGTATTATCTCTCCACCGCCTTCTTGGTCTACCTCGGGGTCTACAGTCATTTATTTCCTGAGTGTAAGCGAGTTTTGTTTCCCTATTATCTTCCATTCTTTCTATATGCCCCAGCCATTGTAGTCTATTAGCCTTCATGATACCAGTGATTAGCGGGGACTTAAACAGATCATAAATGTCTTTGTTACTTCTTCTTTTCCACTCTCCACTTTGTGTATCCCTAATGGGTCCAAAGATGCGTCTTAAAATTTTGTTCTCAAAGGTTTGTAACAAGGCTCCGTCTCCTTTCGTTGTACTCCAGGTTTCAGAGCCATACAGCACAACTGGTCTGATCAGTGTTTTGTATATTGTGATTTTGGTGTTACGAGATAGCGCCTTTGATTTTAGTAGATGTTGTAGTGCATAATATATCTTATTTCCAAAGTTGATTCTAGTTTGTATTTCTTCCCGTATGATGTTGGAGCAGTTGAAGATTGTACCCAGGTATTTGTATGTTTCCGTTCTTTTAATGGTCATATTATCTATTTGTATGTGGCCAGAGTTTCTAGCCATTCCGTCTCTTGAAATTACCATATATTCTGTCTTATCTTGGTTGATAACCAGCCCCATCTGTTGGGCTTTTCCCTTTAAGTGAGTCAATATTTCCAATGTCTTCTGTTCACTTTGCCCTATAATATCTATATCATCTGCATAACCAAGCAGCTTGGATGTTCCTCCAATATCACATTCCTCCTTTACCTTCCTTACAACTTTCTCTAGAGCCAGATTGATGAGTAGCGGCGATAGTGCATCACCCTGTTTCAAGCCAGATGTTATTTGGAAGGGGTCTGATTTCCTGCCTTTATATGTTACTATATTATAAGTATCTTCCATGCATAGTCTGGTCATGTTGATTAACTTCCTTGGTATTCCAAATTCCTGCATAGCATTCCATAGACTATTCCTATGGACACTATCATAAGCCTTTTTAAAATCCACAAAAATGTTATGGAGATCTCTTTTATATTCCCAATGTTTCTCGGCTATTTGTCGTAAGATAAATATCTGATCTATTGTTGATCTGTTTTGTCTAAAACCCGCCTGGTAGTCACCTAATATGTCTTCTGAATATGGTTTTAGTCTATTTAGTAATACTGCGGATAGTATCTTATAGCTTGTGGACAGTAGTGATATTCCTCTATAATTTCCACATTGGAACTTGTCTCCTTTCTTAAAGATAGGTATCAATAATGACTCTTTCCAGTCATGGGGTAATTCTTCTGTCCTCCAGATTTTTATTATTAGTTCGTATAGCTTTAGATGTAATGCATGGCCACCTGCCTTTATAAATTCAGCAGCAATTCCATCAGTCCCAGTTGCCTTATTGTTTTTAAGTCGTGTGATTACATATAGGATTTCTTCAAATGTAGGTTACTTCAATTTGTGGTTCGCATGTTAGAACCTCTTCCTGTGGGAAAATGTTACTTGGAGCTTCACAATTTAGTAATTCAATAAAATATTCTTTCCATGTGTTGCACATTTCCTCATTGGTATTTATCATATTCCAATTTTTGTCTTTTAAACCATATGTGTTTTGTTGGTGCCCTCGTTTCATTGACTTCAGTTCTTTAAAAAATTTTCTGGATTCATTTTTCTGGTGATTAGTTTCCATATCTTTGATTATATTACTCATATATTCTCGCTTCTGCTGTCTGACTATTTTTGTAGCCTCTTTACATTCATTTCTATAATGCTCTTCCTTTTGGATGTTATATGACTACTTATATGAATTAAATGAGATGCTCCCCACCAGGGACTGGGTGAAGCCGGGCCGGGCCAGACAGACAGACAGACAGATAGACAGACAGTCAGACAGACAGATAGTCGGGAAACGGGAGCTTATATGACTACGTATATGAATTAAATGAGATGCTCCCCACCAGGGACTGGGTGAAGCCGGGCCGGCCAGACAGACAGACAGATAGATAGACAGACAGATAGACAGACAGATAGTCGGGAACGGGAGCTTATATGACTACGTATATGAATTAAATGAGATGCTCCCCACCTTTTCGCTGCAGTTATCTACAGGCATATGCGTTATAATCCTCCTCCTCCTCTCCCCCCCCTCCTCCTCCTCCTACCCTCTTCCTCTCGCTCCTCTTCCTCCTCCATACTCCTCCTCCCTCTTCCTACTCCTCCCTCCTCCTCCCTCTTCCTCCTCCTCCCTCCTCCTCCCTCTTCCTCCTCCTCTCTCCTTCTACCTCCTCGCCCACCACCCTCCTCCTAATCACTCGTCTTCCTTCCTCCTCAGCCCTTCTCCTCCCTTCTCCTCCTCCCTCCTCCTCCCTCCTCTTCCCCTCATCCCTCCTCCTCCCTCCTCCTCCTTCTTCTCCCTCTTCCTCCCTCCTCCTCCTCACCCCTCCTCCCTTCTCCCCCTCCTCTTTTCTCTCCTCCTCCCTCCTCATCCCTCCTCCTCCTCCTCCTCCCTCATCCTCCCTCCTCCCTCTACCTCCTCCCTCCTCCTCCTCTCTCCACATCCCTCCTCCTCCAGTCTTCCTCCTCCTCCCTCCTCATCCTCCCTCCTCCTACCCTCCTTCTCCTCCCTCCTCCTCCATCTTCTTCTCCCTCTGCTCCTCCCTCCTCCTCCTCCTCCTCCTCCTCCTCCCTCCTCCCTACTCCTCATCCTCCCTCTCTCTCATCCTCCCTCTCCCTCCTCCTCCCTCCTCCTCCTCCCTCCTCCTTCTCCCTCCTCCTCCTCCTTCCTCCTCCTTCCTCCTCCTCCCTCCTCCTCCCTCTTCCTCCTCCTTCTACCTCCTCCTCCCTCCTCCCTCCTTCTCCTCCTCCTACCTCCTCCTCCGTCCTCCCTCCTCCCTCCTACTCCTCCCTCCTCCTCCTAATCCCTCCTCCTCCCTCCTATTCCTCCCTAATCCTTCTGTCTCCTCCTCCTCCCTCCTCCCTCCTCTTCCCTCCTCCTCCTCTCTTCGCCTATCTCTTCCTCCCTCCTCCTCCTCCCTCCGCCACCTCCCTCTTCCTCCTCCCTCCTCCTACTCCTCCTTTTTCTTCTTCTGCTGCTGCTTCTGCCGCCGCTCCATTTACCCAAGTTAGTTGTTGGGGGAAGATGTAAAGATCTTTCAAGTGCTCTTTCTAATGGTTTTTGTAAGTTAGTCTTCGTTTATCTAAGGTTGTTCTAACTACAACCAATAAATGATTCGACAGACAGGCAGACAGACAGACAGGCAGACAGACAGAGAAGGAGGGACAGACAGACAGACAGACAGACAGACAGACAGACAGACAGACAGTCGGGAACGGGAACTTATATGACTACTTATATGAATTAAATGAGATGCTCCCCATCAGGGGCTCGGCGAAGCCGGGCCGGGTCAGACAGACAGACAGACAGACAGACAGACAGACAGACAGACAGACAGACAGACAGACAGATAGAGAGACAGATAGATAGTCGGGAACGGGAACGGGAGCTTATATGACTACTTATATGAATTAAATTAGATGCTCCACACCAGGAACAGGGCGATGCCGGGCCGGGTCAGACAGACAGACAGACAGACAGACAAATAGATAGATAGATAGACAGACAGACAGATAGATAGTCGGGAACGGGAACGGGAACTTATATGACTACTTATATGAATTAAATGAGATGCTCCCCACCAGGGTCTGGGCGAAGCCGGGCCGGGTCAGCTAGTTCAATATAAAATGACGGAAATGTTACTTGGAGCTTCACAATTTAGTAATTCAACAAAGTATTCTTTCCATGTGTTGCACATTTCCTCATTGGTTTTTACCATATTCCAATTATTGTCTTTTAAACCATATGTGTTTTGTTGGTACCCTCGTTTCATTGACTTCAGTTCTTTAAAACATTTTCTGGATTCATTTTTCTGGTGATTAGTTTCCATATCTTTGATTATATTACTCATATATTCTCGCTTCTGCTGTCGGACTATTTTTGTAGCCTCTTTACATTCATTTCTATAATGCTATTCCTTTTGGATGTTATATGACTACTTATATGAATTATATGAGATGCTCCCCACTAGGGACTGGGTGAAGCCCGGCCGGCTCAGACAGACAGATAGACAGACAGTCAGACAGACAGATAGTCGGGAACGGGAGCTTATATGACTACGTATATGAATTAAATGAGATGCTCCCCACCAGGGACTGGGTGAAGCCGGGCCGGGCCAGACAGACAGACAGATAGATAGACAGACAGACAGACAGACAGATAGTCGGGAACGGGAGCTTATATGACTACGTATATGAATTAAATGAGATGCTCCCCACCTTTTCGCTGCAGTTATCTACAGGCATATGCGTTATAATCCTCCTCCTCCTCCTCTCCCCTCCTCCTCCTCCTACCCTCTTCCTCATCCCCTCCCCCTCATCTCCTCCCCCTCCTCCCTCTCGCTCCTCTTCCTCCTCCATCCTCCTCCTCCCTCTTCCTCCTCCTCCCTCCTCCTCCCTCTTCCTCCTCCTTCCTCCTCCTCCCTCTTCCTCCTCCTCCCTCCTTCTACCTCCTCGCCCACCACCCTCCTCCTAATCACTCGTCTTCCTTCCTCCTCCGCCCTTCTCCTCCCTTCTCCTCCTCCCTCCTCCTCCTCCTCCCCTCATCCCTCCTCCTCCCTCCTCCTCCTTCTTCTCCCTCTTCCTCCCTCCTCCTCCTCACCCCTCCTCCCTTCTCCCCCTCCTCCTCCCTTCTCCCCCTCCTCCTCCCTCTCCTCCTCCCTCCTCCTCATCCCTCCTCCTCCCTCCTCCTCCTCCTCCCTCATCCTCCCTCCTCCCTCTACCTCCTCCCTCCTCCTCCTCTCTCCACATCCCTCCTCCTCCCTCTTCCTCCTCCTCCCTCCTCCTCCCCCTCCTTCTCCTTCCTCCTCCTCTCCTCCCACCTCCTCCCTCTTCCTTCTCCCTCTGCCTCCTCCCTCCTCCTCCTCCTCCTCCCTCCTCCCTCTCCCTCATCCTCCCTCTCCCTCATCCTCCCTCTCCCTCCTCCTCCCCTCCTCCTCCTCCCTCCTCCTTCTCCCTCCTCCTCCCTCCTCCTCCTTCCTCCTCCTTCCTCCTCCTCCTCCCTCTTCCTCCTCCTTCTACCTCCTCCTCCCTCCTCCTCCTCCTACCTCCTCCTCCGTCCTCCCTCCTCCCTCCTACTCCTCCCTCCTCCTCCTAATCCCTCCTCCTCCCTCCTATTCCTCCCTAATCCTCCTGTCTCCTCCTCCTCCCTCCTCTTCCCTCCTCCTCCTCTCTTCGCCTATCTCTTCCTCCCTCCTCCTCCTCCCTCCTCCACCTCCCTCTTCCTCCTCCCTCCTCCTACTCCTCCTTTTTCTTCTTCTGCTGCTGCTGCTGCCGCCGCTCCATTTACCCAAGTTAGTTGTTGGGGGAAGATGTAAAGATCTTTCAAGTGCTCTTTCTAATGGTTTTTGTAAGTTAGTCTTCGTTTATCTAAGGTTGTTCTAACTACAACCAATAAATGATTCGACAGACAGGCAGACAGACAGACAGGCAGACAGACAGAGAAGGAGGGACAGACAGACAGACAGACAGACAGACAGACAGACAGACAGACAGACAGACAGACAGACAGACAGACAGTTGGGAACGGGAACTTATATGACTACTTATATGAATTAAATGAGATGCTCCCCATCAGGGGCTCGGCGAAGCCGGGCCGGGTCAGACAGACAGACAGACAGACAGACAGACAGACAGACATATAGAGAGACAGATAGATAGTCGGGAACGGGAACGGGAGCTTATATGACTACTTATATGAATTAAATTAGATGCTCCACACCAGGAACAGGGCGATGCCGGGCCGGGTCAGACAGACAGACAGACAGACAGACAGACAGACAGACAGACAAATAGATAGATAGATAGACAGACAGACAGATAGATAGTCGGGAACGGGAACGGGAACTTATATGACTACTTATATGAATTAAATGAGATGCTCCCCACCAGGGTCTGGGCGAAGCCGGGCCGGGTCAGCTAGTTCAATATAAAATGACGGATTCATGTTAATACGTTACTCCATTGTTATGCGCAATGTCTGGTCTGTGCAGAATGAGTTTGATCGGAAGACTGACTGTTCAGCCATTAGAATGTTTTTCAATGATGAAAATAAACCTATTTAATATATTCATAATCTCTACATAATTAGACGGCTCCTGGGCGAAGGATTTACGCATGCATTTCATAATCCCGCATACCTCGTTCGAAACACAGCTACGGGCGATTTTGACAGCATACCGCCTTGCCTTGGTTTTTTTTAAAATGAAAACGATATGAATGCCGGTCGTTCAGAAAGCAATGGCAAACTACTGAATGTAAACTTGGCAAGAAATCACGAACAACCACAAAATGCAGGGGTTGACTGCGATACCCTGTAAATGATATATATCTATCTACATAATTAACCTACTTAATTTATTTACATACATTGACAATCATGTTAATCCCCTAAATGCGTCCTCCCACGCTGTCCTAATTATTTGGCAGTTTGACCAAACATCCTACCCTCAAGTCTGTTGGTAGTTGTGCAGTCTCCTAGACTGTTAAATAATGTGTACAGTAATTCTGTTGAGGTGTCTCAATTGGTTTAATAGCTTTTGCTATTGCAGATACCATTTGGACTAGCAGATTACTCATCCTTTAGGAGTTTGAAAGTTTTCTAATTTCTTTTTTATATGGTTCCTCACAGCTGCAGACTGGGTATTTGGAGGACAGAAGTGTCTTATAAGGTTGATCTATTTAAGAGTTCTTCAAAGTATTCAGCCCATCTGTTCATGCGAACTTTACAGTTGGTGATAATTCGACCCCCTTTTTCGTGTTAATTTTAAGGTTGGTGAATATTTTTATACTTATATTTTTTGACCAGTTCACTAGAATGATTATAAGTTATTGTTGTTTCCACCATGGTGCTGTAAAGGTTTCCGATGTGTCCTTTCGCTACTACTAATTGTGAATTTCTTCCTAGGTCACTTAAATACTGCGTTTTGTCGCGCTGTACGCGAAACAAGACCGCCAACGTTTAACGGTATGGCACATGATGATGATGATGATGATGATGATGATGATGATGATGATGATGATGATGATGATGATGATGATGATGATGATGATGATGATGACGACACATTCTAGAATCTTCATTATGTTGTTTTTTTTCCGCTCGCTCGCTGTCACGGAAAACAAACTTGTTAGTTGCGATCGATGACAAACAAGACCCGACATTAGTCTGCAAAAACAGGCGACCCTTTGATGTTGTACAGACTGAGAAAAATACGTCGTTAAAACTGTCTACACACGATCGGCATTTCTAACTGAGAAACACAATACGTCGCGTCAAAATGTCTACACACAGTCGGCGAATCTTTATGATGTGGGTTGTTCGAGAAACGAATAA
This sequence comes from Cepaea nemoralis, assembly GCA_014155875.1. Taxonomy (NCBI): domain Eukaryota; kingdom Metazoa; phylum Mollusca; class Gastropoda; order Stylommatophora; family Helicidae; genus Cepaea; species Cepaea nemoralis. The sequence goes on along the minus strand of JACEFZ010004760.1, from coordinate 714,552 downwards.
CAACGCCAAACGTCTGCCAAGGCGGTAGTAGCCTTTGAAGTGCTAGACGGAAAGTCTGGACAGACGCGGGATGGATTCTGTGATGTGGGGAATTCTCTGGTTCACAGACAGACTGAACTATTGATGTACGGGACAAAGAATTTCCCCAAATGAAAGCAAATTTGACGGCGGATTGACTCCAGTTAGTCTAGAACAGGAGGAGGAAACCAGATTCTGGACGGATCAGCGTCTAGACTTTTTGGTGACGTCACTCCAGCCCAATATAAAAAGCGTTGCGGTAAACAAGTGGAGTTAGTCGATCAAGATTTCTGAAGTTTGGAAAGATCGGTGCAGTTTTCCGAGTTGTGTTCAATGAAAGAAACTAGGGTGTCAAATTGTTGATATTTATCGGCGGACATAGATCCAGTCTGTGATTGCCTAGTTTCAATTAGCAACCGGAATAGGCATATGGTAGGCTATTAATCATATCTAACTTAGAGTATGATTAGGAATAGAGTACAGTACTGTGCGGTGATATAATGTATTATAGGTGTGGTGATATAATGTATTATGATTAGTGATAGAATGTTCTATAAGTGCGGTGCTAGAAAGTATCATAGGAGCGTCGGCACTAGTATCCTATTGTGTGGCTTCAACTAGCTTGTGTGATATATCATTTTACTCAGGGAGTTGAGGACAATGTAGTGGGATAATAATTAGAGAGATTGAGGATGGTTGGGAGGGAGGAGAGGAATGTGAAATGGTAGGATCTTCCAGTAGGGCATCTGCTGGGTTTCTACCCGTTCCTTTATTCTTTCCTGGTGTTGCCATGTCTCAAATCATGTGATGAGTTATTTGGCCGTATGACAGAGATCGGATCTCTGTTATAGATCTGAGTGCTGCTATTGGCCTACACTCACCTAATTCCGGCCAGGATTGAGTTGCCCTCACCATAGTATTCTCTATTCTACAGGTTCCATTTACAGGTCCACGTATGTGTGCTATGATATTCAACAGTGAAGCTAGAACACAATTTAGAAGATGATGGCTCAGAATTTGAAGACAGAAGTTGCTGAGAGGCCGCTACATTGGGCTTATACCCAAGTTGGTTGCGGGAACCTGGCTTCTGCTGAGCAGGACATGCTGATGAGATTTATGTTTAGCAAGTGATAGTTGTATCACTGAACAGTCAGAACATTGTATATATACACTACTGATACCAGGAACATTCATACAAATTTATAGAAATACCTAGAACATTCAGATTGTGGTGTTAATATGGGGAATCTTTAAAACCAGTGACACTAGATCCATTAAGATTTCCCCAGTAACAGTGACAATAGTGTTAGAATTCTCTGATTAACAATCAGTTAAATAACAGAGGAAATTCATAGTGTGAATTAGATTGAAGACTCTCATTAGACAGTGTTTGTCATGGGTGTCCAAGCATCCTAGTGGTTCAAGAGACAACGGAGGAAGTCTTCACGTGACCGGAGAAGCATCACCTTGGTGAGGTTGCTTGTCTGGAATACATGGTGCTAGTGTGTTCTCAGCACAGTGATGAGAATGACTATACTCCTGAACACTGATCTGAGTCTATATACACTTTAGAATATACGTCACACATTCTACACATTATACACACACACACACACACACACACACACACACACACACACACACACACACACACACTTCTCCTACATATACTCTTTGCTTTAATAAATTTCTTGTTTTATTTGTTGAAGCTAGAGTTGTCACGTATGTTATGTTGGGGAAGAATGAGAGGGGGCATGATCCAGGGGTGAGTAAGAGTGAGAAGAAGGTGTCTTCAGATTGAGGGAGTGTTGTGGACGGAGTCTGCTGGATATCTCCAGGATAGAGATATTGAATTAAAACAAATGTGGGTGTTGATTCCCCTCACTCCAGGGACGACACTAAAGTGGTAAAGAAGAACAAATAACTACTACGACATTCATTCTTTACTTACGACACTCGCTATGAACTCAAGCGTAGACTATACACACTATGGTAGTGATGGACTGAATTTTGCGTGTGAATCAGCTTTTCTTATTAACAGTGTCTCTCGGCATCAGGCGAATCCACTCCAACTTCAGAGGTACTTGTAATTTACGTCCCCAAGTCAAGGATGACAGGTCAACATTTTAGCCCAGCTGTCCGGTGAAGGGGTTGAACCACTTACCTCCACACCAACACACCGGATGTTTAAGAACATGCTTTCTTACCCATTCGGCCATGCGGACCTGGGCTTCTTCATTATCTTCTGTGTTTTTTCATGGATTTTAACGTTAGCATTTGATTCTGCTTTGTTGTAATCTATGTTTTAAATGTTTTCTTTCTTTTATTTTAAAGGGATTCAGGCGTTTATGGATTCGTTTCCCTTTCCCAAATACTAAAATACGAGGGAGCTTCAAGAAACAACCTTAAAAGTGTGCTATAAATTACAATAACCATGCCATTATCTTGTAACCTTTCAATATTGTTGTTAAGGATGTCAAGAGTGCTAAGCACTTGCCATCCCAGTGCAGATGAACACAGTGACGCCATAAAGACAGTTTAAAGATTATTAAAAAATTAAGTTGCGAGTACTTCACAGGACAACCCCAGCATTTTCGCTGTTCGTGATCCTGGGCAAATGTTACGTTCAGTAAATTGCCATTGCTTTCTGAACGACCGGCCCCTATACCTTTTTCGAAAAAACCAGCACCGCTGTGTTTCGAACCCGGGTATACGGGCTCACAAACCGCGTTCGCAAGCAGTTTAAGCAATAGTTTAAAGATGGCCGCCCCCATTTTGACATGCAATAAAGAGAAGCGGCCATCTGCGTGACTTCTGTGACAGACTGTTTACGATCGGGTCAGGCACACCGAGTAGTGACCCCAGAGTCGATTTGTCTACTGAAACCCAAGTACCTTATCAGCACTGGAGAACTTGCATTGAACGCAGTGGTGACTATATAAATAATGATACATTTGTTCTTTACTTGTTCAGGTATAATTCACGGGGGAAAAATGTTTAAGGTTTTAATTTGAAGCCCCATCGTATATTCCTGTAACCTGCGGTGGCAGGGTTTGTGTACTCATCTCGTCTAACTGTTGCCGGACATGCAGTTTGATATTAATTGTTGTTGTCCTTCCCCGTGTGTGTGATGCCTAGCAGTTCTGATGTGACATCCCAGTAGAATGTTCTAAGTTTTGGCACTAGATGTAATTTTGTTTTACTTGCACAAATGTCCTATGATAGCTAGATGATCTTTCTTTTCCCAAATAATTGCTATGACACCCATCAGATGTGTTTAATTCATCTGGCATATGGTTTCGCTCGTTGGAAACATAGGCAATATCAAAATCCATATTTTCATGTCTATTTGCAGGTTGCATTAACTGGTACCTGTGCAGAATAGAAGGATTTGATTAGTATGACAGAATCACTCAATACTTTCGACAAATCAAGAGATGAGGAAAAGACGCTGTCATCGAATAGCACACACATTAAGAAATATGTTAATAGTATCAACAGACGGTCCTTTCTCCGGGTTCCACAACTCAGCAGAAATAAAGAGAGGCCAAACATAAAGTATAGAGGCCAAATATAAGTAGAAACAGGTGTTGAGAGGACACAGAGGAAGCTGCTGGAGATGGCACAATATAGGACGACTCGAGGTGAGTTGGCTGAGAGTCTATACTCCATGGAGACATCAACAACAGCACAAGAAAACAGACACCAACAAGCCAGTCAAGTAAGGGAGCAGTCAATAACCCGACCAGCCAGTCATTGGTCCAGTCAACTGATCAACCACTATGCACTATTCGAGGCATGCATACCAGTGGCACTTAGTGACTCGTATTACCGTTAATAGCATAGAGATATCAGAATAAGTACACGTTGAGATTGCTGACATCTATGACAGTTAACATCGTGTTAATCCAAAGACAATATTAAAACCCTGTAAAGGCACCCCGTGCAGCCCACAGAGTAAACCAAAATAAAGGACGCTTGTACACACCCTCAGCTGTATTTGGTGCCAGGCCAATAGTTTCACAGACTACTCGACACTCGATTATTTTTTTTTTTTGGGGGGGGGGGAGGGGGGGGAGGGTAGTCATTATCATGCCGGACGCCGTTATTTCCAAGAACATTTCCTGGTATCAATTTTAGGCAGCGTCAACATGGAATCCCAAATCATCTTTTTAATCCGCCTCGATTGGGATTCGAACACAGGACCAGCGAGCCAAGAGGCGAGTGAATCCGTGGTCTACTGGAGTTAATAGAAGACTAATTGATGGCCACGTTCACATCAGGCGGGAGATTTGAAGAAAACTGATATACGTCTATAGCTGATAACATCAATGAGTATAGATAACAGCAATCTTCAGAATGCTCCAACATCAGAAACGAACGGGAGAAAACGCACGGGCGTAGTTGAGACGAGGCAGACGCCTGTAGGAAGCTCGCATCAAATGTTGGTGTATGAAGTGGCAGCAACCGACGCACGTCAGATTTAGTTAACGACAGCTAGCACCGTTAGACAAACCACCGTGGCTGGATCATATCTTCTTGATCGTTTCACGCTTTTCCAGGGACTACAGACAGCAAACCACATACACTGAAGCGCGCAAGACTAATCGGCAACGAGTGTTATTTATTAAAGCCATCGTATGTTCCATTAACTTCAGGACAAACGTACCTATGTTGTGGTTATATCGAGTGACTAATGCTTGAAGGATATAAGAAATCGAATGACTGAAACAGGGTGTATTTGTTTGTGCCACCTTGAACTACGTGCTTCCAAACTGCATGTTGCAAGATTATTCATCAGTCTTCATTGGGATACTTGTAGGTTGTTACAGAAAATACAACTACGGCTACGTTCATAGATGTTCGGTTGGTTTACACATGTGATACACGGTACCCGCTTGTTTGTGTCCAAGACCACGACGAGATCATTTGGTTCAGAATGACACGTTAGCTGGGAAGCCAATTCTAAATGTGTATAGATAGAATTATGACGTGTGTTGAAAGATACATATAACTTAGGAAGTTGTGTGTGTTTGACGGGTGCGTCCACATAATTATCTCACCAGTGTACCTCTAGTGATCTCCGTGATGGCAATGTTTAAACCTGCGGCAATGCTAATGCATGTCTTGTTGTTGACCAACTCTGGCATGTTCCTCCCAGTGATCGCGTTACCTTTCACCGGCATGGAGGACAACTGCATTTTAAGCTTCGTGGTACCCAAGGAGAAGATGAAGTCATCGTGCGAGCTCGACGAGAAGGTCTGCATATAAACTAGCTGCATTGTCCTGTTGTGTTTGTCAGTCATGTTCCTTCCTTATATGCACCATTTTGGAGCAATAGTAAACACAAGGATAATAATACTAATAATAATAATAATAATAATAATAATAATAATAATAATAATAATAATAATAATAATAATAATAATAATAATAATAGCAGCAATAACAGTAATTAAAATATTTATCACTTCAGTAGTATGCAATGTTTATAACACCAAGTAGAATTTACTCTTAATAATCTACATATCTAACACTGTATTATCGGTCTGTCTTCTTTTTCTTAGCCGTATCTATATGTCTAGCTGTCTGTCTGTATGTCTGTCTGTCTGTTTGTCAGTTCGTCCGTCTGTCCGTCCATCCGCCCGCCTGCCCGCCTGTCTATCTTTTGTCTATCTCTGTCCGCCTGTCTGTGTTTGTATGTCTGCATGCCTGTCAGCCTGCCTATCTGTCTGTAAAGATGATACAAACACCTATAGGAAAACTAAGTCGTATTAGCTTAGCATATGTCAATAAATAACAACCACGTCTGTATGCATGTTTTCCAAATAACTCAGTAAACACTGTAAACTTGTCCACTGCAAGGCAATAGGCGAATCAATGCTATATCATTGTACACTTGTCTACCGCAGGTCAACAGGCGAATCAATGCTATGGAAACGAAGGTGAACATATACAAGCAACAAGTGTCCGATCTTCAGACGCAGCTGGACAAACAGAGGCATCTCAACTCTGAAAAGCTCGCCAAGCTGGAACAACAGGTGAAGGACATGAGTGTGAATGTGGACATGAGTTTTCTCATAGAGCGGAGACTGACTCTTATAGAAAAGGAGTTTGAGCAGCTGCATACTGAAGTGTCGTCTAGGGTTGCCCCAGGAAAAGCCAAACCCGGAGTTCATGACCAGGAAACTCTGTCTTTGCTCTTCAACACGGTCGACAGCAACGAAGTGGTTTTATCAAACGTTGCAAAATCTATGATCGAGTCCGAGATACAGGCAATGTACGATAACTTGACCAACAGGGTCGAAACATATGTCCAGGAACAGATACTGCTGAGTAATAAAGTACTTCACATGATACACAAGAGAAGAGAAGTCACAGAACACAGCGCCAAAGAGACAGATTCTTCAGAACAATCGTCTAGTGAAACGATGAAAGTGAAGCCAAACCACGCCAAGACAACCCCGGAAGTAGACATTGTACAAGTCCAAACAGAAACACCCGATCCAAGAGAGAAAGACATTGACGATCAGTTTGACAAGCTGGCCGGTTTAGTGTTTGACCATGACACTAGACAGGTTTACGGCTTCAATATGACTCAAGATAATGTTAACGACTCCCTAGAACATACTAATTTTACGTTGGAAACTGCTAACATGACTGATGAGTACTTCAATGTTACACAAGAGTTAAACAACACAGTTTTGGAACATATCGCGCGCATTGAGGACAGGCCAGGCGAGAACGACACCGTGTGGAATAGTTCTACAATTGTAGCTATTGGTGATCTTTTCGGAACTAACCACTCATTGGTTGGTGAAGCATCAGAAATTAACCGTACGTTGGATGTCCATCTAGCGACACCGGTAGATAATGACATATCTAGCGGTGCAACGTCCAGAATTCACGCACAGTCTGAACTGGCAGCAGAATCCACGAGCCACGATAACGCCGAGACTGAATATGATAAGCACGATAATACTGACAGTGAAAGTGACAACCACTGGAGCGAAGGCATGGTTCGGGACCAGCAGAGTGAGGAGAAGATTAGAGATGAGATTACGGCGTTGTTGATGCGTCCTCTGGCCGAGGTGATGAGCACTATAGAGAAACAGAAGATTAGTCTAGAAGAAAAGATCAAACTCCAAGACGAGAAATGTGAACAGATGAACAAAGATGTTAGTACTCACGTGAAAGAACTGAATGGCAGCTTTCAAGCTATAACTTTGCGGATTGAATCACTTTCTAGAGGATTCCAAGATTCGTTTTCAAAAATAGACAAAATAAAATCTCTAGAGACGCTTTTACACGAGATCAAGAAAAACATCACCTCCCAACCCATAACTATGTCGGTCACAGAAGTGGAGGAACAGAGCAAGAAACTGAAAAAGTTGGAACGACTTGTCAGTGTCTACCAGCAGTCATTAGAGCGTTATAGAAACGAAACCAAACAAGAATTTCGCGAAATTAGAGACTCGCTGGAAAAAGACGCTAATGCAATGAAGATGCTGGCGAAGTCACTGCATAGCAACATTACTACGACCTTAAGCTCGGAAATCAACAGGCAAAATAATACGATTATGAACAGAATCCAAGAAATCACGGACCAGTTGCGGATGCAGGATGAGAGCTTGATACTCCTGCAGTTAGATCTGGGCAACGTGGAGAAAGATCTCAACAGCAAGGCCTCGCGCTGGTCGGATCGTGATGTGGAGAAGATGCAAGAAGAACTCAACCAGCTGGCTGTCAGGCAAAGAGACTTCAGAAAGAAACTTGATTATTTAGATCAGAGCCAAGGTAGTCTGGCAGAGAACTTCACCACAACAGTCAATGAAATTGCGTCTCTAAAGATGGACGTCAAACTCAGTCTTGATGAGTGGATTCCTTACAAATTCGAATTCGATCCTTCCAGAACGGAATGCTATGGCGACCAGTACGTGAAGCGGACCAAATATTCTAAAGCACGGTTTGTCGGAGTTGTACTTTGTTCCCCTAAACGCTACAAGATCTTCTTGTCTTCTTCACTTCATGCTAAATTCTTGAATATTGGAGACGGCAGCGGCATGGGCGAAGACCACTGTGAATTTGTGGGGGCAACTAGCAACAGTCCGGTCACACTGAGCGAGCACAGGCAGACGTTTGAGATCATTCAAGGTAAGCAAACCAGTGTTTGTTGACGCAAGAGAATGTGTGATACATCAAATGCCTCTTCCTCAAGTTGTTTTGATGCGGTCTCAAACCAAACATCAATATGTCAACATCAACAGCTGTCAATGACACACACACACACATACACACACGCGCGCGCACAAACACGCACACACACGCACACACACACACACACACACACACTCACACACACACACACACTAAATCAGTAAGACCTGTTCGCCGAGGATGTGCTCTGATAGTATGCCCCGCAAAGAATGCCTTCATTCACGATCAATTATTTTGAAAACTGTCTGTTGCATCGTTATGAAATTTTCCCAGCCGTCTTATATTTACCCCCACCCAAGGAATATGTCTTTGATAGGTCCAAAAACAACTTAAATCATCGAAAGCGGCGACATTTCTTTGATGTTTTGCTGAAATACTAGTGATTTCTCGCTAACAAATTTATGTTTACAGTAATGAAAGCCCCGCCAATTCAGATGACACACAAGGTATATCCGGATTCGTATGGAAGTAGGTGCAATAAAAGAAGTAGCTTAAAATCGACAGGGTCGGCTGTATTGCACCGGGTTTTTATCCCATATGGCTCAGTTTCTTTCCGCAGCGCGGAAAGCGTCGCACAAAGCGCGAACTCCGTACCTCCAGCGACGACCCTCGGGAGTCTCCGAAAAAATCCACTCGTGAAATGAAGGACGCGGCCCGGAATCGAACATACAACCTTCGGAGCCCGAGTCAGACGGCTTGACCACTTCACCACGGAGAATCCCGAGAGGGGTGCAATGTGTAATATTAGTAAAGACAGAGAATTTACAGAGGCATGGGGTAAATAATTTGTAAATTGACAGGAAAGTAGAAGGAATATATTTCTTACCTTATTTTTCATTTGCTTCTTGTTTCTTCAGCTGCTGGTTAATAATGTGTACACACGTATTCGTGTTAGCTTTTTATATTGAGTTCGTGAAAGCTTCCAAATAGCTGTGCGTTAATGTGCGTATGGAGTGACCAGAAATGAAACCGTAATTTAGTCATCATGTTTCCATTTTTATGAATCTGTTCAGCTGTCTGTGTAGTTTGTTCACACGTACACATGGGTGACAGACCCGCTTTGAGTCTTCGTGGTAAATTGTCTACTCTGCTGTTTACCGTACAGAGACGGAACATGATTACCTGTTCTGCACAATGAAAATAGTTGTCAGTGTCTCTGTAGTGGGCTTTCTTCTTAACGACCAAGATGTTGGTCCTCTTTTCATTGAAGTTTATAGATTGATTCGTATGCACGTGTGTTGTCCCCTAATTTGACAACGTGTTTGCTCTTACGTTTCTTGTTATGCCACAATATGTCAGTTTCCACCGCAATATTACTCTTCTGTTGGCATTCAATGCGTTTAGTGTGTGTGTGTGTAGTGTGTGTGTGTGTAAGTGTGTGTGTCTCACTCCTCCATCCCCTTCTCCCTCCTTCTAATACCTCTTTTCTACTCCTCCTTTCCTCTCTCCTCCTACGCCTCTCTCCTCTACCTCTCCCCTCCTCTCCTTCTCCTCATCCCTCCTCCTCCCTCTTCCATCCTCCTCCACCTCAATCCTCTTCTACTACTTTCCCACATCCTCATAACCTACCTATCCTCCTTCCCTCCTATTCCTCCACTCCTCCTCCTCTCATCCGCCTATCTTTTCCTCCTCTCTCCTCCTCCCTCTTCCTCCTACTCTCCCTCCTCCTCCTCTCTCCTCCTCCCTTTTGCTCCCTCCTTCTCCTCCCTCTACCTCCTCCCTCTACCTCCTCCCTCCTCCTTCTTCCACATCAATCCTCCTCCTTCTTCCTCCTCCTCCTTCCTCATCATTCTTCCTCCTCCTCCTTTTCCCCCTCCTCCCTCCTCCTTCTCCCTCCTCCTTCTACCTCTTCCTCCCTCCTACTTCTCCCTCCACCACCTCCTCCTCCTCTTCCTCCCTCCTCCTCCCTCTCCCTCCTCCATCCTCCTCCTCCTGCGTTCTCCTCCTCCCTCCTTCTCCCTCCTCCTTCTCCCTCCTTCTCCCCCTCCTCCCTCTTCCTCCTCCTCCTCCCTCCTTCTCCTCTCTACTCCTCCTCCTCCTTCCTCCTCCTTCCTCCTCCTCCCTCTTCCTCCTCCTCCCTCCTCCTCCTCCCTCCTCCTCCTTCTCCTCTTTCCCCCTCCTCCTAATCCCTCCTCCTCCCTCCTCCTCCCTCCTATTCCTCCCTACTCCTTCTCCCTCCTCCACCCTCTTCCTCCTCCTTCCTCCTACTCCTCCTTTTTCTTCTTCTTCTTCTGCTGCTGCTGCCGCCGCTCCATTTACCCAAGTTAATTGTTGGGGGAATATGTAAAGATCTTTCAAGTGCTCTTTCTAATGCTTTTTGTAAGTTGGTCTTCGTTTATCTAAGGTTATTCTAACCGCAACCAATAAATGATTAGACAGACAGACAGACAGACAGACAGACAGAGAGGAAGGGACAGACAGACAGACAGACAGACAGACAGACAGACAGACAGACAGACAGACAGACAGACAGACAGACGGGAACGGGAACTTATATGAATTAAATGAGATGCTCCCCACCAGGGGCTGGCCAAAGCCGGGCCGGGTCAGACAGACAGACAGACAGACAGATAGACAGATAGATAGGCGGGAACGGGAACGGGAGCTTATATGAGTACTTATATGAATTAAATGAGATGCTACACACCAGGAGCCAGGCGATGCCGGGCAGGGTCAGACAGACATACAGACAGACAGACAGACAGACAGTCAGGAACGGGAACGGGAGCTTATATGACTACTTATATGAATTAAATGAGATGCTCCCCACCAGGGACTGGGCGGAAGCCGGGCCGGGTCTGCTAGTACTTTATAAAATGAATTTTAGAAGGGGTGAGACGTACAGAACCGTAAAGTATGAAGCAAAAAAACATTATCAAGTAATCAGTTCTTGTATTAACGCGATTTTGAAATAATCTTCATTTCTCCCCCCTCCCCCCTGGAAACCCTAAAATCCCCCCGGGGGGGGGGGGGGGATTCCCCACCGGTTGAGAACCACTGCGTTAGAGGAACTCGCCTGTGCTGTTCGTAACGGTGGTGATTAAAAATCAAATAGGGGGTGTCTAAATGGGGCTGGTGTTTAGAATGATCGTAATGCGCAGGATACGGTATGTCAGGCCAGTATGCCATAATACAGTTCCGATTAATATAGTATATTGCGCAGTACACCATTGCGGGCGAACACGTCGAACAAACAAAATACACACCGTACACATTTATTTCAAATATGAGGAGTTTTGAATAAGCCCTGTAGCAACTTTCTTATGTTGCTCCTTCATATTAAGAATAAAGACTTATCACCAGTCCTTGTGCGTCAGACGTCTTTAACTATTATATGCTGGGGGGAGGATCTGAGCACCTATGGACATGTCCGGAGTGCAATGAAGATACCCCAACTGATAACTGAACTGAACTGAACTGAGCTGATCAATAATTAAGTTTCTAGACTTTCAAGACCCAGAATAAAGGCAGAACTGTTAAGAAAACCTGGACACCTCGAGGTACAAGAGGAACAAGATGAGTGTGAAGAGATCAGACTGTTAAGAGAGACTGTGTATCTGTTGTCGTGACTGCGAGGAGTTTAACAATGGCTGTCGTGGTAGTAACAAAGGCAATAGCATGACTAGAGACACAGACGCCCAGTCATGCATGTTTTCTAAACGATTCCATGAGTACGCTGAAGAAGATCGAGATGGGCTGGATCAGACGGCAATGGAATGAATCTCTGGTGAGGTCAAGGCTGACTACTACCTGTGTCATGTTTGTGCCAGGGTACGCGAGTGTAAGGGAAAACGAACGAGCAGATAGGCTTGCGTGATTTACTGCTGTGGGTAGCAGGCGAGCAATGAGCCAGGACAAGTAAATGACTTAACGGATGAGTGTGATTCAGCAACTGTATCCAGATTGCAAGAACATAGACTACAACGAGGTGAAGTTATACAACAGAACCAAAAACCAAAAAAAAAGAATATCCAACCAACACAGAACTGGTGTTGTCAGTAGCTTCACGCTGGGGGAAGATACGGGGCAAGGCATCTGAGGGAGATACGGGGCAGGGCATCTGAGGGTGATACGGGGCAAGACATCTGAGGGTGATACGGGGCAAGACATCTGATGGTGATACGGGGCAGGGCATCTGAGGGAGATACGGGGCAGGGCATCTGAGAGAGTTACGGGCAGAGCATCTGAGCGAGATACGAGGGGGGGGGGGGGGGCAGGCATCTGAGGGAGATGCGGGACAGGGCATCTGAGGGAGATACGGGGCAGAGCATCTGAGGGAGTTACGGGGCAGAGCATATGAGCGAGAAACGGGGGACAGGCATCTGAGGGAGATGCGGGGCAGGGCATCTGAGGGAGATAAGGGGCAAGGCATCTGAGGGAGATAAGGGGCAAGGCATCTGAGGGAGATACGGGGCAAAGCATATGTGGGGGGTACAGGACAGGGTACCAATGCATTTTCTAACTAATGTTTCCGTGTGCAATAAGGAATATCTGTTGATTAACTGAGTGTGTAAGTAAGTGAAGAACCCCTGTTCACGTCCTGAGGCGTATTGTGTGTATGACCTTAGCCCCATATGTTTATAGATTTGTCTGAACTCGCCAGGTGATGTACTCAGTATCAATATATTTACTTCTCAGAACATTACCTGGAACCAATTGTAGGCTTCGTAGACTAGAGCGCCCAGGTCAGTTAAACAATAAAACACTATCTCTATGAAGTTTCGAACACATGGCCACCGAGCCGACATGCGAGCGGCTTCCCATTAAACACTCGTATTTCTGTTATTTTATCATCACCCACCAAGTCCTCTGTAGAACGTCAATCCCACCAGGTCCGCCGGAAAGGCTCTCGTTTGATTCCAGCTCTACCGTCTCATGTATCATCATGCCCAAGCTGTCTTAATGTTCTCTGTCCGCCTTCGTGCTCGTCGACAGTTTCACCCTGTTCCAGGAGCCATGTCCTCCATTACTATTGGGTGTAACCACCGTGTCATGTTGTACGCCTTAGTATTTCAGATTTCCAGACGCCATGTTGTTTGTTGCCCGTCTTCTTCAATACTTAGATCTTGAAGAATGTTTGTGTTATTCTTCTTGAGTCATGGTATTCTAAGAATTTGTCTGCAAATGGTAACTTAAAAGTCTCTTAAAACGTGTTCAAACTTTCTTACAATTCCCGCTATGATGATTCGCTCGAGGAGTTTGCTAGTTTGACTTATTACTACGGTAGTACGATAGCTGGTGCAGTTTTACATAACCTTTCTTTGGGAGATGGGTGTAGATGATTTTCTACCATGCTTTGGGCGCTATTGCAGATATTCATATATAGTGCATGATAAATGTGGACGAAGGCTTCTCCTGCTACCTGGACACGTTTCTTTGGCACATTGTTACATCCTGATGCTTTCTCTTTCTTCAGACTTCGTTGCTGATCGTACTCTTATAAAGGTTCTGGGTTTATCTTTTCGTATTTATGGCTATTATCTGGGAGGGAGGGGAGAAAAGGGAGGGGGGGGGGGGTCATATCTTCAAACATTTATCCACAGCACCCCATCCATCTGTTCAATAAGTCTCCAATTTCTGTTAAATTATTGCGATCATGTATTACATGCAGTGGTGGTCCGAGCTCGACTGATAATGTTCTCAGGGTAAATAAGTTTTGTATAAAAGACTGCCTGACCGACTGCCTTCTCAGAATGAGCATGAGAAAACTCAATCACCGCCACATATTCTAAGGTAGTTAGTTAGTTAGTTAGTTAGTTGGTTGGTTGGTTGGTTGGTTGGTTGGTTGGTTAGTTAGTTAGGTAGTCGCGGTTCTAATTCCACGGCACAGGATTGCCCCATAATGCTCCATTCCTGTGCCAATGAATATCACACAATATGCTCCTCACTGCCCCATGTGAAAAGTGGAACACTTCCTGTCCAACATGGAGGTTAGGCGGTGAGCTGTTAAGGCATCTGGAAGGTATATGCTTGTGGCTATTGTTTGCTTACGCATTTCCCTCGTGTTGGACTGGTAGTGCATGGTTCTGTAGCCCTAGCTACTGAGTTTAGTGCGTGGTGCAATACTGTGAGCTGTGAATTTCATGTGGAGTGTGTTTACATATGGTCTTAACGTGAACATATTCTAAATAATATGATAATATATAATAATAAATGATCACACAATGAACTGACGGTTAGAACTAGTTGAAATCATGGATGTCTGCCATGTTTGTATGTCATGATGATACGTTTGTATATGTCATGATGATACATTTGTATAAGGCCCTAGAGTACATCAGTCAGTGAGCGTTTAATAACACAGGAATGAACAGAAAATGGCGTACACCCAGCTGCTTGTAAATGTTTTAGTTACATGTAATAACAGATGATGACAGAAACGAAACGGAAATTAAAAAGATAATAGGTATGACCAAAAATCTGTCAACGGCATGCAGATAGTATTAACATCTAACGAGGATAAATAACAACGCTTTGAAAATGAGAATGATCAAATGGCATGCACATTCAACACCACTATATGGCGCGGAAGCTTGGACAGTGAACAATCAATTAGAAAGTCGAATAGAGGACCCGGAGATGTGGATATACGGAAGAACATGTATTTCAGGAAAACATAAACAATCAAATACAGAAGTTCTAGCAACACTGGGGATGAAAAGAGAGGTGATGAAAAAAAAAAGATAAACAAGTGAAATATTTTGGCCACGTTAAAAGATATAGCACTCTTTTAAAATCCATAATGTAGAGTAAGGTTGAATTGAAACGATCAAGAGGGAAGCAAGGATACAAGTTATAATATAACATCAAACGATGGACGAACAGCAGTCTGCAGAATGTACAATCAAGGCGAAAGACAGACAATGTTGGACATCCATTGCAGCCAGCCTTCATTATGGAGACGGCAACTGACTGATTTATTGTAATGTTATAGTTATTTAATAAAAACACCTTACACGTGTTGACTGAATGGAACACCTCGTCTCATTTTCACAGTGGAAGATCCAGCATCATCATCACTATAATGATCATCATCACTATAATTATCATCATCATCATCATCGTCAAGTGTCCTAGGAGTTGTGACGCTCATCATCATCCTTAGCATCATCATCATTATCCTTATGATCATAGTCATTATCGTTATCATCACCAGTTGCCTCAAACTCCATCTACACACATTCTAAACTGTCATATCTGCTTTATTAAGTGCCACTGGTTCTGAGTGTTGTGTCGTGCATCTTCATCATCACGTACTTCACTAACTGTCGTGGATCCTCTCTTGTGTCTATATTCCACGATCTCAGCAGAATGCATCAATGCATGTGCATATATTTGTCTATGCTATGACGAAAGGTTATTTCAGGACATTGTCTTCATGTATCTCGTTTCCCATTAACTTGTCCAGTTTTTCATGATATACTCATTGCTTCCTGTCAGAATTCTTAGTTATTATTTGGTCTCAAGTCATATTTATAGTTTGATGTCCGTCGTCCTTTTCTGTCTAGGTTTTTAACTGATAAGGTTAGCTGCATATCCTTTACAGGAGGTTGCAATCAACCCCACCATAATGTGATTTCTTGGCAAGTGTACTTTCAGTAGTTTGCAATTGCTTTCTGAATGACCGGCACTCATGCTATTGTTTGAAAACCATCTCAATACGGTCTGCTTCCAGTACCCATTATCATTAATGATTACTCGTCATCATTAGTGTCCAAGTTATGCAACCGGTTCTATGCCAAATAATTCGTCAGACGCCGAACTACAACTACAAACAGTCAGACTGAATGTACTCCACAAGCGATGCACCGTTCACAGTTTCCTGCAGACGGCATTTAGCTCAGATTAATGTGATCGTGAATTGTTGGTTTGTGATAGCATATCGTGATTTCACTGACACAGTAGGAGTACAATCTAGATGCCTCCCAGTCGTTGTATACTCGAAACTGTTTCTGCTTCTGTATTACTTCACGCGTTTTTCCAGTTTATTGCCTACACATTAGGATATTTGGCTGTTATAAACACACCCCGTCTTAGCAGCAATCCATTGCTTGTAGCATGTAGCCTCAGGAAAAGCAGACTGGATAAAAGAATACACGATAACAGAGCAGATTAAAGCCAAAGGTAATGGACATGAAACCTCCACATTTGCCGAACGTCAAACAGGAATAAAAGACGAGTCAAGCGTTCATCTTGTTCACGTTTTCTGTCTTCATGTAAGCAATTTCCCTGCGGTTTCATAAACATAACGACATAAGTTTATATACAAACTGGCTTTTTGAAGTTCCCGCCCCGAGCCATTCACGTGAGCAAACATAAATATCAGGCTAATCGTGGTAAATAAGAAAGGCGAAATGGGATAAAGTTAGCTAGTGCAGCTGGGCTGGCCTGGAGATACATAAAAGTCTGGCAATGGCAGAAGTAGCCTGAGGTTCGCCCAAGTGTTAACTCGACTGTAGAGGGAAGCAAAGAATAGTAACACTGAGGCCTATCATGCGTGCCGTATGAGGCGACTAAACAGGGTTGGCGTGGGACTGGGTACCCCATCTCGTATAAAACACTAGCTGTAAAATCCAACCAATAAGGAACACGCCTATAGAGAAGGAAGGAGAAATAACCCAGCCAACCAAGATGAAAGAGGCTATTTTTGTCTTATGGGTGAAATATGATGCTTATGGGAATGTCCCGAATGCTGTGATGTCGGTTCCTAAATCAATCAATCAATCAATCAATCAATCAATCAATCAATATGACGCGATGCGGAGAAAACCTTAAGAAATCTGGATCGCCGACTCACTCCCTTTAACCTAGAAAAATTTCCAGAATTGACACCTGGAATGTTAGAACATTTATTGACCAATACAAAGATTTCAACTGAAACGAGAAAAAGAGATGCCATTTCAATCATTGAAAAAAACAATCTATGCCACCACTTTTTGGACTTTCTATCAGTATCATATAATGATCGGAGCATATCTGCCTTGTCCACGCCTCCCATTGAGGAATTGTAGTCCCCAACTATAGCAGGTGCTACAACGTCTTTTCTAGTCCCGTTCCGCTCTTGTCGACTCAGAGTTGTAGCTTCATTGCCATGGTAGTTTGACAAAAGGTGAACACATTTATTGTCTCTCCACTTGAAGAAGGTAATACCTTGCTCTGTAGAGCTGTAGTCAAAATCTCCCCTTTGTAACTTCTTATCCTCTTGAAGCTTAGATAGATGCTTCCTATTGGATCTAACAGTTCCACATGCAAATATCTTGTTTGCCTTCATGTGCTCAAACAGTTCTACAGATGTAAAATAGTTATCCATCATGACCACATAGCCACATCCTCTCAAACTGTGGGTCAGTCTATCAACTATACTGCCTCCCAATCCAAATCTGGCTTTGGAATTATTTGTGTCTTGAGATTTCCCTTGATAAATTTCAAACTCATAGACATAGCCAGTCATATCGGCTCGACACCAAATTTTATAACCCCGCTTTATTGGTTTCATGGGGTTATACTGCTTCAGCGATGAACGCCCTTTGAAGAGAACCATGCTCTCATCTATGCTCTGAACTTCATTAGGTAGTCTGAGCATCTGAAAATTGCGATTCAGGTCCTGAATAAGAGGTCTAATCTTGAACAGTTTGTCACGATTGTCCTTCGGAATTGCACTATTATCATTTACATGAAGATTCGCAAGAATCTCAAAGTATCTGTCACGCTGCATAGCTTTAGGTACAATTGGAGTAGAAAAATCCATGTCGCTTGACCAGTAATGTCTCATGTGTGGTAACCTATGGTAGCCGAAAAAGAAATGCAGACCCATAAATGAAAGCATTTCTCTTGTGTCAACAGGTTTCACTCTTAACTGTTTTTGTTGAATGTACAAGTTTGTTTGAAAAAACTACATTTTCAATTGTGGATTCTGATAACACAGTGAGAAATATATCTGCTGCAGTCTCTTTTCCCACAAAATGCTGGAGAACTGGCCCAACCTCCTTAGAGAAAATTGGCAGACTCTTTGAGATTGGTTTCTTTCTCCAGTTCCTTTGGATTACTGAAAATGTCTCCTCATCACTGGAACTAGTATCAGAAAGTTGCACATTCTGAGATTCAGAAGAACCGGCAACATTAGGGTTGTTCTCTAGTTCCTCATCCGAGCTGCTCTCTACTGGTGTATCAATATCAGATGGGAGATCTTCTTCTAGGGCAATGACAATTTCTTCCTCAGTCAGATATTTTCGTTTACAGGCCATGACACCTAGAAAAAAAATAAAAAAATCATATAAACACACACAAATTATATGGTACTTGCTATCAAAATAAGTCAATCACATGATGATGATTAGGTTCAAAATAAGTCAATCACATGATGATGATTAGGTTCAAAATAAGTCAATCACATGATGATGATTAGGTTCAAAATAAGTCAATCACATGGTGATGATTAGGTTCAAAATAAGTCTATCAGATGATGATGATTAGGTTCAAAAAAGTTAACTTTTCTCACATCCCTTGGTTTACCCCCGACCTGGCGGTACTTATAAGTACCATGACATATTTTAGTGCGTACAATTAAAAATAAACTATCAATTTAGAAGACACATATATCAAATGCTTACCTGTATAATACTGTAGTTGATTAAAAATCTGTAGCACCAACAAACTGTAAAATAACGATCAAATAGTAGACGTCATGCAGGCAGTGTCCAGTCCCTATTTCAAGATGGATGACTAATGAAACTCGACACAAAGAAAATGTATTGCGCATGCCCAGATCGCTTCCAAACATTCACGCCACCTACCTGGGAAACAAGCAATGTTATTTTAGATAGACCTTTAAGTACCGTCAGGATTCGTGATCAGATTGTAAAAATATAGCCATTTGAAGTGAGTGGTACTTAAAAGTACCGTCAGTAAAGTAAAGGTTTCTAGTATATTGTGTGAACATTTATAATTTATTTAATGTTTATTTTAATTATGCATCGTAGGTGAAAATTCTTCTTCTTCTTCTTCTTCTTCTTTTCGTTAATCCGGAGTGTTTTTTCAGATGTGATTGCGGTGTGTCTGTTATGCGCCCTTGGGCCGAAACCCGTAGGCCAACACATCCGGCTATAGCGTGCTTTTTTGACCAGGTAGCATTCCTGGGAGACTCTCACCTTAGTGGTGCCATCTACAACCCAGCTGGCCAAGGTTGAACGGTCGAAGACAACGGTCATCCCTCAAAGGAAGGCAGGGACAGTCCATAGCATTTTCCGCCATCCAAGGTTGCTTCCATAGTTGCAGGGCCGACACATAGCGCCCTGGTTCTGGGCTCACCGAGGGAATCGTCACGTCCTGCTCA
Source organism: Cepaea nemoralis (assembly GCA_014155875.1). Classification (NCBI taxonomy): domain Eukaryota; kingdom Metazoa; phylum Mollusca; class Gastropoda; order Stylommatophora; family Helicidae; genus Cepaea; species Cepaea nemoralis. The sequence goes on along the minus strand of JACEFZ010004760.1, from coordinate 694,985 downwards.
TGGCTGCTTTAAATCCTCACTTCAATATATTGGTCATTTCGTTTGTCCCCGGCCATTCCCGCACAAACCAGACAGGTTTGCAGACGGTATCCACTCAGCGAGTTATCGGACATGTGCTTGTCGTTGCGCCCGTCAAAACTGTTCCAGGCACGACAGACATTCGGAAAACTACCTAGTCAGAGTTGTTCCGAACAAGAGCGGCATTCGGAAACTAGGTAGTCAGAGCTGTTCCTAGCACGAGAGACATTCGGACCAGACATTTCACTCGGACGTAATTGCATAGTGTCAATTTTTAGTTTGCCACCCGTAGGACGACACTTCCGACTTCCGGCGGGCATTTTTTAATGAGGTTAGCCTTCCTCTGGTTTCGAGGCACGTTAGACTGTTGTGATGTCGCCAACATCTCAGCTGGTCAAGATAGAACGATCAACGACATCGCGGTCGGCCCTCAAGGGAAGACAGGGGCAGACCATGGGCATTCCCTCGCTATCCAAGGAGGCTTCCATAATTGCAGAGCCGGCACATATTGCTCTGAGACTGGGCTCACCCGAGGAGTTGCCACGTCCTGCTCATGGCTGCTTTAGTTCCTCACTTCCATGTGTTGGACATCTTGCTTGCCACTGATCGCTCAAGCACACACCAGGAGCGGTCAGACTGCGAGCGACATCCACTCGGCAAGCTTTTGCTTTTGACTTCAGACCACGCAATAGGTTCGCTCGCCGTGCGTTCCATTTCGCGTCATTGAGACAGACGTTCTTCCACTTTTGTCTACACTCTCTATGAGTTAGATACAGACAGTTTTCGTAACCATTTCGGTCGACTGGGGCACTTTTCTGACTTTTTGTACTCGCTCACGAGGTAGGCTACATGTGCTGCCGGCTCAGCACCTTACCTTCGTGCAGCAGTGAACGAGAAACGGCCTGGCCCTCTCATCTGGGAATCTCTCATATCCCCCAGCTGAGAGCCTTCGATCATGTATCAGACCTGAGCATGTAGCTTGCTCAGAATCACGCCTCTATTTTTCGGTAGGTGGGTATCCGCCCAGCTCTCAGATCCGAGGGTTTGTGGCTTAGAGGCTTTAAGCCACAGCCTTCGACAGGGAGCCTTAAGAGTTTTGTCCGGACCAAGAACTTCTACCTTCGTGCACCTGATTTAAATTTTTGACTGCTATCCTTAGTCTACCTGCAGTGCAGCAGGTTGTGTCACTCTTAGTCTGGTCCCTATCCCATAAGCTGTCCGATGTGTAGTTTTTCATCTATCAGCAAGCAAATGGGGTCGATGGGACACGCAAGCTCCCCCACCACGTCAAGGTGGAGACACATCGGGGGAGGAACATTATTCATGCATTTAGTGTTAATTTAAATAATTTGTCTTGTATGAACATTTATCTTGAGTTGTGTGTAAGTATTAATCCTATGTTTATCGTGGTCATTAATCCTGTGTATTGTATGAACATTAATCTCTTGTGTTTTCAATGACAATTATTCAGTGTCTTCTTTGAACAATGATCACGTGTCTTATGTGGACATTAATCCTGTACTGTGTGACAAGTAATACAGTCTTGTATCAAATTTAATCATATCACTACTGTGAACATTCGCCATGCGTCTTGTGTGAACATCAGTCGCCTATCTACTGTAAATATTAATCGTCTGCTGTGTGGATATGAATCATGTGCTGTGTGGTAAATAATAATGTATTGTGTAAAACGTAATCATGTTTCTACTATGAACATTAATCTTGTGTGAACATCAATCACGTATGTAGTGTGAACATTAACCATGCGACTTGTGTGAACATCAATCACGTATGTAGTATGAACATTAACCATTCTTCTTGTGTGAACATCAATCACGTATGTAGTGTGAACATTATCCACGCTTCTTGTGTGAACATCAATCGCGTATGTAGTGTGAATATTAACCATGCGACTTGTGTGAACATCAATCACGTATGTAGTGTGAACATTATCCATTCTTCTTGTGTGAACATCAATCACGTATGTAGTGTGAACATTATCCACGCTTATTGTGTGAACATCAATGACGTATGTAGTGTGAACATTAACCATGCGTCTTGTGTGAACATCCTGTGAACATTACTTTCGTGTCAAGTATAAACGGTGACACTTCTTGTGACAACACAAACGATGAACGATTACATTGTAAAACAATGTTTACGAATGGATTGTCATGATCATCATCTTCTACTTTTGTCGCCAAGCCTCGTGGGGAGGAATAGTTGACGTTCCAACACCTAGTGGGTGACACTAGATAGTGTCATTCCGTGTGATTGTACAGTGTCTTTGATGTCGTCAATTCATGTTCTTCTCAGGTGCCCTCTAGCTCTCACATCAAATCTTCCTCGATACACCAGTGCTGGTAGGTGATGGTGTTGCATTCAAATGAGTTGGCCAAACCAGTCGATCTTCTGCCTTTCAGTGTATTTGGTACAATGGGGCGATCCCACTGACCGTCCTCTAATATCACTTCTGTTATGGTTAGTATCACAAAGACTGCCTTTACTTCCCAGGGTACTCCTTGAAACCCATTTTAGTTTGGATCAACCTGAGAGGCCATGTCATTTTTACCACATCACCTACCAACGGTGATTCTAACACATAATCACATACCTGCAGGCTAGCTCCATTGTTGACGAACACATAATCACATACCTGCAGGCCGACTCCATTGTTGACGAACACATAATCACATACCTGCAGGCTAGCTCCATTGTTGACGAACACATAATCACATACCTGCAGGCTGGATCCATTGTTGATGAACACATAATCACATACCTGCAGTCTAGCTCCATTGTTGACGAACACATAATCACATACCTGCAGGCTGGCTCCATTGTTGACGAACACATAATCACATACCTGCAGGCTGGCTCCATTGTTGACGAACACATAATCACATACCTGCAGGCTAGCTCCATTGTTGACGAACACATAATCACATACCTGCAGGCTGGCTCCATTGTTGACGAACACATAATCACATACCTGCAGGCTGGCTCCATTGTTGACGAACACATAATCACATACCTGCAGGCTGGCTCCATTGTTGACGAACACATAATCACATACCTGCAGGCTGGCTCCATTGTTGACGAACACATAATCACATACCTGCAGGCTGGCTCCATTGTTGACGAACACATAATCACATACCTGCAGGCTAGCTCCATTGTTGACGAACACATAATCACATACCTGCAGACCGGCTCCATTGTTGACGAACACATAATCACATACCTGCAGGCTAGCCGGCTGGCTCCATTGTTGATGCAGTGTGTGACTACTAGTTGTGATTACAGAATATCCTGTGATTGTTGTGTTGGAAAGTACCAACGCTGCATATTGCCATTACACGTGTAGAACTCATCAAGACGTGGCATCCTGCTAAATGTGCACTTGTCGATTTTACAACAAAGATTTTCAGTATGATATATTATATTACATTATGATCAGTATAGACTTTTAGGGCACGTTCTGGGGAGAAATAAGCATGAATAAATAAGTATGCAAACTGTATGAAAGCTGAATGACAACTGTTTGAAAACTATATTAAAATTGACAACATAATCGGGAAAAATCACGGGAATACAGAGTCGTAAATACCTACATGCTTTGACCCCTTGGCATAATCTGGAAATAAATACAGACCTGACCCAAGTCTCTGTTGTTTGTGTGAGATGGCTGGCCCTGACCTCCCACGCCTATCACCGTGGCACATTATGGTGATGGTGATCTGGAAAGCACTTTCTGAATCAATGTCAGGAGGTAGGTGTGGAAGGTGGTGGCATTCTAGTAGGTGGTAACAGGGTAAAATAGTCAGAGGCTGAGAACCACTGGCGTAGCGCATCACTATGTCCCCGTATTTGAGACAATCACGCAGTGCGTTTACTTGCCAGCATGATGACCCAGGTTCAAACCACAGCTGTGGCAGAATTAGTTTCCCACACCAGACGGCTCTGGGGTCGACCCGGCCATGTAAAGCGAATATTACTTTTTTTTCTTTCAAAGATTTTCGTGGACATTATGTGAAAAAGAAAGTACAGAAGAAGGTATCACTGATGAAGTCACCCTATCTTATTTTGCCGTGACATAATGTATGTGAAATTCCAGCACTAACACCCTGTACACCCCTTCCCCCCCCCCCCCCCCCCATTTTTGTTTTTGTTATAGAGAAAGGAAATACTAATGAGATATGCTAGCGGCCCGCCCTATGTACATCTCCTGATATCTTCTACTTCACGTGGTTTGTGTTAGCAGCAATGAATGTAGCGAATGCATGTAAACATCCAGATAAGGGGAAGTCTGCGCCGTGAAGATGAGATATCATCAGCAGTGCTACGACCTTGATGCCATCTCGGTGCAATGTTCTGAGAGTTGTTCACATGCACACCAACATCACTTCTCGATGCACACCAGATCGTCAAGATTTAGCTCCACAAGTTATTCCGACCTGGAATCATATCAACAGTTTCTGAGTAAGAATCTGCACATTCTATACTGTGAAAAAGAAAAATATTGGAAGCCATTACACCGCAGGACATAACACTAGAGTGTTGATTACTCACCACAATCTTTTCTCATAGTTAATCTGCGTCATTTATTACACAGTCGCAACTCTTGTCCATAAACAAACAAACATGTATTGTTTGTCACTCATATCAGATTAAAAGTAGAGACTAGAGAACCCACTAGACAACATAACAATTGGAAGTTATAGTTCTGACCTGGGTTCGAACCTGTCACCTCAAAATGATGACAGCGCCTCGCTGCAGGAACAAGTGTATTTTGACGCATGACCAGCAAGGCACCGCTAATAAAAGTGTGTTCATTAGCCAAGTGTATCCTACACATGAATCCACAATAATGGCATAGGGACAGAATTCGTATCTAACCATTCAAACAGCACCATAGGTCTCATAATTTTATATTATACCATCCATCCATCCATCATGTGCCATGCCGGTAAGCGTGGGAGGTCATGTTCTGCGATCTCACTCGATCACCAGAGTCGTGAATTAGCTCCGTGTTCCTGTCTCAACCATGCCACGTGGCCAAACCATCCAGGTATTTACTTCTCGGTCTTCCCCTTGGTCTCTTCCCTTCGATCTTACCAGTCGTCACCAAGTTATACCAGCATAGGTAAAATAAGAAACACACAAACACATGATGTCTCCATTATATTAACGAACATTTAAAGAACATAAATGATTGGTCGGTTCCAATGTTAATCTACGTAATTCATTACATAGTGCAACTCCTCTCTTGTAGTTAATCTACATAATGTATTGCATAATGCAGCTCTTATTCATAGCTAATCTACGTAATTTAAACAACGCCACTCCAGGGATCCCCCAGACATGAACATTTTGTCATTAGCATCAGACGCACGATACACGAGCTGGTACGATCAGGCCATATAAGCTGGCCGAGGGGGTGATCGAGGTAGCACACATAAGCATGTCAGGAGTGTGATGGTGACGCTGCTCACTAATCATAGCTGACAACACATTCAACAAACAACTAAAATGTTATCCTAATGGTAGCTATCTATAACATTGCACAGATATTTGTTTGCAGTTGTATTCACCCATGTTCATCTTTATACATATTTGTCTTTTCTGTTCTTTTTACAGGGTATTTTAGAAGTCACTGGGGCGACAAACCATTTTTGGCCCAACTCAACGGGATCAGACCGTCTGCTCGCTGGTACGAGTGCAATGTGGATATTCCATAGTCAGGTGACCCAGGATGTATCCAGCCTGGCCAATGTTCTTACAGTCAGGTTCTGCTTGGCGGCGTCACCCGGGGGCTGTGATGGCATAGATTCAAGTGCCTTGTCTTCAGTAGCCGATGTGCCTTCCAGCGTGTCAGGGAAGGGCATGAATCCAGAATAGACGTTTTACACACACACACACACACACACACACACACACACACATACACACACACACACACACACTCTTACACACTTACACATACACACACAAACTTTGAAAACAAGAAAACAATTACATTGCTGAAAATTACCTTTTCCTATGAATCTGGCACATGAAAGTCAAGCCAAGTAATTAAACATAGCTTTCTCTCTCTCTCTCTCTCTCTCTCTCTCTCTCTCTCTCTCTCTCTCTCTCTCTCTCTCTCTCTCTCTCTCTCTCTCTCTCTCTCTCTCTCTCTCTCTCTCTCACACACACACACACACACACACATACACTCTCACAAGTTAACAAGATAGCACTGGTCAGGTTTGTATGTGCCAGGTAACCTTTGTTAGATCAGCTCCTTCAAATAGGCAGATATTTTGTAGTATAACGCAATGACATTTCCCCATGGTAGGTACAGAATGTCGCTGAAGACACTCCATCATGTCATGCCACTTGATCAGTCACTCTTTGACACTGGCTTCTGTAACCGCCATGTTGGACAACTGTTCGGTGAGCTCCTCCTCACGCGCACGATGACTACACTCAAGTAACTACTGTCCAGGTCAGACACAGTCCAGATGACTATATTTCAATGAACACAACTTCACTCTACCACCAGTGTAGCTTGCGTGTTTAACATATTCAGTGCCATACATTAAGTAGATTTGGAGCAAACAAAAGTGATTGGCGGAAAATGGGAAGTAGGGGTTGCGTCGCATTTATAACTTAACAGTTTTTAATAAGGGAGCAGCCATGTTGTATTTTATATCAAATTAAAGGGAGTTGCATAAGGAAAACTAATGTATTTCCGCTCATGGCAGATACCAGAAGTCGCGTAAGCCGATTAATCAACCTATGACACTTGATCATTTCAAACCTAACCCGTGCCGGAACGGAGGGTCGGAGTGCACGTTCTTGCTACGCACACAGATAATTGGCAATCATCAAACCATTTCCACGTGAGTCAGCAGCCCAGGACAATGTCAAACAGTATTATTACACTACTATTATGTGTTCATGATATAACTGTACATATTAACCTTGTATGTTTTATTAACTTATATTTATTTCACAAAAATGTTTCCCTTGGTGTGAAAGACAGAGCCTGGTGCACGACCATCTTGTGGGATACATGTCTCTGTTGGCTTCAGTGGCTACAGCATGGGATACCTGTTTTATAGAGCACATAATACGAGTACCAATGTGCTAGTTAATGTTCCATTCGCAATGTCAGTATTTTGTCACAATGACAGACTTTTGTTGTAATGTAAATGTCTGTACTCATTGTTAGCAATACTTTAGTTGTGACATTATTATCTAGTTCTTCATCGAAACGTTGGCTCTGCCGGCAGTTTAAGTTAGTGTGCAGTCACGTGACGTGAGGTTACATTGACTGTCCATGCTGCCATCATGAGACTAGACTGACTGTCTATGCAAATGTTTCTCAGCCTTTTTTTTTTGACCCATGCACCCCTTCACCATATGTTCAGCATGTCATTCCCCCTTTTCACATTTCTCCCTATAAATCCCCCCCCCCCTCCTGTGCCTCTACACAGTATACGTAAAAATGGAAGCTTAATTTAACAACACATACTAGAAAAAATCTAGACGTCTACATACTACGTGATTTGCGGGTTTACTTACGTTGTAAAACGAATTTCAGATGGGCGAGAAGTATAGAACTGTAAAGTATGGAGGAAAAAACGATATCATGCAATCGGTTCTTGTATTAACGCGATCTTAGGATAATCTTAATCCCCCCCCCCCCAAACCCTAAAATTTCTCCCTAGGGGAGGGGGAGGGAAGGAATTCCAACCGGTTAAGAACCACTGGTCTATGCTGCCATCATGAGGCTAGACTGAGTGATACAAGTGGGTAGATAACAGTAGGAGATGGACGAACAGCAATCTGGTTGAGTATACAGCCTGCGAGCTACGTTGCTTTCATCCTTCCTCAAGGTGTTGGCACGTGATTCATTGAAGTAAATCATAACAAAGACACCAACACACACAAGTCAACACAACGCGTTGCCTATATGTCCTTCGTCCATCTGGATGTACCCAGGAAACCATTAGAGAGTGGAAAGCTCTGCAACATTGTCCTGGCAATCTGGACTTAGACCCTAGTGTTTTCACCTGTGTGGTCAACAGTAACCTAGTTCTCCATTGAGCTCGTAATTGGGTTATTCTAAATGTAAGTTTCTGAATTTATCTTCCATCTGCTTGCATTAAAGTACACACATACTTTAACGTGTTTCAGATTGCTTCCATTCACTTTGATATTACATTTGGGTATACCATTTTGCTTTGTTATCATTATTTCTGTTATTCTGCTATTCATTTCTTTGACTTGCTGTTGCAACTATATGTTAGGGACGTTCATTTGAAACCCGTTCCAATGGCTTTATTACAAAAGCATGAAGGAAACATTAACAGGTGTGGTAGAATTAAACAAAGCATTCATTTTGAATGAATTATGCACCATGGGTTGGTCAGAAGAAGTCGTCATAGGCATTCAGGCAAGCATCCCATTGCTTAGGTAGGCGGCGAATGCCGTCCGCAAAAAAAGATTGTAGTTGCACACTGAATCAAGTGTTTACCGCGTTTATTACGTCTGCATCTGTGTGAAATCGTTGCCCCTTGAGAGCTTTTTTTAGAGGTCCGAACAAATGAAAATCACATGGTGACAAATCAGGACTATAGGCTGGATGTTGCAGAATTTCCCACTTCTTCCTTGCTAATGCTTCCTGCACAATCTTTGCGACATGCGGACGAGCATTATCGTGCAACAAAATCACACCGCGAGAAAGCATGCCGGGTCGTTTATTCTTGATGGCTTTTTGCAGCTTGTCTAGTGTTTGCAAGTAGTGGGTAGAGTTGATGTTGACACCAGGTTCTTTAAAGTCGGCCAACAATAGCCCTTCATGGTCAAAAAATGCGCTCAGCATAACCTTACCAGCGGAAACCTGTAACTTGAATTTTTTGGCTTTTGGTGATCCAGCATGCTTCCATTGCATGCTCTCTCTTTTGCTGCTCGGCTCAAAGTGGTGACACCATGATTCATCGCCTGCCACTATGCGGAAGAGAAATGCATCACCCTCCACTCTGTAACGCAGCAAGTGGTTCAAACACCATCCCATGCGTTCCTCTTTTTGGTGGTCGGTCAACATCCGTGGTACCCACTGTGAACACACCTTCCGATATTGCAGTTTCTTACGAACGACCTTTTGAATTGTCCCAATTGACACATCAAATTCTTTCGCTAGCGAACGTATGCTTCGACAACGGTTCATCTGTACTGCTGCATCAATTTTGGCGATGGTTTTTTTCTGTTGCAACAATATGCGCTTGACCCGGCCGTCGAAGATCTGTCGTGAACTGACGTCCTTTCCGAAACATTCGTGCCCAGTCTGTCACTGTTGTCTTCGACACACATTTGTTACCGTACGCTGCCTGCATTCTTCGATGAATGTCCACTGGTCGACATCCTTCAAATGAAAGAAACTGAATCACCGCTCTTTGAGCTTCTTTGGGCGGATTTTGGATCAACCCGGCCATTTTCTCAACGGTCAGAAACAGAACCTATGCATCATGGGACGATAAGCACGTGCTCTTTTATTCATTGGTCAGTACTTATCACATGACTATGACATGATCATGTTCAACGTACGCAATTACGCGCGGTGCGGCACGAACGGATTTCAAATGAACGCCCTTATATATATATATATATATATATATATATATATATATATATATATATATATATATATATATATATATATATATATATGACGGTGAGAATCAGCAGTAGTTCGAATCGCGTCGGTAACTTATGGGTATGTGAGCCGGCCGCTCAGAAAGCAATGGCAAGCTAATGAGGGTAATCTTGCCTAGTACATCAACAATTAGCTGAAAGATGTTGATGTTGACAGCAATGTCCTGTAAAGGATATGCAAAAACAATATATATATATAATCTGGCCAAGGATTGCACGGCCAGCAGCTACTGCTGCTGCAGGATGACAACTCAGGCTCTTCCAGTTTCTCAACTCTGGGTTGTGAGAGTCCTGCTTCGTCTCTTACCCTAGGCCAAGGGCCGCATCAGCCACCTCCAGTTCACCAATTCTTTTTTTATTTTTGTGTGTAGTTTTATTGGAGACCTGATGACCCCGTTACTCTCCGTGGCGAAGTGGTCAAGCCGTTTGACTCGAGCTCCGAAGGTTGTGGGTTCGATTCTGGGCCGCGTCCTTCGGTTCACGAGTGACATTTTTCGGAGATTCCTGTGGGTCGTCGCTAGAGCTACGGAGTTCGAGCTGTGTGAGACCTTTCCGCGCTGCGGAAAGAGACCGAGCCATATGGGATTAATAATCCGGTGCAATGAAGTCGACCCTGTCGAGTTTTAAGCGACTTTATATATATATATCGTTTGTTGCACCTGCATTTCATTTTGAACGACCAATCGCGTGTCATCAGGATAACGCAGCTTGTTTACATAATGCCCACCCGATGATAGTATGGATCCCATATTATGTCGCTGTACAAACCGAAAGGACCTGGTGATAATACACAACTCTAACACCTACGATCTTATACAACTATAATTTAATAGACAAAACTAATCATTCAAAGAGAAGCAGACAAGTCCATGAGCTGTTGGAAGCTATATCTCGTATATTCAGTTAGCAGTGTGTTATGCAGCCGAGCAGGCAACTCGGTTTCCAGAAGATATTTTCAGTGACGCTAATAAACACACAGCAACCCAGCCCGATGTTGTTATGATAAACCTGCTCCCAGCTCGTCATTGATCTGACGTAGTTGCAGGATACGTCAGCCCTATCTGGTTACAGGCAGTTCGCTGAGAGACACAGATAGAGGCAAGATAGCTCCACAGTTGCATCAAGGATAGTCTTCAGGATGATAATAATATGTCTCTCTACGGGTGTTTATATTTCAGCTGACACATGCATGTTCATGTATGCTATCTTTAGCATATACTCAACATGGTAATGGCGCTGAATGTATCTGTAACATCTGTTTATTGCAAAGATATACGTTTCATGCTAATCAGCAGCATCCCGTGGCGTGTCCTGCTCAGAACGTTTGCCTCATGGCAGTCTTTCGGAATTACTCTCCAACATCCGTCACATGTCCTGCTGGCGCTAGTGCCGTGTGTAAATGATCGCTTATCCGGCACATCTATCTCCCCTGTTATCTCTGCCATGTATTCGTACCCTTTCACATGCCAAACATATGTCATTGTCCTCATTTCTATTTGTCTTAGTAATCAATCTCATTAAATGTCGAGTCCCTGTTGGACAGATCTGGTTCTTCTCTTGTTCGTCCAATCAAATGTAAGTACCCTTCAGTAACGCTTACATTCAAGGACACACAGGTGCTGACCAGTATATCTGCTGAATGTCCAAGCTGTCTGACGTATTAGTGAGTTGGAAGACTTCTACCTAGCAGCCCTCTACTATTCCGCAATAACATACAAAGTACATCTGTGGAAGCAGGTACACATTAACACTTACTTAATGGTTGAGCCTGCGTCTTTCATGTGGCAAGATACGGGCATGAAACTTGGACATTCAACTGAGCAGATGAACAGCACACATGCGTCTTTGAATATACGAGTTGCAGAAGTGTGTTAACTACAAATTATTCGACAACCAGAATTAATTGATATATCCAATATGAACTCAGCACTGAAGACAAATTAAAAAGAGGGTAATTAAATATTTTGGGCACATTAACAAGTCATAAATGTCTGGGGGGAAAAATACAACCAGGAATGGGGTTACCGGGTAAGTGTAGAAGAGGAAGCCGACTTCATAGGAGGAGTCCAATTGTGCCAGATAATTTACACATGGCAGCGACACGGGCAGGGCACCTGGCTTATGATGGTGGGACATTTCTACAAACTATTTGAGGATGATAATGCTCAGTTGTAAAACGTAGGTCTGTTGCGACATATGTATGTATGTGCTAATATGTAATTGTAAACATACGTGTATTACAATAAATAATAAATATACTTATTGTATGATATATGTATATAAGTGACTTATAAGTGACTTACACAAGTGACTTATGAGAGTATGGAGCCGGTCGCTCAGAAAGTCGTGGCGTGCTGATGAGCGTAATCTAGCCTAGGAATCAACATACAGTTGAAAGATGCTGGTGTTGACCGCAATATCCTGAAACAGGATGGAAACGCGGGGAAAAAAAAACAACATATATATATATATATATATATATATATATATATATATATATATATATATATATATATATATATATATATATATATATATATATATATATAAAGTGACTGCTCCACGAAAAACACAATTTCTCATAGAAATACAATGATATCTTCGGTATTGATCTTGGAATACAAAAACAAGTACAGCGCAAAAAAGACATCTCTATTGTGATATTTGTGCATTGTTGTGTTATGCTAATTATAAATTGTATAATTATGCCCATTGCAATTACTGTACTTTTTAATGCTAATATGCAATTTTACAAGTATGTCTGATGTGATAAATATACTTCTTATGTTTTTCACGTGCATCTATTCAATATGAATGATTTGATAAAAACGTATGTGTTGTTATAAGTCTGATTTGTACTTTGTCAATTAGGATAGAGGAAGCATTACAACTGGTGTCCGGTGACACACCGCGTTGCCTGCCCACGCTCAACACGTGATCTCGACTGCAGCACATGTTACAGTATATAATCAAAGAAAACAGTAAACAAGCCCAGACGATAAAAGGCGGGCCCTTCCCAGGGCAAGCCCAAGAAAACAGATGATAAAAGACAGGCCCCTCCCAGGGTCACCCCGGACAAGAAAACACCAAACGAGAGGGAAGGGTAAACCGATAGTGACAGCAGACACACCAGCAACAACGACAGAAACACTGAAGATGGCAAAAAAGAGGAACTCGACCAGACATGCAGTAACAGAAGTTGTCCAACGCACAAAAGACCAGAAAAATCTATACCGCACTATGAACCACCACAACTATAACTATAACCAACGGCGGGTTGAACGAGGTGGAAAGTTTCTTTTGTTTTTCGATAAATCGGAATCAGAAAGGCAAGATCCTGTTGAAAAACAATAACAACAAACGCAAGTACACACTTGACTGGGATGTCCGACCGGTTAAACGCGAACAGAATGACGACGGAAAAGTAGATAAAAAGCATATATTAATATAATAAAAACTAAGACAAGTATGAATAAAGCAAGTATAAATAATAACACAACTGTCCAACATTTCGGTAGATTATACATTTTCAGCAGATTCTGTGCCAAAGAAAATGTAGGTTTGGGCCAAACATAATGGAGTGGCTGAAAATGGGAAGTATGGGTGTGTCACAATATGAGTTAACAGTTGTTCATATGGTATCAAATTAAAGGAACTAGCTGCATAGTGAAAACTACTGTAATGATATTTTAACAATAGTTTTATTGTACGCTATATGGCCCAAGTGGGTTACGGAAGTTGAAATAAGACGACTTATTATCCTATGGCAATTAATCAGTTAACCAAGAATGCAAACATAAATGAGAAGAAAATTAATACGAAACTAAACCACACAATCAATCTACTTTAAATCCGTTGTAATGTCTCTAAAGGGGAAATGTGTCGGGCGTGTGTGTGACTTTCGTGGACAGCAGGAATGCTGACACGTTCAAGTGGGACGTTGGGAAGTTTTGTTTGTTCGCATATCCTTTACAGGACATCGTTGTCAACATCAGCATCTTTCAGCTGATTGTTGATCTCTTGGCAAGATTACGCGCAGTAGTTTGCCATTGCTTTCTGAGCGACCGGCTCACATACTCCATAAGTTAACGACGCGGTTAGAACCGCTACCGATTCTCGCCGTCGTCTCGTTACTCGCGAGAATATACGGGATTACGGAGAAAGTAGCTTAATGCCTAAGCCAGGGTGACCCGCTGGGAAGTACCGAATGAAATATGAGCAAGTCCTGCAAGACACAGATAAAAACCTTACATTGATCCGAGAAATTAGGTGTGGACAGTCTATGTCAGGGTGTGTGTGTGTGTGTGTGTGTGTGTGTGTTTTGTTTGTTGGGGTGAGTTTTGAGGAGCAATAAAGTGGACAACTTAGCGACAACTGGTACGATTGATGGGGAAAGAGCTAACGGGAGACAGAGAGATGAATACTTGGATGGCTTGTCCCCCACGCATGAGCGTGACAAAAACATGGAGGTGATCCAAGAAACGGGAGGAAATAAAACAATAATACAGCTACAAGCTGAAAGCTGATTTAACCAGTGCTGTATGGCCATTGAGAAAATGTGTGAGAAAGTGCATCTCTCCCGTGGCAACTTACAGATGCGAGTCATGTAACACTAACAAGGAACACATGTTGCCACTATTTCCAGAAAGTATATCTCTCCCGTGGCAACATACAGATGTGAGTCATGTAACACTAACAAAGAATATATGTTGCCACTATTTCCAGGAGCACTCCCTGGTATCCATGTTAGGATGGGTTGACCTGCCATTAAAAATAGAAAAGAAAAACCCACCATGAGTGACATTCGAACTCATGACCACCGGGTCGGTAGCAAACGTGTTAGTCATTGCGCTGCTGATGTTCCCTCAACAAGCACGTTTTTCCCGCATATCATTTACAGGACATTGCAGTCAACATCAGCATCTTTCAGCTGATTGTTGATATCTTGGTAAGATTACGCTCAGTAGTTTGCCATTGCTTTCTGAGCGACTGGCTCACATACCCCGCAAGTAACCAACGCGGCGCGATCCGCTACCGATTCTCGCGTAGCTGAATTAATCACGTGAATATACGGGATTACGGAGAAAGTCGTTAAACCTACGCCAGGGAGGGCGGCCAACAAACACTACACGAGAGAAAATGAAAGAGTGGTCAAACGAAAGGGTGCATTAAGCTGTCAATGGAATGAAACACGGATACAAGGCATGGATCTAGACGCGAAAGCAGGGGGAACCCATGGGTTAAAATAGAATAGAGGAAGGCCAAAGAGAAGATGGGTGCAGGATGTGGCGGATGATCTTCAGATGCGTGTATCGGACGCAGGACATCTTGCTTGTCATCAAGAAGTTTTCCGGAGGGTTGTTATGGGAGCGAGGTTCAGCTAAGGACATGCTACTGAATGAATGAATGAATGAATGAATGAATGAATGAATGAATGAACCCATGAGTTAAAATAGTATATATATATATATATATATATATATATATATATATATATATATATATATATATATATATATCATGTGCCATGCCGGAAAGCGTGGGCGGTCATGACTCGCCATTTCACTCGATCACCAGTGTCGTGGATCAGCTCAGTGTTCCTTCTCGTCCATGCCATGTGGCCAAGCCATCCAGGTATTTTCCTCTCGGTCTTCCTCTTGGTCTGTTCCCTCGATCTTGTCAGTTGTCACTAAGTTCTCCAATCCATTTCTTCTCATAACATGTCCAAAAAATTTTGACTGTCTACGTCTAATTTCTCTAATCAGTTTACGATGTTCATTTGTCTCCTTTAGTACTTGGTCATTGGTTTTTCTGTCTGTCCTGGTATTCTTTGCATTTTCCTCAGAAACCACATTTCTGCAGCCATCAGATGCTTTTCAGCTTGACTGCTCATTGTCCAAGTTTCACATCCATACAAAAGAACAGGCTCTATGTATCCCCTCAACACTCTTTTTCTCGTTTCGATTGACATATATAATATATATATATATATATATATATATATATATATATATATATATATATATATATATATATATATATATACTAGCTGACCCAGCCCGGCTTCGTCCAGGCCCTGGAGGGGGATCTATCTATCTATCAGTCTGTCTGTCTGCTTGTTTGTCTGTCTGTCTGTCTGGCTGACCCGGCCCGGCTTCACCCAGTCCCTGGTGGGGAGCATCTCATTTAATTCATATAAGTAGTCATATAAGCTCTCCCGTTCCCGACTATCTGTCTGTCTGTCTGTCTGTCTGACCCGGCCCAGCTTCACCCAGTCCCTGGTGGGGAGCATCTCATTTAATTCATATACGTAGTCATATAAGCTCCCGTTCCTGACTATCTGTCTGTCTGTCTGTCTATCTGTCTGTCTGTCTGACCCGGCCCGGCTTCACCCAGTCCCTGGTGGGGAGCATCTCATTTAATTCATATAGTAGTCAAATAAGCTTCCGTTCCCGACTATCTGTCTATCTATCTGACCCGGCGTGGTTTTGCCTAGCTCCTGGTGCACAGTAACTTAAAAGAATGTCCTTCCACACACCATCCATTATTTTTAATGAAAACTGTTTTTATCCGATCCGATCCGATATTGAAAACAAAAATTGCAAACTCGGTCTCCCTCAACCTGCTTCTTTCAGCGTTGGTTAGATAGTCGATCCGTGTGTTTGTGTTGGTCTTTTCGCCCTGTTTTTTAATTTTGCTCTCTTTCGAGTGACGTCTGGTTCTTGTAGGTTAGTTTCTCTTTGCATTGCATCTCTTCAAATAGTGTCATTTGGTGGCATTGGCTTCTGGCTCTTCTGGTGATTTGTTTGGCTAGTGAAGGCTCCTGGCTCGTCTGGCTCGGCTGATTTCAGTCCTTATAAGGACTTTTTATTTGGTGTTTTTAGTGGCTCATGTTCTGTGCATTGCCCGTATCTTTTGTTAGCGTAGGCTCCTGGCTCGACTGAGTGCAGTCCTTTAAAGGGACTTATTGTTTTCCCACTCCAGGCGACGTTGTTTAGATTGCCTTGCCTCTTCTTCGCAGGCGGCTACTTCGGCGGCGCACTCCTCTTCGTACTCTCTCCATTCGTCTTCGTCGACCTGTCGTATGAACCACTCCTCTACCTGGCAGGATGCTGATTTCATCTCGGGTTGCTTAGATATCGTGTCTGGACTACTGGCTACTGCTTGCAGCTTCTGATTGGTCTGTGGCTTGGCTCCTTCGTGCGTCTTTTTGCTTCCTTTTTTGTGAATTGTTTTCATCAGTTTTTCGACGTTTTTATGTGGCGATTCATCTTGCTTCCTCTCTTCTGTTGGTTTGGTTTGGTGCTGCATCCTTTCGGCGCTCAGTAGTTCTCTTTCGGTCTTGATCTTTTGTAGGATTTCCTCGTTTTCCTTCTTCATCTCAGCCATGCGCTCCATCTCTTGTTTGATGTTGTGCTGGATTTCTTTCATGTCGGCCAGCAGCTTCTCATTATCGCTATTCGGAGTCGTCGTCAGCAGTACCTTGACTTGTTTTTTCAGATCGTCTATCTGCTTTTTAAGTTGATCTCTTTCAGCTTGTGCTAAACCCGTGGCTGTCTCGCCCCTCCGCATTGCTTCCTTGAATGGTGTCTTTGTGATGATGGCGATCTTCAGGACGTCTCTGTGACGTTGCAGGTACGGACAGCCCAGGTATCTCGCCCCATGCTTGCCCAGGCAGTTAGCGCACTTCCTCTTATTATTGGGTGCTCTGAAGTCGGTGTCCAGCTTGGCCAGCGGGCACTCCTTAAAGGCGTGATGGTCGGCGCAGTATCGGCAGATTTCACTCTTGCTGCGGCAGATTGCCGGCCCTCTGGCATCTTGAGCATTGGTTGATTCTTGGAATAAACCATTCAGGCTGTTGGGTTATGTTGTTGATTGACACCTGGCGTGGAATCTCGTTGCCCTCAGTCGTCACCACCGCCAGTGTAGTTCGTATCTTTGAGTATGTCAAGATTCGCTGTGCCTTCAGAATTCTGATGTGAATGTTTTCCTCCTGTAGCTGTTTCAGGATTTCGTCGTGACAGTTGATAACTTCTTTAAGCAGAAAAAGATGGGTTACAATGTTATGCATTATGCATTATTTTTATGAAAACTTTGAAAATGCCTTAAAGATTATATCATTATTTATTATAACTCATATGGCTGAAAATAACTATAGACAAAGAGTTTAACAATAGTGCAAGTAAGTCCAACAATATGACTATAAAGTATATAGAAACATTATTAAAAGTTATGCCCCTTGAAATAACTTTTCTAGAGTGAAGTCCCCCTGCTATATAGAAATTATATAATGAAAAATGAAATATTAAATGTTATTAAGTTAGTAGCCGATTTTACACTAAGAAACTATTACAGTCGGTTGCACAGGAATGAAAGGAAGACGTTTAGAAAATTTCATCTCAATCGGATGTACCGTTATCGAACCCATCCAATACATAGCCAACCACCCACATACATACACTCTGTTTTATATATATATATATATATATATATATATATATATATATATATATATATATATATATATATATATATATATATATATATATATATATATATATATATATATATATATATACTGCTCGTAGAAAAACTAAGAAGGTTAAACAAATATAGAATAGGGAAAAGAAATGTGAATAGAATAGTAAAGAGTGAAAAACAAAAAGACTGGGCGGAGTATGGAGAAACCCTAAATAAAAACTACAAGGAGGCAACTAGAAACTTCTATAAAAAGATAAGTGCAATGAGAATCAGAGGAGAACCCTTTGACCCAACTGAAATAATTAACAGCAAAAATGGAGAACCAATAAGTGAACAAAAACAAATCCTAATAATATGGAAACAGCACTTCGAACACATTCTGGTAAGAATGAGGCAGGTAGTGTGACGAGGGGATCTGGCCGATGCTCGACGCTCAGGGGAAAGGCGAGACGGTCATATAATAAGATTGCTACTGGAACTATTAGTGTTGGAACTCTTCGCTGGCTGCTGAGGACGGGGACGGAACGCTTATGGGAATGCCCCGAATGCTGTGATGTTGGTTCCTAAATCAATCGATCAATCAATCAATCTCAACATCTCATCAGATGTCACAGGAATTCAAGAAACCGACACAGATGCCACCGAAGAACTAGAACCAGACATACTGAAAGAAGAAATGATAGAAGCGATCAGATTAGCCACATTGATCAAGTCACCAGGACAAGATGAAATACCAAATGAACTAATTAAAGCATCAAGCGAAGTAGGAACAGCATGACTACATAGACTATTCAATCATGTTTGGGTAGAACAACAGACACCACGAGACTGGGGAAACGCCATAATTATCGCAGTTTAGATAAACAAAGGCAGCAAAACAGACTGTACACAGTACAGAGGCATTTCACTGTTGAATCATACTGGGAAAATATTTTGCAAAATTCTTGAGAAAAGATTACGAACTATTATAGAATCCCAGCTAAGCGTAACACAGCTTGGATTTAGGAAAAACAAAGGATGCACGGATTCCAATTTCGCTCTTAGACAACTTATAGAAAAATCAATCGAATTCAATGAAACACTCTACTTAGACTTTGGCGACCAAGAAAAGGCATTTGATAGGAGTAGATAGAAACATGTTGTGGGAATTGCTTAAACAATATGGAGTGAGTACACATCTAACAAACCTATGTAGAAGCTTATACAACAACAGTGAATGCATAGTGAGAGCAACTGGAGGACACTCAGAACCCTTCACCATAAGATCCGGAGTACGACAAGGTTGTGTCCTGTCCCCTCTCTTGTTCATAACATATATAGACAAGATATGTAAAGAAACCAGCCAAACAGAGACCGCAAGAACACCGCATGACGAGAACACAGAAGAAGAACCATCTGCAAATCAAACCATTAGAGAACTCCTGTTTGCAGACGACCAAGCATTAATAGCAAAATCAGAAGCTGAATTACAAGACCACATGAATAGTCTAAACGAAATGTATACGGAACATAACATGAAAACTGGCACAAGTAAAACAGAGGTATTGACTAAAACTAAAGAAGAAAACTAAAACTATAGTTTTATATATAAAATATATATAAAATATATATAAAATATATAAAATATATAAAACTATAGTTTTTTTCGCGTAGGGGATGGATTTATTCATCTCTTGCGTGTAATTGGTGTGCCAGGATGTAAAACCAGGAGTTTCTACTCAAGATCTGCGCGGGTGCTACGGAGTTCGTGCATCGAGCGAAGCCATCCTTGAGTGAATTGTGTGGTTCTCAGCAGTCTGTGTTTACGTTTTTTCAACATGGCGGAACAACGTGTGGTCTCCGAGGGGTCAGCAGTCAACATAACGAAGCGGCGTGGTAGCCGCGCAGGGAGAAAGAAGCAAGGTAAGCGCGGTGGTTTGAGACGTTTTAGACTCAAGTGTCACCGTCTAGGACTCAGGAACATCCGTATTCTATATTGGAACTGTGCCAGTGTAAAACAACGGGGCTCTATTTTAGAAACCCTAGTTTACAGGAACGACATTGTAGCACTCCAGGAGACGAGACTGGGCGATCAGCTACTCCGAATTGCCGGCTTCAAATGTTTCTACAACAGACGACATCTGGGAACGGCGATTCTCGTTCGCGACAGCATGGTGGCGTCAGAGCTAGACATGTCCAGTTGGGACAGTGACGATATACAAATACAGGCGTTGAGAGTTCATTCCAGTATACCATTCGTGTTGGTTAATGTTTATGCCCGCAATGCGAGTGTGGACGCCCAGAAGTGGCAGTGCTTAAGTGGCATATTAGGCCACGAGAGAAATGTTATTTTCTGTGGTGACTTCAACGCTAAAGGCAGATCATGGGGAAACACTTCCTCCAATACACAAGGGGGAGGAGCTCGAGACTGCACTGGAAACCATCGACCTGGTTTGTATCAACAGTGGCTGTGTCACCAGGACAGCAAGCCGTCCAGGCGATGAGGACAGTGCTATTGATCTGGCGCTAGTTTCACCTTCACTCACTACAGTGTGTAGATGGGGTGTCCTAGGACACCATGGCAGCGACCACCACCCTTGCAGCATATTGGTGGAGAAAGGCAGAACCAGGCAGCACAAGCTAAAGGTAAAGACGTTCCAGTATGACAGTACAGGGCAAGATGTGGTGAGTAAAATAAGACGTGACAAGCGCAGAACGTTTCAGGGCAGGAAAAAAAGCTGGGAGCAGCCACCGTGGTGGAGTTTCGAGGTGGAGAAGGCTTGGGTGGATAAGCGTAGTGCTGTAAGGAGATGGCAAAATGCCAAGAAGAACAGAGCTGGTCATCCTAGTCCCTGCTTGCACTTAGAAAGAGAGATGCACACAAAAGTAAGCTATTTCAAAAAACTGGTCAAGGTGGTTAAAAGCGAAAAATGGGCAGAGGTGTGTCAAAGAGTAAGCACAGACAAGTCACTGAAATTGTTCTGGCGACTACATAAAAGCATGAGTGGTGTAGTCAAGAATAAGAGCATTTCTGACTTCCAAGGTGCTGACCTCATCTGGCAGAGGACTGACGAGGACAAGGGCAAAGCCCTCTTTGAACGCTACCTTGAGCAGAGCAACCAGACAGACATGGGAGGCCGAAATCTGGCCAAGGAGGTCACCTCAGACAGATGCAAGGCCCAGAACACTTCGGATGAAGACACAGTGACAGTGAAAGAAATCAAGGCTGTGCTTCGACGATCAAAAAACAGTGCTCCAGGTCCTGATGGCATAAGATACGACGACATAAATAGGTGTACCGACAATGAGCTAGAGAAACTAGCAGACATGTACAACAACAGTATAGGGAGTGCTAGCATCAAGGAGGAATGGTTACACAGCTATCTGATTCCCTTGCCGAAGCCTGACAAAGACCACACAAAAATTCAGGGATATCGAATTATAACCATGCAGAATACAATAGGCAAGCTGCTGGAGAAGGTAATTGCCAGGAAAATATCAAGCCAACTAGAGAGGCAAGGTGTTTTCCCACCTACCCTGGGTGGGTACCGTCCAAAAAGAGAAACCTGGACCAATGCAGCAGTCTTTGCCCATGATGTCTATGAAGGTTTCCACTCAGGCACTGAAACCGTTGCTGCAGCGATTGATCTTGAGGACGCATACAACAGAGTACCACTGGATTTTTTAATGTTTCAGCTTCTTGAACTAAACGTAAGTCCATTCCTCCTTAGTTGGATCGCTGCAGCCCTCTTCCAACGGAAAGTAGTTTTTAGATGTGGCAGTTGGACTTCGGAACCAACAACAATATATCCTGGCCTACCACAGGGATCACCATTATCTCCGGTACTGTTCAACGCCTACACAGTGAGAATCACCAGTGAGCAGATCACTGGACCTGGCAGGACATTGTCATATGCCGATGATGTTTTAGTGTATCGTCAGGGTAAGGATAGAGAGGAGGTTGCTGTGGAACTACAAACCGAACTCAATCGCATAAGTACTTGGTGTGATGAAGCTGGGGCAATGGTCAACCCAACAAAGGCAACAGTGACTTGGTTCTCGTTGAATAATCATATTGTCAACAATCCAACACCAACTGTAATGCTGTGTTCAGAGACGGTGGAAAGAACGCAGGCAATGAATTACCTGGGGATACGGTTTGATCGAAGCCTTGCTTATAATGTGCACATAGACCAGGTGATAACAAAGGCCATGCGGGGTTTGGCA
This sequence comes from Cepaea nemoralis, assembly GCA_014155875.1. Taxonomy (NCBI): domain Eukaryota; kingdom Metazoa; phylum Mollusca; class Gastropoda; order Stylommatophora; family Helicidae; genus Cepaea; species Cepaea nemoralis. Next base: position 672,575 of record JACEFZ010004760.1, on the reverse strand, counting down.
GCGATGCGGGTGATGGCGGCAGCAAACTGTGAGCAGCGCCATCTATGTCTTCTGTACGAGGGGCTGGTCATGTCTGTTTTGGAGTATGCAATGGCAATCCTGACTCTCAGCCATAAGCAGATAGAAAGGATGGAAAGGATACAGAATGAAGCTATGCGCATTATTCTTGGATGTACAAGAGATACAGCATGCAGGGCGATGCGCTACCTTCTTGATTTTCCAACCATTGAAGAGAGAATACAAGTTTGCAGGGCACGCGCCTACCTCAGAATTAACGCAAACACACAACATCCACTGCATAGTGAAATTAGGAAGGTGAAGGGCAGCAGGTTAAAAAGAGGACGGTCGTGGATGGGTCAAGCCGAAGACATTCTTCAACAGGTGTGTTCACTTGAGGACTTAGAACCTGGCGAGGAGTGGGTGCAAGTGCCAACAGACTTCTGCACATCCTTTTCAGTTTGCATCCAACTAGATAGAAAATGCAGACAAGAAAATCCGGCTGCTGTTGAGGCTGAAGTACAAGCGTTGATTTTCGAGAATTCGCTAGACGGTGACGCGGTCATCTACACAGATGGGTCGGTCGTCCGACATAGTGAGAAGCTCATGGGCCTTTACAGCTCGGGCCGGAGGGAGAATTGTGAAGGAGGACTCTGGTGCTTTCACTGAAACCACAAGTAGCCTGACCATGGAAGTCATGGCAGTAAGTAAAGCAATAACATGGCTCGAGACACAGACATTCACTAGGGCTTGTTTCCTTAGCGACTCAATGAACATGATCAAGAGGATAGAGGAGGGGTCGATCAGAAGAGAATGGTTGCTGCCTCTGAAGCGGTCTCGGCTGGCAAAGATTAGTTTCATCTTCGTGCCAGGGCATGCGGGAGTACAAGGAAATGAGCGGGCTGACAAGCTCGCAGGTGAGGCTACTGTGGAGGGCGGACGCGCCATGGACCAGGCTGACATTCTGAATGCTCTACGAGAAGTGAGACTTTTGCGAGAACCAAGTGATGACTGTGAATCTACAACAATGGCCAGACTGCGAGAGCAGCAAATTAAAAGAGGGGTGGCCAAACAAGAACACTACGCAGGAAGCCAAAGAAGATTGATAAACCAACACAGAACTGGCGTCGTTAGCCTCTACACGCTGCGGAATTTGCTGAGGAGGGGATCCGAGCACTTATGGACTGAATGGTTCGATGTGCAACGAGGATGATCTGTCGACTAACTAACTAACTAACTACTAACTAAAGAAGAAAAAGCAACAACTATTCACCTAAACGAATATCCATTGAAACAAGTAAAGCGTTTCAAGTACCTAGGAAGTATAATATCATTAAATGGCAAATCAGAAGACGAGATCGAAAAAAGATGCAATAAGGAAAACATACTCATTGGACAAATGGCACCAATACTAAATAACAAACATGTATCAATAACTACTAAGAAAGCACTTTACAACACAATCTTCCTACCAAATCTATTTTACCAATGCCAAACCTGGACAATGACAGAAAAAGAGAAAAGAAAAATCACAACAACAGAAATGAGATTCCTAAGAAGAATACTCAACGTATCAAGAAGAGATAAGATCAGAAATGAAGAAATCGGGACTAAAGTGGGGTTTATAGCTGCAATAGATTTTATTAGAAGGCAGCAAGTCAAATGGTTTGGCCATGCAAATAGGTTATCAACTAACAGTATACCACAACAAGCAATGAAGTACAGACAAGAGGGAAACAGAGGAAGAGGCCGACCACGTAAACGATGGACGCAGGGTAATCAGAGTCCATGGGAATATCGATACATGAAGCCCATAAGCGGACACTCTCCCGCTGTTTATACTTCACCTCGACACCGCAAGATACAAGAGGAACATGATGAGAGGAGATGAGATGAGATGATATATATTTTGGTCACTTGAAACATCACGAAAGTTTGGAGAGAACAATCAATCAATCAGGTGCCATCTCCGCAATGAAGGCTGACTGCAATGGATCTCCAACACTGTCTGTCTCTTGCCTTGAATGTACATTCTGTCAGGCTGATGTTCGTCCATCTCTTGATGTTATCCTCCCACTTGTATCGTTGTCTACCTCTTGCTCGCTTGCCCTCAACCTTGCCTTCCAGTATGGTTTATATATATATATATATATATATATATATATATATATATATATATATATATCTATATATATATATATATATATATATATATGTGTGTGTGTGTGTGTGTGTGTGTGTGTGTGTGTGTGTTTGTTTGTTTGTTTGTGTGCGTGAGTGTCCGAACAGGGTGATCTTTTAGGGATAGAAAGTTTAAAGAAAGCCAACCGCTATCATGTTTTGGAATAGGAATACATGGCGTCATCGAATGAATAATGAATAAATGCACGCAATAATGAAGAAAAAAAATGGGTGTGTTTTTTTTCATAAATAAATAGGGAAAAAAATTAATTATAGATATATTACAGATAAAAGCAATATTGTTTCAATGAAGGAATTCTTTAATGAATGAAAGAAGAAATGAAAACTATATAGCAGATACAAGCAATATTCCTTACTTCGCAGCATATAGACTAAGAAACCAGATGGCAACGACATAAATAGTCTCAATGAAACGCGTGTACTGTTCAAGTCCCCTGTGGTAAACACATGACAGCATTAAGTACTTGCCTGTTGTTGTCTGTGCTCACTCTCGCAATGGTAACGACCATCTCTGGCTCACCTCTGGAAGTCTTCAGGATCCACCCACACCTTCAGACGTCAATGTGAAACGACGAGCAGTCCACCTACGAAACTGAGTCTAAACCTAACCACTTTGACATTATCCCCCAAGCGGAAGCGGAAACTCCTTCAGCCTCACTTAACATAAAGTATATCACCTGGGGGTCTTGATGGATACAGAGTACATCATCATTTCTGTGTGTTTCGTTATTGCCGTTGCTCTGTCTCTTTCCTAAACATACGTAAACTGTATTATATATTCCCCCACACATTCATATTAAATGGCTGATTATTGATTAATTGAAGTCTTTACCATGGTAACACATCCATGTCAACAGCAGATGTTAAAGCGCAGACGTGCTAATTATTCCTGTAACTAATTGACTATGATTTACCTAACATTTTCTCCGCCTGAGATAAGGGCTGTTAATGCCACAATTATCAAAATATAAAGTATTGTATCCAATACAAAATCCAAGTATTGATTAACTCTGACATATTGAGAATAAACAAATGGGGTGGGGGTGGGGGTGGGGGTGAATAGATTCACATCTGGTTTCGTATGCCATCCTATCTACTGTATAGGATATCAACACATGCCTGTCCCAGGCCATGATGGTACAGTGTAACAAGCTGTTTTCCCTAATCTTCTTCTTCTTCTTCAGCGTTCCGAGCCATTAAGGTTCTTTGCTGCAGATACAATCCGTCTCCATTCGTCTGCTCATGTATCTGTTTCGTAACAAAATGATTTTTACAAAGGTGGGGATGTTAACCCCACGCTTCAACCCCCAACCTGGAGGACCAGGGTGTTTCTCTTTGTCTGTTCTCTACCCTTTGACCTGTCCGGCTTGGGAGGCCCTGCTGGTAGCTACGCTACCGCCGGCATAGCTCTCAGGGTCATTGAGAAACTCAAGCTCCCCCACCACGACAAGGTGGAAACACCATCGGTTTTCCCTAATCTGCTAATAATAATTTTCCGTACATCCGTTGCTGCTTTTATTTCCTTTTTTTTTCTTTTAACACAATTTCCTGTACATCTATAATGCCATTTTCAACACATCTGTCGGTGCTATTTCCTGTACAACCTTTGGTGCAATTTCCCGTACACCTGTTGGTGCAATTATCGTGTATCAGTTGCTGCTATTTCCCGTACCTCTTTAATGCTATTTCCCATATTTCTTTTGTTGCTATTTCCTTACATCTGCTGGTGTATCTCGTACATCTTTTGGTGTTATTTACCGCAAACCTGATGATGCTACTTCTTACATATGTCGACACTGTTTCATGTTCATCTATCAATGTTATTTCCAGCACATCTGTTGATGTTACTTCTAGTATATTTGTTGATATTATTTCTCGTACATCTTTTGAAGCAATTCCCTATACATCTGTTGTAACAATTTCCCGTAAATCTATTGTTACAATTTCCCGTACATCTGTTGGTGTCATTTCCGATAAATCTGTTGGTGGCATTTCCCATAAATCTGTTGGTGTCATTTTCCCTACATCAGCTGATGCCATTTTCCATACATCCGTTGACGCAATTTTCCTTATATCCGTTGATTCAATTTTCCTTACACCTGTTGATGTAATTTCCCCACATCCGTTAATGCAATTTCCCCTTCATCTGCTTATGCTATGCCCCGTGCATCTGTTGATGCTTGTCTCTCAGTTGAGTCGATTTCTTTCTTTCGACAGCGGTTAGTTGATGGGTTGTGGTAACTGTCATAGGACGCTGAGGAATCTAATTGCCAGCAAGGCCAGGATTGTTTAGCTGTCAGAAGTAAGATAAATAAACCTAAGCCAGAACACTGCCTGGCAAGTGATTTGATTTCCTCGAGGCTCACCGAAAACTTCCCACCATGCATCGGCGATGTTGCTAACTGCCTTAATCACAGATGATAGTGATAGTTTAGTCTGCCTTTCACGTGTCAGCTGTTCACCTTTCCTTGTAGTCTGCTCTTCTTCGGAGTCTTTTTGTGTGCTCTGAATGGTATACAGTACATGTGTAATCTTGACCTCGTTCGATGATTCTGTTTCACCATGATTTGTGACGATATCTTACGTTCTCAGTTTGTAATTCCTTGATGTCTCCCTCATTTTGTTCTATATATTCATATTTGAATGGTTATTGTTTTTTGTTTTTATTTTGGCCACTTTTATTTCTTTTTTTACCCCTCCCAATAGCTTGTTCATTGTCCATGTCATAGCAATGTATCATTTATACATCGCATATCGTAAATATAATTTATAATCGATATCATAATAGCGATGTATTCGATCATGCACCTCTTCAAACATCTGCATTATGTGTCACAGGGTTATTTCGACAGATAAAACTGGCTATGGTTAAGTCTGCAGGTATAATTATCAATAGTTATAGGCACTGGATAACACCGTTTTTTCGCGCACAAAACTTTATTGCTCATGAAGAGACATGATGAAAACATACACTATTACCAGAAACCACATAGGAACAGGTAAATACACAATACTGCCTTCGATCGGCCTTGTGACACCACTAGACGCACCGGACTCTTTCCCGTGTCCGAACTCAACTGAATGCCTGGCTAAATTTCCCTCATTAGCCCAAACACCGAATAACTGGCTAGTTTCCTTAACGTAGCCCAAACACTCCACTCTCCTGGTTAAGCCTCAGAACTCCACTGTCTGGCTAAGTCTCCCTTCCTTAGCCCCAGACTGAATGCCTGGCTAAGTCTCCAATACCTAGCCCCAAACCCAACTGACCTGCAATTTGCCCAGACTTATGTCTTTATTCACTCTCCCCAGGCCCACCCGTGAAAGTCTGTTTCACCCTTGAACCCAATTACAACCTTCCCCCAACATTACAGTTCTGGGGTATTCCTTTGTCTATTCTGTCTCCAGCAAGTTCATGCCTCTCATTGGTGACTTCTTATTAACCCGTAGGTGCTCTAACAATCAGGGTGTTGGGGTTCAACCATTGTCTTGGAATTTTCCTCACCCTCTCTGACCCTACATCCTCATTCCTTCTATCTGATCCTTGTAACCTCGATTGTTCTATTAGATTCTTAGCCTCTGCCTCTCCCTGCACGTTACATTCTGTGTTCTTGATAAGTCCCAGATCTGCCACTTTGCTGTTATTATTCCTTCGCTTGGATTGTTATGCAGAAGATCTATGTTTCGATGTATCAATCTTTGAGGCTCATTGACTAGAAATTTGAATCTCTCTCCTTGTGGTATCCGTTAGACTTCACTGTACACTGTTAGCTGTTTTTCTAGGTCGTAACAATAGTAGTAAGGGACGTTGTAACTAATCCTATTTTGTGGGCCATCCAGGGGGACAGGACGACGTATTTCCCTATATGAAGGGTATAGCTCCGCAACTGGCCCCCTGAAAAACGGCCCACATTTTTTGAATTTTGGCGGGAATTTTTTTTATTAACTACCTCCGGTGTCACTTCCGGTTGACTTCCGGTCCTTGGATACCCGCCTTCGGCACCCCCAGATGCCCTTGTCGGCCGCCTCGGCTTCACCCGACTGCTTCCGAGACCATTCATAGACAACGAGGCAAGCTCCGGGCATGTGGAATACTTATATATATAAGTAGACCAAATAGTTGCCGGGCTAATGGGTTCGAGTCCCAGTGTGTGTGTGTGTGTGTGTGTGTGTGTGTATGTGTATATATATATATATGTGTGTGTGTGTGTGTGTGTGTGTGTGTGTGTGTGTTTGTGTGTGTGTGTGTGTGTGTTTGTGTGTGTGTGTGTGTGTGTGTGTGTGTGTGTTTCTACATGAAACATTCAACTTGGAAACACAAAGAGAAATTTAATTGTTAATTTTTTGTACAATTTTATTGTTGAAATTTTCTTTTTTTCCTTCAATTATAGTGACTTATTACATAAGATACATTTAATTTTCTGAAATACAGCTGTTGTTTGCATAGGGGACAGGTGAATATCTCTATTAGGTTGGGATGTAAAATGACAACGTGAGATATTTTGTCCCCTTTGGTTAAGGAATTTTCCTACTTTTTATAAGTTTGGCTGAAATTTTTTTCTTATTTTGTTAACGACATTTCCTACTTTTCATAAGTTTTGCATGAAATAATTCTTCACTTGTCCAAAAATTTTCACATTTGGTTAACAAAGTTTCCTACTTTTTATAAGTTTCGATGAACTTTGGTCAAACTTTTCCCATTTGGTTAACAAAGTTTCCTACTTCTTTATGAGATTTGTTTGAAATTTGGCCAAACTTGTCCAAAAATTTTTCACATTTAGTAACACTTTTTCTTACTCGGCCAAGATTTTTACCATTGGTTAACAAAGTTCCTACTTTTCATAAGTTTGGGTGAAATTTGGTCACACTTTTCACATCTGGACAACAAAATTTCCCACTTTTCATAAGTTTGGGTGAAAGTTGGCCAAACTTTTCACGTTTGGTTAACAAATTTTCCTACTTTTCATATGTTTGACTGAGATTTTTATAAGTTTGGTTTGAAATTTGGCTACCCTTTTCACATTTGGTTAACACATTTTCTTACTTGGCCAAGATTTTTGCCCTTTGGTTAACAAAGTTTCCTACTTTTCTTAAGTTCGGATGAAATTTGGTCAAACTTTTCACATCTGGACAACACAATTTTCCACTTTTCATAAGTTTGGGTGAAAGTTGGCCAAACTTTTCACGTTTGGTTAACAAATTTTCCTACTTTTCATATGTTTGACTGAGATTTTTATAAGTTTGGTTTGAAATTCGGCTAACCTTTTCACATTTGGTTAACAAATTTTCCTACTTTTCATAAGATTGGGTGAGCTTTTTATAAGTCTGATTGAAATGTAGCCAAAATTTTCCCCTCTGGCTAACAAATTTTCTTACTTGGCCAAGATTTTTGCCATTTGGTTAACAAAGTTTCCTACTTTTCATAAGTTTGGGTGAAATTTGGTCAAACTTTTTCACCTCTGGACAACAAAATTTCCCACTTTTCATAAGTTTGGGTGAAAGTTGACCAAACTTTTCTTTTCACGAATTGGTTAACAAAATTTCCCACTTTTCATGTGTTTGACTGAGATGTTTATAAGTTTGGTTTGACATTCGGCTAACCTTTTCACATTTGGTTAACAAATGTTCCTACTTTTCATAAGTTTGACTGAGATTTTTATAAGTTTGGTTGAAATGTGACCAAAATTTTTCACTTTGATTAACAAATTTTCCTACTTTTCATAAGTTTGGGTGAGCTTTTCTTTATAAGTCTGGTTGAAATTTAGCCACAGTTGGCTAACAAATTTTATTACTTGACCAAGATTTTTGCCGTTCATTCTCTCATCACATGACAACTATATACACCGTAAACACTAAAAAAAATCAACAACCAAGACGTAATTATAATATATGCCTGTTTTTTTTTTACAGTATTTCAGTACATTTTACAGTATTTCATTACATTTTTCAAGAATAAAAATGCCTAATGTCCTTATACGAAGTGGATGATGTGATATGAGGTGGTATACATAGTATCATCACAACATTTTATTTTCACATACAGAGCTATACACATTGTATGTTGTTTCTGGATTTCTTCACACCATTGCCTGAGTAGGTTGATTTTTTCGGTTGGTAGCCTGGTATGTACATGTCACTTAGCATGTAGTCATAAAACTGGTCTCCTGCTTGGTGGGCTGATATCTGAGTCTTGTAGATAACCGAGGCATCAATCATCTGAGTGTCGGGCACATCATGTCTTCGGCCAGTTTGGGGTTTCGATGTAACGCCCCGTATTTCACCATTATTCTAGGTCTGATCTCTTCCGAACTCGAAAATGTAACGTCAGCACTGAAGTCCCGGTAGTGAATGTGACCTTTGTGCCCGTATCAGTGGTTAGAAGTATTTCCACCGTGTCGAAGGAGTAACGACTCAGCGGTATGTAGTGAGGTTTGTCGTAGGCGCGAAACACTGAGGTCGAGCGCTGATTCATGATAGGAACCGTCCTTAGTAATGGGACCATGACATCTCCGACTGGTCTCGTCGCAATGAGATCGCAGTATACGTAGACATTTTGCAGGTCGTTATTCAGGTCTATCGCCCCTTCACCTTCAATTGTATCTAGTATCTCTTGCAACTTCTCACTAAATGTAATAGTGGCCCCGGGTTCGAGTATTTTCACGATGACTTTCTTTGATGCATTGTCGAAATGGAATAGAACACAGAGCTGATCGTCCACCTTCCGATCTTTCATTAGTCGATTCAGTGCAGCTATAAACGCATCTGGTGAACTGTACAGGCCCGGGGGACACGCCTTTCTTATCACTCTACCGTTTGGTGGGATGTATCTTAGCCATACTTCATTCTCTAGCACATTGCAGTAGTAGTTGGGGAATTGAATTTCGGCCAGACCCACTTCGAAATGTTGACTCACCTCAATAGTCTGCGGTAACTTGACGAAATAGTGACCTGGTGTGTTCTTGGGAAACATGTTCGGCGAAGCATTACTCGGTAATGTCACGTAGAAGCTCATATTTTAGGGTTTGGTAGCATGTAACCCAGACAGCTGCTTAGAAGAGCGATCCACAACTTGCCCTCGACCGCGTCGACGTTGTCTCGAGACAGATTAAATAGTGATACGCCAATGACTGTGTATATAACGAACCAGTTGACAGAAGAAGACAATCTCTAGTCGCGGCACTCGCCGACCACACATGCACCAGAACGAATTTCTTTCCCCCTCTGGGGTATTTTGTGTGTTAGTTTCCACGTTGGTTTCTTCCATTACCGCTGTTTTTGACCTACTGGGTCATTACACTCGTGTCTCGGTTGTATCATTAGTTGCTATTGGCAAATGCAAAAATCAGTGCTCGAGGTGCTCGTTGTGGGACATTGTCGGTACTAAGGACACTACTTTCTGAACTTAGCAGTAGGCATAAGGTCACCATACAAGAGGTTGTCATCCCACTGTCGAGTACCCAGACACGCCAGCGCTGCTCGATTGGTTACGGAAGGAGTGCAATAAGATAAGTCTGATCCACCTGTTACATACCACCAAAAGAAATGAATGACGAAGTCAGCCAGAAAGCCACAGTACTTGCTCAAGGTGACTACCGTGTTATGGACAGATCAGGACAAGTCATTATTCTGCATCTCAGAATAGGCCACATGTATACAAACATTCAGGTTAATGAATCAGCCATGTGCATGTGTTGATTGGTGTCGCAGCCAGCCGAGCACATACTCCAGTTATATGCGATTAGCACCATATATCTCTTTATTATACTAGTATTTTGATCGGTTTTAGTCAAGTGGTTGTACACTTACACATGTGATCGAGTGCAACGCCATCTTTACCGGTTTTAGTCATGTTCTATACCTTAGACATATGACCGGAAGCAGCGCCATATTTAATCGACTGTGACCATTACCCAAGTGTCTCGGTTGTATCGTTATGCTGTCAGCACGCTCTGAGTCATCCTCCAGTTTTCCCCAAAGACATGTCTGAACACGTTCACGTACGTTCACTCCGCCGACATAGCCCCGTGATGAGTCACCCAGTCGATCACCCTCAGATGGTGATGATGGTGATGATGGTGCTGAGATGATGATGATGATGATGATGATGATGATGATGATTTTGTTGGTGGTGGTGGGTGTAACAGTAGTGGAGTACTGGGGTATTATTAGGATCTAGTGGGAAACAGCTACAGCACGATTGAGCATTGGGACTGAAAGCGAGGGGAGATGCTCAATCGTGACGTAGTGGGTTGTCTGGGGGGCAGTTTACATCCCGGCTCAGAGGAAGAAGGAGCCATGTTGTCACCATCAAGATAATAAACGATATTTGAAATTGAACCCACGTCTTGTTAGTCTCTGTACACTGTTACAGGACTAATAAATGGTGCCGCTTAACCAAGGATACTGGACTTTGCCGTCGCGGACGCAATCCGAAGTACTAATAAACCATCAAAAGATCCAGACCAGACTACCTTTTGAGGCCTGTATTTAGAACAAACGTTTTCTCGAATCAGTTTTTAGACGGAGCTACTGTCTGTTGGAGGTTTTTGTCAAAGTCGGGAGCCGCTTGTTATTGTGCTCTGGGTGACCGAACTATGGTTGATATCCTCCTGTGAGTTTGGACTGCCGTTGCTTTAACCTGGCTGCTCTGAAGGTCACTTGCTTGTTAACAGACTGAGTAAATTTTTTCAGCTCTCAAATTCTAAGAAAATGGCCGTCTGTGAGACTTACAGCTATAATTGGCCTGGACCGAAGCTCCTTATCAAGTTCGGCTGAAATACTGATTTTCTTGATCACCGTCGTCCAGTGATGGTTTTGGTCGCTGTGGCCCGATAAATTGGTCATTAAAATCGAGCCCTCGTCAGCTCATCTCAGAGCTTTACTGTGTTTCAAGAGCCCGTCCCTGGGTGGCTGATACGCTTGACCGCTCCTCACAATCTTGTAAAGCCCTATCGAGCTTTGTGGAGCAATATCGAATCCTTGTAAAGCCCTATCGAGCTTTGTGGATCGAATTTTGTAAAGCCCTATCGAGCTTTGTGGAGCAATATCGAATTTTGTAAAGCCCTATCGAGCTTTGTGGAGCAATAGCGAGCCTTGTAAAGCCATATCGAGCCCTGTGGAACCATATCGAGCCCTGTGAGGCCATATCGAGCCCTGTGGAACCATATCGAGCCCTGTGGAACCATATCGAACCCTGTGGAACCATATCGAGCCCTGTGGAACCATATCGAGCCCTGTGAAGCCATATCGAACCCTGTGGAACCATATCGAGCCCTGTGGAACCATATCGAGCCCTGTGAAGCCATATCGAGCCCTGTGAAGCCATATCGAGCCTTGTGAAGCCTATCGAGCTTTGTGGGACCCAGATCGAGCTTTGTGGAGACATATCGAGGCCTGTGGTCTACAGTCGAGCATTTTTTGGTTTTTACGGAACCCACTTTATCGGTCTAGAGTCAGTTGATCGAATACCGGCTTTCTCAGGCTCAGTAGACAGAAACATAGACACCAGGAACTTCATTTGCGGTTAGAACCTCAACAAGAAAAAAAAGGTATTGCTTGAAAAAAAAAAAATTAATTGAATTCTTTACTTAATTAATTTAAATATTAATAAGAATTGATTCTTGTTTGCTTGTACAAGTATAAATATTGTAAACATGACGGAACATGATTCAGTAGCACAAGTTTGTACGGGGGTATTTCATATTTCAGATCTACAATATGGAGACCCTAGATATTTCGTTAGGACAGGTATTTGGTAGTGTAAGCAGCAAAGTTAGACAAAATACTAAAACAGCATCTTGTTTGGTTCATAATAGTGTATAGTGGATTGGGTTACATTGACGAACATTGTCAACATACAACATACTGGATAAATATGAATAAGGAATTAGGACGCGTGACTGCATGGTTACAGGAATTGAAAGTAGCGGTCGATGAGGTTAATAATTTTGTAGAAAGGTTAAGAAGAAGAACGAATGGATTAGAGACCTATAAATTTAATGTACAGTGCAACAGAGTAGGAGGGAATAACAGGAGACAGCCATTGCTTAATAAAGACAAAAGACAATATGGTTATGACGAACCAAGGCCAAATGCTTATAGGGTAAAAGACGGTGAGAACAGACGTAATGGTGAAAGGTCGGACTGGTATAGCAGTTATAAATACAAAAATGGGCGTGAGAGAAACTTTTCAAGGAAATCATGGGACTGGCCCTCTCACAGTGCAACTGCTAGAAAAAGACGTGACGACTGGTTAGAGAAAAGGCAAAGACAATATCTAAACTCAGGTGTAAGAGACAGAGTTGAATCTGTAAATAAAATACAGACTAATCCTAAAATGGTTGCGAATGTGACTAGTAGACAGGAAAAGAAGACGACGGTATTAGTAAAGAAAAGAAACCGAGAGACACAGACGCAGACAGGTAATACGATAGAAAATAGTACACAGACTCAGGTAGATACAGTAGAGAAAAAAGTCCAGGTACAACCAGCCGCAAGATAACAAAGGGAAGTCAAACTGACTTAATAGAGACTCAGTCAAAACCAACTCATTTGACTAAGAGAGACAAGGTTGAAGTTAGGAAAGATGGACAGACGAGGACCAAGAACGAAAGAAAGTTAAAGAGGAGAAGTATTGAAGAAAGAAATAGTATGATTGTTAATAGAGGTACTGTTATGTCAAGTTCCTCAGCTATAGACATGAAACTAATTCCCAAATGGTGTAGGAATATTAGCTGCCAGAGTTCAGGTTACGGAGAAGATATTCCTACCGCCGAATGTCATAGTGATGCTGAAACAGATATTAATACTGATGATTCAGAGAATGAGAGAGCTGCACTACGAGCAGATCCTGAATCGAAGCGTGATGTTCCCTCATACGGTATTGTTGCTGGTGGACAGACGGACAGAATTTTGGTTAGTGACTCTTTGGAACAAGATACTGCTTTGTATGACAAGAAAGTAGGGAAAGCTAAGAGACGAATACCAAGAAAGAGAAAGAAAGTCAGACGTTCTAAAGGCGACTATGGGAATAGAGTCGACGTGGCTGCGGTGAACTACTATAATGAATCATGATGAGGGAACTATTGTTAGTGTGTCGTCTGAAGACGAAATGGGGAGGTACAAACGTTACGTAAGGTACACAGGAAACAGTGAGCAGACTGACGCAAATAAAGGAAATAGAAAGAACTCATTTAAGAAGAAGAATAGTGGTAGACAGATAGCGGGAATTTACTCAACGACAGAAAGTGACTTAAGTAAAATAGAAGACCTTAGGACCTTAAGACCTGAGTACTTTAATAAGTTGACAACAGATAGTGAAGATGACATTATAAGAGAAAGACGGGTTAATGTATTGAGAGACAATGAAATATTTAACTTGGACACACTCTATAACGGTTAAAATTCCTTGGGTGAGGAAGGAAAATGGAATAGTTTTGGTGTATGAGAAGAATTGCGATTTGAGCATATAGGTATATGAGCTGTCTAAAATAGGCAGATGAATTTTGTTGGTGTAGTATCACATGGTACAGAGTAGGTCGAGGGTGTTGTTGAGGCTAGAGAGTTACGGCAAATGATATTCCACGTGGATTACGTAATACAGGATATCTTCTGTTTGGTTACGATGTAGGGAGAGTAAATTAAGTAAAATAGGGTAGATTCAGGACAGAATTAGTAGAGGGTGAGAGATAAATTAAGTATGAATGTTCGTATTAGAAATGCTTTGACTCAGAGCTATGACGTGATGTCTGAGATAATTTCGCTTGGGAGTTTGAGAAGTAAGTATAGTATGGTTGATAAGTGAACCGAGAGTGTCTGGTGAGGAGATATAGATTGAGGAGGAACTGAGTATCCTGTGTGTAAAATAGCCAGTTGAACGTGAGAATATAAAGTAAAAGACTGTAGAAGTGGATGCTTGAAAAATACGAGTTACGTCGTGCTTGCGGAGAAAGAAGAAAGTTGTTGTGTGTGGAGAAGTATAGAATAATAGTTACGAGATTAGTGACCTGTTGGAATGAAGTTTGTTTTGAAGAGATAGTAAATAGTGCTGTGAAAGCGATATAAGTTGCGAGAGGTAATGTATAGGATCTGACCTTCGTATAGGAAGTGAATGATTGAGGAAAGTAGAAATAGGAAAGCAGGGAATTGCGAAAGTTCTGTGGAGTAATTCGTCTGGTTATATGTGGTTCATACATGAGTATAACTGTTTGAAGACGTTGCCTAAGTGAAGTACATAGAAAAAAGGTAATAGTGGCGCTGATATATTGTGTGTCAATGTGTGTAGAGGAGATCAATACGTGTAGATTGTGGTGAATGATTGCTGGAATGTTGAGGTGGCGTCTGAAGTGTTTTTTGTAGTAATAGTATGGAGACGTTAGGTTGTCGCGATGCGAGAGTAGGCGTGAGATGAGAGCGAGGTTGTGTGTCATTGTCCGTGTGAATATGAGAAGAGTGGTTGATAAGTGACGTTGATAAACCGTGGAACATAGAGTATGCGAAAATCGAGAGATAGAAAGAAAATGATTGGAGAATTGTGATGTCTTTTCGTAGAATATCTGACGTTGGAAGGAAATAATGGAAGTTGTATGACGAAAACGGAGTTAACATTCTGAATGATGTTTCATAAAACATGTTTAGTTTTCTTAACAGGAACGAGAAAAGAGAGGTCTGCTGTCAGTTATAAGTGGCGTGGGTTGCAGTTCTGAAAGAATTCCGATAAATAAGAGTGAAAGATGTGGAGGTAAACAAAGTTAGTAAAATGAATGTTGGAGAACGTGTTCCGAGGAGGGTGACCGGTTTGTTATCGTCACGATACAAGAGTGCTAGGAAAGACTGGAGGATAGCTTAGAGTAGTCGTGGTGAGATGTTAGAAAGTAATGATATGTTAAGTAATTGCGTCGGATAGACGGGAAACTTAAAATTGGAATTAGTGCTTGGTACAGCAAGTAGATGTGTTGGTGAGAGGTCTATAATAAATAGACAAAGTTTTGTTGGACGTAGGAGAGTGGAGATACTGTAGTTAACAGTAATGATTAAGAAGTGGTAGTGATGTTTGGTATAAATCCAAGGGAAACAATTGGTGTGCCGAGCCACAAGTTAATTGATAAGTAGATGATGGCTGGTACATTGAGGTGACATTGAAATAATCGCCACATTAGTAATAGATAAAGTGAGTGACCTGTAGATCACAGAGCTTGCTTAAGGTATTTGTGATGTGTAGAAGTTAGTTTTGTAAAAGATAGAAAATTGTGAGGGGAGAGAATCAATGATAGTACGGTAATTGTTGATTACTGGTTTTTTTTGTGTGGGGAGAACAAATAATGTTCTAAATTAAAGAAGTTAGTCTGTAGTTAACAGATATACATACGTAGCAGTGAAGTGGTTTGTTTTCTCGGTCATAAAAATACTGGAATGATTTGTATAAATAGATATGTGTTACGTTAAGTCGTATGGGAGGCCAAGCTTGATGGGCCACGGTACGTAGTTAATTTTAAAGGGAGTTGTATTTTTTTTGAAAACCTTCTCTTTAGCGAGAAGACAATTGTTTTATTGCCTCATGTATAATGTTTTTTTTTGCTTGATTTGGTCCCGTAAAATGATTGTTATTATTTTAGAATAGGGTTATTGTGTTCTTAGAATTTTGTGTATAAACTACTGGTCCGTAAAAGAGACCAGTAGTATTAGGTAACAATAGAATAGGATGTATGTTGTATCATCATCACCATCATCATCACCATCATCATCATACCTTTAGTTGAGTTGAGGGGAAACATAAATGATTGTTATAAAAATTTGGGGGGGATATGATGTTCTGTTGTGATTTTATTTCGCTGTTTTGTGTGTTAAATAGTAGTTAATTAAGTTATGTTTAATTTACAGGGTTTTTGTCTAGAATAAAGACAATACAGGGGGCTTTAATTAGGACCCTTCGTTCAGAAAAGAGCTACTGAGAGCTAATAGAGAGACACATTCTCTTTGTGAAGAAGAAGTTCATGGGTATTTGGTTGCTGTGATAATCAGCGTAGAGAGGTTAATATGGCTATGAAGTGTAGACGGGGTTACTACACAAGTAAAATGGTTATGGGAAAGTCAGCATTAATTAGAAAAATATGGGATTGGAAGCCACATGGGAGAAGAAAAGATTAATGAATACAGCAGTAGAGTAAATGAGGGGAAAGTTTTGAACATAGTTTCCATGGGGTCAGAAGAGCCATGATATACACGAGAATGCTGGGTTATAGAAGAATAAGAAAATTACCCCAGAGGAAGAGTAAACATGAATTGGATCCATGTTTGAATAGACACTGTGGATAACAGTAAAATAGTAAAGGTGTGTAAGTGTGTTAAGGGGAAAGGAACATAGTGGAGACATAATGACATGGGGTTTTTGAGAGTCCGTAATATATGGACTGTGATAAAGTCGATTGCAAGTAGTCATAGACAGGAGTTAGGAGTAGTATAAGATTGCTGTTGATAACGGCATAAGTGGAGGTTTTAGTAGGTATGCCCATAAGAAATGGACATTAAGAGAGAATTTTTGACTGAGGTATAGGAGAAGATTAAGTATGCGAAGTGGTTATGTGAGGTGATGTGTATAATATTGGAGGAGGTCTTAAGGGATAATAGACCTTTTTAATTGTGTCCTCGGGATGTGTTTTGTGGTTAACATTACAAAGTGAGGTTAAGGTAAGGTAGTGTCTGTAATATATAGACACTTAGAAGGGAAGAATATTTTCGATGATTGGTATTTGATGCTGTAGATAGCAGCGTAAACTGTTACCATAATGAGTGGTACTGTGGGAGATATAAGTGTTTTAGACTTTATTACATAAAGTCTCAAATGACATAGGAGGGTAAAGGAGTATGGTTTGGTAAAGGGGGTGTGTGATTTAGCTGAGTGTGGTCTTTGTGTGGAAGAGTTCTACTGCTTCTTTTAAATACCGGTGGCCACCGATTCTTTGTCTTCCTATCGTGTGAAAGTGATTTCAGGTTAGTTGAAAGTGGGGAAGTAGTAGTGTTGGTGATAAAAGTAAGGAGTTGGTGTTAGAGTTTGAAATTTTAAGCAGATTGCTTATGAAGAGAAGGAGTATTTAAGAAGACGTGTTATGATGTTATGATGTGTTGTATAAAGTTGAGATTTAAAAGTTATATGTAAATATGTTATGTTTCTTTGAAGGGCCAGAAACGAAGAAGAAGTGGGTTGACTATATAGCAGGGGAAAGAGTTAAAGAAATAGAATGTTTACTTAACTTGGAGTTGGTTTGGGGAGGATTAGAGGAACTGTGAGAGATAAAGAAAAAGAGGGAATAGAGTAAGGGGATTAGGAGTAAAGATTTTTCCTTTATAAGGAAAAGTCTTTAATGAACATAGGGAGGTGTAACAGTAAGGGAGCATTGAGTATTGGGGTATTATTAGGATCTAGTGGGAAACAGCTACAGCACGATTGAGCATTGGGACTGAAAGCGAGGGGAGATGCTCAATCGTGACGTAGTGGGTTGTCTGGGGGCAGTTTACATCCCGGCTCAGAGGAAGAAGGAGCCATGTTGTCACCATCAAGATAATAAACGATATTTGAAATTGAACCCACGTCTTGTTAGTCTCTGTACACTGTTACATGGGTGATGATGATGATGGTAATCCTGATGGCAGACACTACAGAAGATCATGGGTGTCGGTTGTTCAGAAAGACAATTGCAAGCTTGCCCAGGAAGCACGACTGCTGTGGGTTGACTGCGATGTCCTGTAAATGCATTGCGTTACAGATTGAGTGCACTATGTAATAGATTGACACATAGCTATAGTACAAGGCATACATTGTATCGTGAAATAACACGGCAAATCATGCTGGCACACAAACAACCAAACAATGTTGGGGCTGATTGCGATATCCTGTAAATGCATTGCATTACAGCTTGACTGTGATATCTAAAAGATAGATACATAACTATAGTATGAGGATACATTTGGTCTTGTTCTGACACAGCACATCATGATGGCACACGAACAACCAAACAATGTTGGGGTTGGCTGCGACGTCCTGTAATGCAATGCATTACAGCTTGACTGGAATATGTAATAGATAGACATCTAGCTATAGTATGAGGGATACATTTGGTCGTGAAATCACACGGCACATCATGATGGCACACGTCTGACTGCGATGTCCTGTAATTGATAGCACACACAACACACTCATGTACATACACACACGACGCGCGCGCGCACATGACATCGCTACCGTTCGTTCAAAATGACAATTGCAAACTTGCCCCAGGAAGCCTGACACTCCATAGAATACTGAGGTTGACTGCGATGTCCTGTAATTGATAGCACACACACGCGCACGCATGTACATACACTCGACAGTACACCCACGCACGCATACACGCACACATACACATATACACACACACGCACATACGCACTCACACACACGCAGCACATCATGATGGCACATGAGCAACCAAACAATGTTGGGGCTGACTGCAACGTCCTGTAATAGATAGACATCTAGCTGGTGATACAACCTCTTCACATACAGCGCTCTCAGAATATTCCCGCGAAGGCCCGGATAGACCGCTTGTTGTATATTCCTTGCACTGCAAAACATTGAATGAAAAGCCGTGTGATCGACATGGCACACGCTGCTTAATATCCTGCTACGATTCATGTTTATAGTCTAATTGTGAGGCGTCGTATTGTGATTTCAGTAGAGTTATGAATAGTTTTACCACTTTTAATGTTACAATTAAAATAACCAGAATACCATAGTCATAGTGACGATGTCTATTTTACAGCCGATTTTTACCTAGAATATACTTTAGCTTATTTTAAGGCGACCTAACCATGGGCACGGTTAACTACCCCAGCGAAGCGAAACATCAGATTAGCCTACGCTAAGCATTCAGCGAGATACTTAGAATACTGGCTGACGACGGCAATGCGAGATTTTCTGATAAGCGACCAGCCAGCGCGGGCCGTGGTGGGGTCAGCACGTGACCTTTTACCTGTGCGCGCAGGTAAAATCTAGCGGTCAGGGGAGCTTATTACTTCTGGTTGAGTCAAGAGTCATGACTAGTCTCCCCCTGGTTACTTTTATAATTAAGGGGACGTTATTTGTGGTGTTTCATTACATATTTTTATGATTATCTTGGTAAGTTACACCTTAAATTAATGGAGCTTAATAGTTTTATATTGACAATTACAGTAATTCGCCGCTATACATACAATAAATTTAACCGTTTAATTATGTTTTTAGGGTTAATTTTTAATAGTAATGTATCCGTGTCTAGTATATTTTTAAACCAGATTTTCACCAAGCGCTTAATGTTGATACATGGTAGGGACTTCTACCGAATTACCTATCAGCGTGCAAACGTTTATTCATGCGGTCATTACTTGACCTACTCGGGGTAACTCGAGTGATGGAATAAATCATTTTCTGTCATCTTGACTTCGGTCTCCTCATAGAAGGGGGTCGATGTCTACATTGCTGGGGCTCATTACACGACACGCCGCACCACACACACACACACACACACACACACACAACACACACACACACTGGGACTCGAACCCAGGTGCCCGGCAACTATTTGGTCTACTTATATATATAAGTATTCCACATTCCCGGGGCTTGCCTCGTTGTCTTTGAATGGTCTCGGAAGCGGTCGGGGGAAGCCGAGGCGGCCGGAAAGGGTATCTGGGGGTGCCGAGGGCGGGTATCCACGGACCGGAAGTCAACCGGAAGTGACACCAGAAGTAGTTAATAAAAAAATTCCCGCCAAAATTCAAAAAATGTGGGCCGTTTTTCAGGGGGCCAGTTGCGGAGCTATACCCTTCATATAGGGAAATACGACTTCCGCCCCCCCCCCCTCCGGGATGGCCCACAAAATAGGATTAGTTACAACGTCCCTTACTACTAACCATTGATGTTTGTGTTTTAGTGTTTACTCATCATATGTTCCTTTATGTCCACTTTCAACGGGTAACTTTTCTGTCGTTTCGTGCAATGCATTTTCATACCTCACTGAAATTCAATGGACTCTAACAAAGCAATTTGATGATTTGAACTTCACCGTCGACATTGCACAGACATGTAATTAAATACGTGATAAACTAATCACGCTTGAAAAGATGTTACAACAGTCATGTCTAAACATTCATGATATTAAACCAAGTAAATAACAACACGATCTTCCTTGGTGAAACCTCACTTCAAGAGGCGCAATCATACACCTATTTGGGAAGCATTGTGGACACTGATCAGACCAGTTGTGCTGTATGGCTCTGACACCTGGAGTACAACGAAAGGAGATGAAGCCTTGCTACAAACCTTTGAGAACAAAGTTTTAAGACGCATCTTTGGATCCATTGGGATACACAAAGTGGAGAGTGGAAAAGAAGAAATAACAAAGACATTTATGATTTGTTTAAGTCCCCGCTAATCACTGGTATCATGAAGGCTAATAGACTACAATGGCTGGGGCATATAGAAAGAATGGAAGATAATAGGGAAACAAAACTCGCTTACACTCAGGAAATAAATGACCGTAGACCCCGAGGTAGACCAAGAAGACGGTGGAGAGATAATATATATGCAGACCTATAAGCACTTGGAATCAACGACTGGCAAGAGAGGGTCAACCAGAGAGACGAATGGAGACGGATTGTATCTGCAGCAAAGAACCTCAATGGCTCGGAACGCTGAAGAAGAAGAATGTGGACAAAAGTGGGGTAACAGATAGAGATACTAAAATAAAAAGAATATAGAAAACAAAAAGTGCGTTCATAGAACTAGGAAATTTGTGAACGTCAATGAAAATTAAACTGAGCATCAAACTTAGAATTGTTAACCCCCATATTAAATCGGTACTACTGTATGGACCAGAAACATGGAGGTCAACTAAAAGAATTACAAATGTACTGGTTCAAACATTCACTAACTGGTGCCTGTGGAAACTAGTGGGAATAAAATGGTATAACAGAATCACCCGTGTAGAACTGACGGAGAGACATAACAGAACCCAGTGAACCATGAGTTGAAGAAAAGACGCTGGCACTAGGCAGGACACACAGAGAAAACTTGAAGACATTATAACTAGACAATCTCTTGTCTGGAATATCCACAAGGCACGCGAAAAAGCGAAAGACCTCAAACATTTGGAGGCGAGAACTACAAGCACAGATGAATAATACTGGGAGAGCATGAAGGGAGCTGCAGGAGATAGCAAAATATAGAAGAGCTTGGAGTAGTTCGGTTGACGGCCTATGTCCCAATGGAAGGGTAGAAGAAGAATTCTATGTATTATATTGTTAAATACTATTTGAATGTCAGGTTCTTAAAATTATTGGGGCAGCAAGACTCATGAGACTAATTATTCTGTGCTCTTCACAGTCTGCCTTTCCAGATTTCCGTGGAAAGACTCACTACTCTGAAGTTTTGACACTCGTGAATGTCGATAGTTTCTTAATTGTCAAAGGGGTCGCGGTAGCAAAGTGGTTAACACCGAATTTATCTTCGTGTAGTACTTGGTCTTCCTCCCTGTCTTATATGTGTGTTTATATATATATATATACAGCCACTCATTTTCTATTCACTCATTTACTACCATCATCATCACACCAACCACCATCACTATCGCCATTGTCATCGTCATCATCATCATCATTATAATAACTATTATCACCATCATCATCATCATCACGACCACGATCGTCATAATTATCATAACTACTGTCAGCATCACTATGTTAGTTAAGTCTGTAGACTGGACTGAAATCACCTAATAATGTCACTCCTCCATTCCCTGTTCTCGGCTGTTCTCTTCAGCCCAGCTCAAATATGAATCCTCACGTTCTTGCATATCTTTTATGTTTCTTCTACTACTGCTGTTGCTTTTGTTATATGCAGCAATATACGGAAATTGAAAGTGTTATAAAAACCATGTGCAAATCAATATGGCTGACCGCCTGATGTGTGTTCAAGGACAGACCATGTTTGAAGAACAAAAACTTATACGATAATTACCGCATGAACAGCGGCAGTGCCAGTGTGAGGTCGTTGCCTGCTGTTTACAAGAAGTTTATTTAACCCGTTCTGATCTTCTCCAAACGAAAGGTCGAGACACACACAGGAATATAAACAGCATGTCTGAAGCATAACCTCGGGTCACTCTCAGACCGCCAGCTCTCGTCCATCACCGCGTTGATAGAACCGTGATAGCGTCTGCTGACATCACCCAGGGCGTGTTCTAGAAAATCCACTCTGAACACGTGTCTGGCATCTGTCTGTACCTTCCAGACACCCACCTGCATAACTTGGCTGTTAGTGGAGTGTGCATACATTTTTCCACATTGAGTCTTGGGGATAGCGAAGTCAGCAATCATGCATTCATTCATTCAGTAGCGTGTCCTTTGCAGAACCTCGCTCCCATAATAACCTTCCTGAAAACTCCTCAATCATAAGCAAGATGTCCCGCCTCCGATACACCCATCTGGAGATCGTCAGCCACATCCTGCACCTATCTTCTCTTTGGCCTTCATCTTCCTCTCTTCCGAGGCATATACCCCTCCATTATTCTTCTCTCTAAACTTTCGTGATGTTTCAAGTGACCAAAATATTTCAATTTTCTTTGTTTTATCGTCTTTAATAGCCAACCTTCTTCAATATTCAGCTCTAGAAGTATGGATGCATTTGTTCTTTTCTTTATCCAAGATATTCTTAGAACTCGTCTATAACATTTATTTATATTTAGAGGCGCTGTTCAGCTTGTTTAGTAAGTGTCCAGGTCTTACAGGCGTATGCTTGCAATGGGAAAGATGCATGCTCTTACAAATCTGATTTTTGTAGTTCTATCTGTGCCTCTTCACAATTTATTAAGTAGTTTTAGTCTTTGAAGAGCAATAGCTATTCGCCTTTTAACTTCATACATTGTGTCACCATTATTGATAATCAATGACCAAAGATATTCAGAATATTCCACCACCTCCAATGTTTCTTCATTAACATATATTTCTTTCTCCACAGTAGTTTTATCTGTATGCATTATCTTTGTTTTTACTATGTTCAGATATAAGTTGTGATTTTCATTATTTAATTGTATTTGTTTTTTTCTATACCATTCTGTGCTGTGGATAGCAATACTGTATCATCAGCATACCGAATCAATGTTATGTCAGCAATCAACAAAGCAAATATATGATTATAAAGTTAGCAATCAAGAAAGCAAATATGGGAATACTAAGTTAGCAAGCAAGAAAACAAATATGGGAATTTAAAAACAAATAGCCAACAAGAAAGCAAATATATAAATTAAAATGTATCATTCCAAAAAGCAAATATAGGGAAGAAAGTATAGTAATCTAGGAAAGCAGCTATCGGTTTATGCGCCTTTACCCTCCTTGGACAACAGTCACCTTCAAATATTAATATCCTATTTGTGGCAGACTCGGTCACGGGATTGTTAGTCTGAGCCAGGGATGGACTCTAATAAAACTTCTCTTTGAGATTGAACGGGCTAGGAGAAATACTATAACGAAACTAAACCATAAGAATAAATAGTTAGCGAGCAAGAAAGACAAATCTAAAAACAGACAGGCATAGGGACAGACAATTAGTACCTAGACGGGGTACATGGCCGGATGGACATGCGTGCAGACAGACAGACAAATAGACACAGGGACAGAAAATTAGTGCCTGGACTGGGGACACGCTCGGGTGGACAGGCAGGCAGGCAGGCAGGCAGACAGGCAGACCAATAATCTACAAAAGTATAAATACATAGACTTACAGGCTGGCTGTTAAACAAACAGAAAGATAAGTGGGTCTGTAGACAGACGGACAACCAGACTGACAGACGTACAGACATACAGACAGGCATGTGTAAAGACGTAATACAGGCGGACGGACGGACGGACAGACAGGCTGAAGTCAGAACGGGCAACATATAAACCTATACAGAGACAGGAAGGCTAGCTGCAAGTCAAGGGACAGACAGATTTATTAGGGGCGTTCATTTGAAACCGGTTCCAATGGCTTTATTACAAAAGCATGAAAGAAACATTAATACTTGTGATAGAATTAAACAAAGCATTCATTTTGAATGAATTATGCACCATGGGTTGGTCAAAAGATGTCGCCATAGGCATTTAGGCAAGCATCCCATTGCTTAGATAAGCGGCGAATATCGTCCGCCAAAGAGGATGCTGGTTGCTCACTGAACCAAGTGTTAACCGCGTTCATTACGTCTGCATCTGTGTGAAATCGTTGCCCTTTGAGAGCTTTTTTAGAGGTCCGAACAAATGGAAATCACATGGTGACAAATCAGGACTATAGGCTGGATTTTGCAGAATTTCCCACTTCTTCCTTGCTAATGCTTCCTGCACAATCTTTGCGACATTCGGACGAGCATTATCGTGCAAAAAAAAAAACATGCTTCCATTGCATGCTATCTCTTTTGCTGCTCGGCTCAAAGTGGTGACATCATGATTCATCGCCTGCCACTATGCAGAAGAGAAATGCATCACCCAACACTCTGTAAGCAGAAAGTGGTTCAAACACCACCCCATGCGTTCCTCTTTAGGGTTTTCTACACTTGACTCAGAACACCAAGGACAGAGATTTGGTGAGTGCTAGCGCTCATTGGCAGGGCACGTGATGATTATTATGCTTCACTTCATGACATGCTTTGCTGTAATCTATAAAACACAAGTATTGGTCTTTCTGTGCCTCAGAAATGTGTTCGAGATGTATATTTTGCATAATTGTTCTTTCCTCTTCCACAAACGCACATTGTTCTTTACTAAATTATACTCGTTTTGTTTTTCGCATTATTGCAGAAGGCAATAGCAAACTACTGAACGTAACATTTCAACATGGGGTTGATTGCAACATCCTGCAAAGGACATGCAATGTTTGTTGTGTTTTCATCATACTTCAGACGTGCGGTGACGTGTTGACTGAAGCTGATTGTACGGAATTATGTACTTTCAGTTGCTCCTCGTCTCTTGGGTCTCTATAAACCATATTTCAGCATAATACTAAATATGCATCCATTTGCACTAACCTGGCGGCCTTAATTACTCAGACTCAAGACCTCTCTCTCTCTCTCTCTCTCTCTCTCTCTCTCTCTCTCTCTCTCTCTCTCTCTCTCTCTCTCTCTCTCTCTCTCTCTCTCTCTCTCTCTCTCTCTCTCTGCCATACACCACAAGGTACTATATTGGCCATAAATGACAGTGACAATAAGAGTGAAAAATAATGTTAATAGTATTGTGTGCCGTGGTAAATATTTCGTCTATTTACTTACACCTTGGAACTGCGAAATGCAACAGAACTTAGGTGTAAATTAGTTAGAAAACCAAGAAAGTGAGGGGAGGAACTGGCGTCATTATAAGGTGAGTACAGATGTGCCTGCAAGTGGGATGTGAGTAATTTCTACCTGAATTAATCAGCCAGTTTAATGCCGGGTGTCTCGGGAAAACACGTTCCCGGCGCTGAGTTGTCGGCGTGCTTGGCTAATGACTAACTGCTGTTTGCGCATTATTATCTTCACACTCAACGCCTCCTTCCGTCATTTGTGCATGTGTTTCAAAATAAGCACATGACTCAGTGCAACATCTTCTGCGCTACACTGTTGTAACTCCAGAGTCTCGGCTCTCAGGTGTAAGAACCTTACATGGGCCCCAGGGTCTCAGCTCTCAGATGTAAGAACCTTAAATGGGCTCCAGAGTCTCGGCTCTCAGGTGTAAGAACCTTACATGGGCCCCAGGGTCTCAGCTCTCAGATGTAAGAACCTTACATGGGCTCCAGAGTCTCGGCTCTCAGGTGTAAGAACCTTACATGGGCTCTAGAGTCTCAGCTCTCAGGTGTAAGAACCTTAAATGGGCTCTAGAGTCACGGTTCACAGGTCTAACAGCCTTAAATGGGCTCAAGAGCTACGATTCACAGGTCTAACAGCCTTAAATAGGCTCCAGGGTCTCAGCTATCAGGTGTAAGAGCCTTAAATGGGCTCCAGGGTCTCAGCTCTCAGGTGTAAGAGCCTTAAATTGGCTCCAGAGTTACAGTTCACAGGTCTAACAGCCTTAAATGGGCTCCAGAGTCTCGGCTCTCATGTGTAACAGCCTTAAATGGGCTCCAGAGTCTCGGCTCTCAGGTGTGACAGCCTTAAATGGGCTCCAAAGTCACGATTCACAGGTGTGACAGCCTTACATGGGCTCCAGGGTCTCAGCTCTCAGGTGTAAGAGCCGTAAATGGGCCTCAGAGTCTCGACTCTCAGGTGTAAGAGCCTTAAATTGGCTCCAGAGTTACAGTTCACAGGTCTAACAGCCTTAAATGGGCTCCAGAGTCTCGACTCTCATGTGTGACAGCCTTAAATGGGCTCCAAAGTCACGATTCACAGGTGTGACAGCCTTAAATGGGCTCCAGAGTCTCGGCTCTCAGGTGTGACAGCCTTAAATGGGCTCCAGAGTCTCGGCTCTCAGGTGTGACAGCCTTAAATGGGCTCCAAAGTCACGATTCACAGGTGTGACAGCCTTAAATGGGCTCCAGAGTCTCGGTCTCTCAGTTGTAACAGCCTTAAATTTGCCCCAGAGTCACGATTCACAGGTCTAACAGCGTTAAATGAGCTCCAGAGTCTCAGCTCTCAGGTGTAACAGCCTTAAATTTGCCCCAGAGTCACGATTCACAGGTTAACAGCCTTAAATGAGCTCCGGAGTCTCAGCTCTCATGTGTAGCAGCCTTAAATTGGCCCCAGAGTCACGATTCACAGGTCTAACAGTCTTAAATGGGCCCCGGAGTCAAGTCTGCTATAACCCCAACTTTAGTCCTGATTTTCGTCATTTCTGATCTTATCTCTTCTTGATACGTTGAGTATTCTTCTCAGGAATCTCATTTCAGTTGTTGTGATTTTTCTTTTCTCTTTTTCTGTCATTGACCAGGTTTGGCATTGGTAGCATAGAGTTGGTAGGAAGATTGTATAGTAAAGTGCTTTCTTAGTAATTAGTGATATATGTTCACGGGTCTATCAGCCTCGAATGGGCTCTAGAGACTGTCGTGTGAAGTCAAGGCGACGGAGTGGTGCAGACCACATCAACCATCCAGTGCTGGTTGGTCTATACAAACATGGGGATAGAACCATTTAGCACTTCTTCACGATTCTCAAAACGTGCAAAGGGACCGCTTACTTGTTCCATCTTATTGCAAATTAATGTACGAATTAATAGTATATGTATATGTAATAATAATAATAATAATTATTATTATTATTTTTAGTGTTATTATAATTATCATCATCATCATCATCATCATCAGATGAAACAGTCCTAAGACTAATGTTGAAGTCAACTGATCTCGCACTTTCTCTTGTTCTCATCAATTCTCTTCAGTTCTGTGTAATTCTGGCTCGAATGACTTAGCATTATGCTCTGTAATTGTTTCTTGAACGTTCTGTTTGTTTCATTGTCTCGTGTCCTCTGTTATCTTCAATACTGTGTGCCTCAAGTCGTTACCAAGATTGAGTTGTTTCTTGAACGTCCTGTTTGTCTCACTGTCTCGTGTTCTCTAGTATCTTCAATACTTTATGTCTCATGTTGTAAACAAGATTGAGCTTTTTTTTTTTTCAATGTCCTGTTTGTTTGTCTCACTGCATCGTGTCCTCTGGTATCTTAAATACTTTATTCTCGAGTTGTAAACAAGATTGAGATGCTTCTTGAAAATCCTGTTTATGGACTGTGAAATGCCCGGAAGCCTGGACATTGAACAAGCAACTAGAAAGTCGCATAGAAGCCCTGGAGATGTGGATATACAGACGAATATCTTGTATTTCATGGAAACAAAACAATCAAATGGAGAGGTTCTAGAACAACTGGTAATGAAGAGAGAATTGATAAAAGAAATAAAGAGGATGCAAGCGAAATATTTCGGCCACGTTAGAAGACATGATACTCTTATAAAAACCATACTGGAGGGCAAGGTTGAGGGCAAGCGAGCAAGAGGTAGACAAGGATATAAGTGGGAAGATAACATCAAGAGATGGATGAACATCAGCCTGCCAGAATGTACAGTCAAGGCGAGAGACAGACAGTGTTATAGATCCATCGCAACCTTCATTGTGGAGACGGCACCTGAGTGATTGACTAACAATGATTATGTGTAATATGCGAGGATACTTGTTATAACTTCTAATGACAGGGACTTATTTCTTAAGATGCTCTGCATTTTATAAAATGCAATGTTTGCTTGTCCTATTGTTTATTTCTCTGGTAATAGTAACAACAGCTGGTGACGGAGTGACCTCTGGATATTGAGGTTAGCATGAATATATAGAATGAACAGTCCTGGACAGTGGTCATTGAAATGAGGCAAATTAGTTGTGTACTCATGCAACACTTATTCGCATGGCCATAGATGGGTAAAGGAAGAAGCTGCAAAAACTGCTGTGTGGCTGGTGTATCTTTCAGACAACGGCTAATAGAGGTAAACCATACACACCGGTGGAAACCAAGAGAAAACCACCGCATATAACCAACATGACCCAGGCTTTTCACCAAAAGGATCTTGTTATCGGCGTTAATAGGGATTCCGATGGAATCCCCTAGTATGGTATTCTGCATCATGTGCTAGAGGTTGACCCCGATCGTCATTATGTCGTCGTATATAATTTAAATGTTAAAAATAGCTTAAATATTGGAACGTGAAATTTCAGGAC
The DNA here is from genome assembly GCA_014155875.1 of Cepaea nemoralis. Taxonomy (NCBI): domain Eukaryota; kingdom Metazoa; phylum Mollusca; class Gastropoda; order Stylommatophora; family Helicidae; genus Cepaea; species Cepaea nemoralis. The sequence continues at coordinate 643,674 of JACEFZ010004760.1, read as the reverse complement.
AGGTAAATGAAAGCAAAACTGAAAAAAAAAAAAATTAAGATGAAATGTACATTTTGAATATATATGTAAATATTAATATAAAGAGAACACAAGTATGATAATTGTCAAAGTAATTGAGAAACCAACATTAGAAATAGATATAAATGAGGAAAATCTCGAGCAACATTAAAAGTGTATCTTATCTTGTTCACGTGATAACAGAAAACACTGTATTTAGGAAACGGATATCAAGCAAGGAACCGGAATGGCCCAGGCTGTGTTCCACACCATGTGAGAAGTTCTAATAACTAAACAATAACCCTTTCTTTTACAGCTGAGGGGAGGGGGCATCTGGTGCACCAAGTATTCTACATACGGTTCTGAATCATGGAGTGGCAGTTAGAAGAAAGAATTTAAGACCTTGAAATGTGAGCATAACGAAAAACATGGGGCAAATATCACAAAAATACAAAACAGCATTTGTAAATAACCTGAAACAAACTAGGAGTGAAGAGAGTATTGATAAACGAGATTAAGGTTCCACAAATAAAATAGTTGGCCACATAAAAAGACACGTCAGGATGTCCGTCTCGCACATCGTGAGGCGTGTGTACGCCCCTCTTTAAGGTGACGGTGGTTTGGGAGGGTGGGGGGGGGTGTCTAATCCAAGCCTGTACACCACCAGCAGTGGTACATAGAGGCCTGCCGTGGTACATAGAGGCCTGCCGTGGTACATAGAGGCCTGCCGTGGTACATAGAGGCCTGCCGTGGTACATAGAGGCCTGCCGAGGTACATAGAGGCCTGCCGTGGTACATAGAGGCCTGCCGTGGTACATAGAGGCCTGCCGTGGTACATAGAGGCCTGCCGTGGTACATAGAGGCCTGCCGTGGTACATAGAGGCCTGCCGTGGTACATAGAGGCCTGACGTGGTACATAGAGGCCTGACGTGGTACATAGAGGCCTGACGGCCCGATGGTTATGGTGAACACAAATATGGGGCTAGCATCATATACTTATTACTTGATACGTGTCAAGGCATGGACGAGAATCCTGTACTTCCCTGTAACTGTACACTGCGGTGTAACTGCTTGGGCAAGCGGACAGTATCCCTCAACCCGGACAGAATTATTCCAGTTCACATCATAAAGAGTAATATATATCGTGGTGAAAATAACAAACGACGGAACCATGATA